>OZ024713.1:3553127-3577990 GCA_964016945.1 Microplitis deprimator
CCCATAACACCTGGGGCAAAATGGACCAGCCCAAAGTTCTGAAAAATGATTCTTTCATATTTTTATCGTCAAATTAAAAAAAAAATTAATATGTTAATTCATTTTTCGACTGATTTTCTATATTTGGGGCAAGTTGGGCCACTAAAAATATTCGGAAATAATATTTTATTTTTTAATTAATAACAATTCAATTAAAAAAAAAAAAAAAAAAAAAAAAAAAACTATCATTTTTTGGAGGGGGGCCTCTCTGCCCCACAAAAAAATTTTTTTCTACCTTCGTATCCACCAATGTTGTAAAATGTAATTTTTCTTTATGTATTTTACATAAAAAAAAATTTAATTTAATGAAATTTAATCAATTTTCTAAATTTTTTTTTTCAACTTTTTTTAAGGGTACCCCATTTTGCCCGCCAAAATTAAAAACGCCATTCGACAGCCGAAATGGAAAGTAGATTTTTCAATTAATTGATGTAAAAAAATAGTTTTATACATACATATCTTGTTAGTGTATAGTCATGATATGAAATTAGACTCGTTTTCTAGGAGTGAGGGTGAAAAAAGACAACGATTATTATTGATAGAGAACTTCAGATAGTTGGTTTGAGATAACATTATATAGGTAATGTACCAAACTAACCTTCACATAAATAAAGTATTGAAAATTTAATTAGTATGAGATCATAATTGTAATCGCTGTTACCATGACAAGCCCAGTTAAAATAACAATAATACTTTCAAAATATAAAATAGCTGTGAAATTAACAGGTTATTTTGTTTACAATAAAATACACGTGACAAAATTGTATTATAATGGGAAATTCATAAGTTATGTGGAATAAAAACCATATTTTCAACATTTTTGATTTCATTAAAAAGTTCAAGGGTATCAAATTATTGGAAGAAATAGTCAAAACATAAAGCTTAAGGTCATTAATGCGAGATTATTAGTCAAGCTTTTAGATACTTTTTACGAAATTTGTGTATAAATATTAGTTTTGAAGTTATATGAGCTTTAGCGTTGATTAAAAACTGATTTTTACGAAAAATCATGACAATGTCAAACAGCCATAATTTCAAAACTATTCGAGAAATTCAGCCCATCTTCGAACCTGATCAAGGTAATCGCCTATAGAATGAGTGTAAAAAATTTCATCAAGATCCGATAAGAACTGTGGGTGCTATCGTAATGACAAGACAAGTGATAATCATTGGGAGTAGAGGTACATTTGATACATTATGAGTAATAAAAGAAATCTTTCTAAAATATAAAATAGCAGTGAAATTTACAGGTTAATTTGTGCACAATAAAATACAACTGACAAAACTGGATTATAATGGAACAAGCATAAGTTCTGTGGACTGAAAACCATATTTTCAACATTTTTTGATTTCACTAAAATTTTCAAGGCTATGAAATTATTGGAAGAAATGGTCAAAATATAAAGTTTGAGGTCATAAATTAAAACTTATTAGTCACGCTTTCAAATACTTTTTGCAGAAATTATCTATGAGTTGTAGTTTTAAAGTTATATGGACTTGAAAGTGATTAAAAATTGATTTTTTCGAAAAATCGTTGAAATTTCAGACAGCCATAACTTCTAAACTAATCGACCGAATCAGCCCATCTTCGAACTTAACCGTGGTTCTCACACATAGAATAAGTGTAGGAAATTTCATTAAGATCGGATAAGAATTGTAGACGCAATCGTGTCCTCAAAAGTCGGTTCTATTACATAAATATATATATATATATATATATATATATATACATATATACATTTTTCAACGAGTGGTATTTTTGAACTCTACTCAAATAATTATGATAGTTTATGACGAAATTCCTTGTAAAATCGACCATGAGGACAAATTCAATAGTTAGATTTTTAAAAAATCTACCTAAAAATTTTATTTTATAACGGCAGCTAAAAATTTTTTCTATTTACCTTGAATGTCATTAAAAACAAAAAGATTCGGCGTATTTTAGTCATCGAAAACTTAGTATTTCCATAGGTACCCCCTTTTGCCTCCCCCTCAACCCTATATATATGTATATATATATATATATATATATATATATATATATATATATATATATATATATATATATATACATATATTTATGTAGCAGAACGGACTTTTGAGGACACGATTACGTCTACAATTCTTATCCGATCTTAATGAAACTTTCTACACTTACTTTAAGTGTAATTACCACGGTTAAGTTCGAAGATGGCCTAAATCGGTCGATTAATTTAGAAGTTATGGCTGTTTGAAATTTTAACGATTTTTTGAAAAAATCAGTTTTTAATCACTTTTAAAGTCCATATAACTTTAAAACTAAAACTCATAGATAATTTCTGTGAAAAGTATTTTAAAGCTTGACTAATAAGCTTTAATCTGTGACCTTAAACTTTATATATAGACCATTTCTTCCAATAATTTAATAGCTTCGAAAATTTTAATGGAATCAAAAAATATTCAAAATATGGTATTTATTCCACATAACTTATGCTTGTCCCATTATAATCCAGTTTCGTCAGTTGTATTTTATTGTGCACAAAATAACCTGTAAATTTCACTGCTATTTTATATTTTAAAAGTATTTCTTTTAATACTTATAATGTATCAAATGTACCTGTACTCCCACTGATTATCACTTGTCTTGTCATTACGATACCACTCACAGTTCTTATCGGATCTTGATGAAATTTTTTACACTTATTCTATAGGCGATTACCTTGATCAGGTTCGAAGATGGGCTGAATCCCTCTAATAGTTCTGAAATTATGGCTGTTAGAAATTTTCATGATTTTTCGTAAAAATCAGTTTTTAATCAACGCTAAAGCTCATATAACTTCAAAACTAATATTTATACACAAATTCCGTAAAAAGTATCTAAAAGCTTGACTAATAATCTCGCATTAATGACCTTGAGCTTTATGTTTTGACTATTCTTTCAATAATTTGATACCCTTGAACTTTTTAATGAAATCAAAAATGTTGAAAATATGGTTTTCATTCCACATAACTTATGAATTTCCCATTATAATACAATTCTGTCACGTGTATTTAATTGTAAACAAAATAACCTGTTAATTTCACAGCTATTTTATATTTTAAATAAAAGTATTACTGTTATTTTAACTGGGCTTGTCATGGTAACAGCGATTACAATTATGATCTCATACTAATTAAATTTTCAATACTTTATTTATGTGAAGGTTAGTTTGGTACATTACCTATATAATGTTATGTCAAATCAACTATCTGAAGTTCTCTATCAATAATAATCGTTGTCTTTTTTTACCCTCACTCCTAGTAAACGAGTCTAATTTCATATCATGACTATACACTAACAAGATATGTATGTATAAAACTACTTTTTTATATCAATTAATTGAAAAATCTACCTTCCATTTCGGCGGCCGAATGGCCTTTTTTTTTATATTATGACTGTACACTAACATATATCACAAGATATGTATGGATAAAACTAACTTTCTATATCGATTAGTTGAAAAATCTACTTTCCATTCCGGCTGCCGAATGGCCTTTTTTAAATTTCAAACATTTCCAACATCTGCTACTTGTAAATCAATCGATCAATTGAGCTCATCTTCAAACTCAATCTGGATTTTTGACCAAAAGATAATTATTTTAAATTCTGTTACGATCCATTCATAATTTTAGACGCTACTGATGCCAGAAAGCGCGTTATATCCCATAAATGTATATTAGGGTATCCAAAAAAAAAAAATAAACAATTAAAAAGAAACTAGTTTTTTTTTTAACGTCTTACGGGCTCAAAAGTTACTTTATACTACAAAAAAAATCTTCATCAAATTTTAGCTGTATATCTTCAAAATTGAACTGTCACAAAGGAAATTCCCCTTTCCCATTTAAAATACAAGTGTAGATCCCTCATTTTAGTTTTTCGTTATTAAGACTATGAAAACTTTTTTTTTTTAATTCCGCCTAGCATATTTCTGTGGGAAATTATATTTTCTACAAAAAAAGTGCTGAAGCATTATGTGCGTCAAATTGAGTTTTTGGATATCTTAACTTTGAAAAACACAATGCACAAAGACAAAATTACATACGTCCATAAAGAGCCAAAGATTTAATCATGATATCATTTAAGTAAACGAGGGTTAAAAAAATCATTAATTACCGGCATTATTATTAAATTAGATTGAATTGAGAATGTAATTAATCTTATCAGTTATCGAGGATATTTGTAAATAAGTAGATTAGATCGTAAGTCTGAATTTATGTAGTGTTAAATATGTGGTCAGCAATATAGACTTGGCCCTTGACCCTATAGACCATCACAAACCGGGAACGGATCCTAAATATCTCCCGCTTAATTGGATAGCTCCGGAGTTCCCGAACAGTTTAACTGGCCTTTGGTATACACTATCGTTTACGTACGATCGTTTTCTCCCTTACTTAACCAATTGCTACGAGATCTATTTGACCCTGTCCACTGTCCAACAAGCCAATATTACAATGGATATTGCTATTTAGCTCATTTCATTCTTTTGTTACCACCACTTGAATTTTCTAATTTAAAGTTAATGAATTATAGATTTAACAGAGAATTAGGTTTTCGAAGTAATTTAAGAATTTAAATTGGAGTTACGTTTAGTTTTATTGATGATATTTTTTCGTATAAAAAGTAGATAACCAAATTTATTTATTTATTTACATAGAAATAAGAGAAGAACTATTAATATTACATCTGATTATTTATTACATTATTAAGATATAGAAACGTGTCGCTTTGAAAATGAAACTAAAAATTGCAATTTATCTTCATTCCAAATAAGACATATGTCAGTCTTCCACAATAAACCGGATTTCTTTTCAGAAAGCAAAACATGGATTTAAAGAAAACTGTAATTTTTACATTTTTCAATATAGTGGGGGGGGGGGGGGACAAAATGCCGCCTCCCAAATATGTTTTCAATTTTTTTTTAACGCTTGAAAATAATCCAATACCATCATTCCCAAAGGACCAAATAATTTATTAAAAATTTGTATAAAGTAAAAATAACTCAAACAATTTGAATACAAAAGAATAAATTATAAAATTATTTATTACAATGACTGTTATTCCTAATTTATAAATATGATTGCTTCTCGTAATGATTTGCGATAATCACAAGAGTATTTTTTAACTACTTTGTTTTCAACTCCAGCATATGACTCGTGGACCCAATTTTCGAATTCATGACTCAGTTGATTAAAAGTACAGTTTTCTGCACTGAATACAAGCCGTATCATCGACCGATTGCTTTGATTTACTTTTTCCCCTACCCTTTCTTTTCATTGCTGTTTGATTCTGAACGGCAGTCTTGTCCCTTTTCTTTTTTTTGCTCTCTTTTCTCCACAGCCAGTGAATTCCAATAAGGTGAACTAGTTTTGTTCTTCATGTCTGAGTTTGAATTTTGTTTTCAGTTAAAGGCAAAACAGTTTTCCGTCCGTTTTTTTTTTTTTTTGTATCTTGTCGCTCATGCCTGAAAAGTCATCGTCATCAAAAAGTTCTTGTAATAATTGTTACTTATACCCAGCTGCTGTCAGTTTTGAAGAGTGAGCGAAATCTTCTTCATCTTCAGTTTCAATTACCAGATTTGACACAACTTCAAAATTTGTTTGGTGCATAGTTTCTGCCATAACTTTAATAAAGCTCATTATACGAGTCAATTGTTGTAATTCTCGTTACGGACAGTGTCGGTAAGAGGATCAGTATCAGAAATGACGTCAGAGACTTTTAAATAAACTTTTATGAATAGCATCAAAGACTCTAAATCGGACGGATCAAGGTTCGAGCCCAGCAGTTACCTGGATTTTTTCATCAATCAAAATTGTGGACCTTCCTCTAAGTAATGATTCTAATATATAAGAACACATTTCGGATCTAATTAAAAGAGTCTTATTAGGTAGATTTTTTTTAATCTAACTATTGTATTTGTTCTCATGGTCGATTTTACAAGGGATTTCGTCATAAACTATCATAATTAGTTGAGTAGAGTTCAAAAATACCACTCGTTGAAAAATTTATATATGTATGTATATATATATATATTTATGTCATAGAACCGACTTTTGAGGACACGATTGCGTCTGCAATTCTTATCCGATCTTAATGAAATTTCCTACACTTATTCTAAGTGTGATTACCACGATTAAGTTCGAAGATGGGCTGATTCGGTCGATTAGTTTAGAAGTTATGGCTGTCTGAAATTTCAACGATTTTTCGAAAAAATCAATTTTTAATCACTTTCAAGTCCATATAACTTTAAAACTATAACTCATAGATAATTTCTGCAAAAAGTATTTTAAAGCGTGACTAATGAGCTTTAATTTATGACCTCAAACTTTATATTTTGACCATTTCTTCCAATAATTTCATAGCCTTGAAAATTTTAATGGAATCAAAAAATGTTGAAAATATGGTTTTCATTGCACATAACTTATGCTTGTCCCATTATAATCCAGTTTCGTCAGTTGTATTTTATTGTGCACAAAATAACTTGTAAATTTCACTGCTATTTTATATATTAAAAGTATTTCTTTTATTACTTATGGTGTATCAAACGTACCTCTACTCCCCATGATTATCACTTGTCTTGTCATTACGATAGCACCCACAGTTCTTATCGGATCTTGATCAAATTTTTTGCACTTATTCTATAGGCGATTACCTTGATCAGGTTCGAAGATGGGCTGAATCCCTCTAATAGTTCTGAAATTATGGCTGTTAGAAATTTTCATGATTTTTCGTAAAAATCAGTTTTTAATCAACGCTAAAGCTCATATAACTTCAAAACTAATATTTATACACAAATTCCGTAAAAAGTATCTAAAAGCTTGACTAATAATCTCGCATTAATGACCTTGAGCTTTATGTTTTGACTATTCTTTCAATAATTTGATACCCTTGAACTTTTTAATGAAATCAAAAATGTTGAAAATATGGTTTTCATTCCACATAACTTATGAATTTCCCATTATAATACAATTCTGTCACGTGTATTTTATTGTAAACAAAATAACCTGTTAATTTCACAGCTATTTTATATTTTAAATAAAAGTATTACTGTTATTTTAACTGGGCTTGTCATGGTAACAGCGATTACAATTATGATCTCATACTAATTAAATTTTCAATACTCTATTTATGTGAAGGTTAGTTTGGTACATTACCTGTATAATGTTATGTCAAATCAACTATCTGAAGTTCTCTATCAATAATAATCGTTGTCTTTTTTTACCCTCACTCCTAGAAAACGAGTCTAATTTCATATCATGACTATACACTAACAAGATATGTATGTATAAAACTATTTTTTTATATCAATTAATTGAAAAATCTACCTTCCATTTCGGCTGCCGAATGGCCTTTTTTTTTTTTTTTTTTCCCGCTAAGAAAATCGAAGATTTTCAAAAATTTCGGGAAGTTATTGTTTTTTACCCCGTTTTGCAAAAATCAAAATTCCAACAGATGTTGACGTTTTGAGGTTCTAGGAAGCTATTTTGACTAAATTCCAGATGATGTCCGAGTGTATGTATGTATGTATGTACGTACGTACGTACGTATGTAAATATTCTGTAACTTTTGAACGGGTGAACCGATTTTGATCGTCAAGGTGTCATTCGACGCGGCTTGTTATTTACTATAAGCTCTGGAAAATTGAGCTTAATCGGTAGGGTACGTTCGGAGATATTCCGAAAATAAAATTTTTTCAAAAATGTTTTTTTTGAATAACTTCTAATTCGCTCGATGGATTGATTCCAAAATCTAATCAGCTCTAAAACTTTATAAGCCGCGTCGAATCCCACCTCAGCCATCAAAGTCAGTTCATTCGTTTAAGAGAAACCGTGAACGAAAGAATTAAAAAAAAATTTTTTTTTTAGTTTTTTTGAAATTTCTCAAAAACGACTGGATAAATCAATTTTAAAATTTGATCAGCTCTAGAACTCAATAAAACGCGTCGATCGCCACCTCAACCGTTGCAATCGGTGAATTTGTTCGAGAGATATTGTTGGAGAAAAATCGTAAAAAACGTTAATTTTCAAAAACAAAGGGACTCAAAAGTATTTTTGAGCTCGAAGAGCTCGAAAATGTATTCTTAACAATGTTTTCGAGCTCAAGGAGTTCGAAAACTGCGGGAAGTTTTGAGGCTGGCCCGCAGGATCAACTGACAAACCGATTTTTTTTTTTTTTTGCAATGTAATACTTTTTTTCACCGATTAAATCAGTGGATTCTCATATTCACTTTCCGTTCTAGTGGATTCTCATATTTACTTATCAATTGAGTGGATTTCCATATTCACTTATCAAATCAGTGAATTCTACACGGAGAGAAATTCATGGTAACCGTTCCTAGTACATTTATGAAATATCATCCTATGCCGTTATGGTAATGATTGCTCGGAATTATGGAATATAGGTCCATACTTTCTGGGAAAAGTTCCCATAAGTATGGGAACAATTCCCATCATTATGGTAACAGTTCCCATATCATATGTGAAAAAATTATATTAATGATTACCATAATATTATGATAATCGTTCCCATTCTACTATGGTAAACGTTACTATATTTATATATTATATTATGTTAATAATTACCTCATATAATGGTCATCTTTACTATCTATTATGGTAACTTTTACCGTAATATTATAGTAATCGTTACCATATATATGGTAATGGTTGCCATATATATAGTAATGGTTACCATAATTTTATGGTAATGGTTACCATAATATTATGGTAACGATTACTATAATACTATAGTGATGATAACTATAATCTACATTTAAAAAAAAATCGGTTACCATGCATTATAGAAACTATTCCTCTAATATATTGTAATTGTTACTATAAATTTCTCTCCGTGTAATATTCACATATTCATATAGTGAATATTCACTAATTCTGCGTGGTACGATTGTAGCATTGACAAAAAGTGAATATGCACTTGAAATATGTGAAAAATCACTAATTCTTGTTTAGAAAGTTTAATGTTAAATAATAATTGTTGTTACTTTCGATAACCTAAATATAATTTATGGTACAAAAATAGATGTAAAAGTTAAAATTTTTTTTGTGTCACCATTAAAATTTAAAGTGTTCAAGTTACTTCTCATATTACTCGAATTTCGTGTTTTAATTTTAGCACAAATTTTGTGTTGAAATTCAACAAAAATAGTCTATGTTAAAAAATAAAACATATACTGTGTGGACCATTTCTAACACTGATTGTGTTGATTTTAACGCAATATTTTTTACTGTGTATACTTATCGGGTCGATGATTGTGAATCTGCAGAAATTACGTAAAGCTCGATAAAAAGTCATTAATTTAATGAAACAAATGAAGTATGTTTGTATAGCATAATATATTAAAGTTACAGATTACATTTTAGGTATTTCTTGTTATAGACAAAACTAAGGCCAGTAAATTTCATCCGCCATGTAACTCAACACGTGGGAAAAATTAATTTACAGGAATTTAAAATATAAGACTTGGAACTATAAAAAATGCGCGGACCTCTTTTTTTATACGAATTTTCCGTCTCTTTGATCAAATATTTTGAAAAGTCCTTTGAAACTATGAATTGACTGCAAAAACAAAATGATCATGTTTTTTAAACTCGCCAAGCATCAGCGTTTCCTAAATAGATGAATAAATTCAATTGATTGATTATCAGATTTAGCAGTTAAAGTTACGCGGTTGGTTGAATTTAAATTGAATCGTAAGAAAATTTATAAAAAGAGTATGCTTTAACGATTAACGTGTATACAAAGGCAAAGAACTCTCGTTCTTTTTACAACCCCCTTTGATCAGTCGTGCGTTGAAAGTCATCTCCTCCCTCACGATCGTGTCTGTGGTTTAAGTTCAATCGGAAAAGCAAATCTTCGGTCTTTACTTACTCCTTATTTATACCCTACGCTTACAATTTCGATGATAAATTTATTAAATAAATACTTATACGTGCATGGGATGAAAAAAAATTGAGGGGATAAAAATAAAAATATTTAATCAAAAAATTAATATGTGTATCCTGTAACTGTTGGACGATGAGGTCTGAAAATTATAGAATTAATTACTTTAATAGAAAATGAAATAAGTTACAAACAAGATCTTCTGGTATTTTTCGATAAACCTAAACATTTTGCGGAGGAAGTCAAACAAATTTGAAATTTACTAGAAATTTAACTTTAAGCTCAAATAACTTTTGAACGAGCAGACTTATTAGAAAACTATATAAGGCGTTTCTTGTAAAGCGCCAATATTTCTATAAAAATTTGGTCTGAGCATTTAAGTCTATCGATTCAATAACGAGTTAGAAATTTCAAAGCTTAAAAAAATTTTTTTCATGTTATATAAGTGAGAAATAGAAATCCTAATCAGCAACCTCTCAATATTAACAATTAAGGGCTCGTTTTTTTAAAAGGAATTTTATTAAACTTAATTGCAGCTATTAAATAAGAGAATTTTGAGAGACAAAGAATGCATTTTCTAATTTTTTGAAATCGGAAATAAAAAATAGTTCGTTCTTTAGAACCACCCTCTATTACAGGGGAGGAAAGGGTGAAACAGAGCAGGAGGGAGAGGTACTAAAATCTGATAAAAAGTTTGATCCAAAAATTTTTTTTTAAACATTCCAAAATAACTTTTGTGAATATAAGTGGGCATTATTTTGAATTACTTTTTTTTTACTTTTTTCGAAAAATTTTGTTTTTGTAAACGAATAGTTCGATATCAATTTGATTTTTTTTTTATTAATTAACTATAAAAAAACTCCCGGTATCAAATTACTTCAGATGTATTTCAATAATCAACATGAAAATGTTTACAATTTCCATAATTTTTAAATTTGATAAACTTTTAATAATTTTTTAATTTATCACTATAAGCAATATATAATTGCTTTTTGTGAAATATCCTTTTTGGAATTAAAATAAAACTAACTGAAATCATTTACTTCGAAGTTAATAATAAATAGTGATTAAAAAATAAAAAATTAACAATTTAATGTACCCGCCCGGGAAAAAATGTTTTTATAAAATTTCACAGAATTTTATAAAATTTTATAAAATTCAATAAAATTTTATAAAGTAAGATCTGAGTAAAGAACGTAATGAATAAATATAATTTTATAAAATTGTATAAAATATAAAGTTTTATGAAGTTTTACACAATTTTATAAAATTTTACACAATTTTATAAGACTACCCAGCGAAAATTGATAGAATTTCATATGATTTTGTATGATTTTATTAAATTTAATAGAATTTTATCAAATTTTAACGAATTATATAAAATTTTGTATACTTAGTAAGGTACGTAATCATTGAACGAAATTTTATAAAAATTTATAAAGTTTTATACGATTTCATAAAATTATATAAAATTTCATACAAATCTTATACAATTTTATAAAGTAAATCCTTAGAAGGGAGGTAATAATTAGTTGATATTTTATATAATTGTATGAAATTTTTAAAAATTTAATACAATTTTGTAAAGTGGGATCTCAGAAGGAAAGTAGTAAGTAAATGAAATTTTATAAAATTGTATAAAATTTCACACAATTTTATAAAAGTTTATTGCATTATAAAAATTGTCATATGACAACTGTATGCATACAGTTTTATCTGATTTCGCTATAAAATTTATTAAAACGTTATAGAAACATTGTCCCCGGGTCTTATTGAATTTTGAAAAATGATTTGATCTGATCACACATGTCTGATTCGTAATATACATATGAATTTATACTCCTATATAGTTATATCTATGTATGATTAGATCTGATGATCGCGCTCAATTGATATGAAACCTAAATATGTATATGGTCGGTAGGGGCAAAGCGAGGTAATTAAGGAAATACTAAGTTTTTGTAGACTCAAACACTCTTAATCTTTTGTTTTTAATGATATTCAAAGTAAATAGACAAAATTGTCAATTGCCATCAAAAAAAAAATTTCAATTTTTGCGGACAAAAATTTTTCAACTATCGATTTAAATTAAATCCTCATTACTCGAGGAAAAGTTCAAAGGTTTCGCAATTAATTCAAAAATATGAATCATTAAACATAAATAGAATTAATCAATTTTAAATTTTATGTCCATTAAACAATCGATAGTTGAATTATTCAAATCGTTTTTTTATATATAATTATAAATAAAGTTATATACAATTTAACCTGATCTTGCTTGAGCAATAAGTCATATTCGCAATAATGTGCGAATTATTATAAAGTTACATCATATTATTATAAATGACTGCTATGAAATATGGCTGATAAGAATTCATGTTTAATCTTAAATACATCCACGAATTTTCCATATTTACATGTGGCCAATAGACGAGCGAAGCAGACTACAATCCATCGATAACGAAAGTTGAGCAGCATTAAGGTGGAATATTAATTTGATGGGTGACCCATCCCGGGAAAAAAAATGATTTTATAAAATTTTTACAAAGTTTTATAAATTTTTACAGAATTCTATAAATTTTTACAAAATTTTATAAATTTTTATAAAATTGTATAAAACTTTATAAAATTTTACCAGGCCATTTTCAGTATAAAATTTTATAAAAACATTTTTTCCCGGGCGGGGAAAATAATTAAGATCTGATCAGATATCATTATATCTGATCAGATCAAATTATATCTGATCAGATCAAATTATATCTTGGCAGATCTATTTATATCTGATCAGATCTAATATTTGGACATGATCAGATCTCATTGTTTCTGGCTAACCACCGCTTGTATCCGGTCAGATCTAATCAGATATAATTAGATTTGGGCTAGATACAATGTCAGACATGATTATGACTAGTAAGATCTGCGTATATCTCGCAAGATCTGATCAGATATAACTACATCTGAACTGAATACAACACTTAACATAATAAGATCTTATTATATCTGCTCAGATATAATTATGCATACATTGTATTATTATTGAAAATTGTTCATTACATTCACGCGATCACAAGCGTGGGTCAGCGCAGTGGATAGTATCAAAGACTTTGAATCGGAAGGATGCAGGTTCGAGCCCAGCAGTCACCGGGATTTTTTCATTAATTATAATTATTTATAATTCCTCCAAGTAACGTTCCATATATTTCAGATAACATTTCGGATTGGATTGAAATTATCTTTTTTTTTTTTGCAATTCATGATTTTTAACTTCCCGCTAAGAAAATCGAAGATTTTCAAAAATTTCGGGAAGTTATTGTTTTCACCCCGATTTGCGAAAATCGAAATTCCAACAGATATCGACGTTTTGAGGTTCTAGGAAGCTATTTTGACTAAATTCAAGATGATGTCCGAGTGTATGTATGTATGTATGTATGTACGTATATAAATATTCTGTAACTTTTGAATGGATGAACCGATTTTGATCGTCAAGGTGTCATTCGACACGGCTTGTTAATTACTATAAGCACTGAAAATTTGAGCTTAATCAGTAGGGTACGTTCGGAGATATTCCGAAAATAAAATTTTTTCAAAAATGTTTTTTTTAAATAACTTAATTCGCTCGATGGATTGATTCCAAAATCTAATCAGCTCTAAAACTTTATCAGCCGCGTCGAATGCTATCTCAGCCATCAAAATCAGTTCATTCGTTCAAGAGAAACCGTGAACGAAAGAATTAAAAAAAAATTTTTTTTTTAGTTTTTTTGAAATTTCTTATAAACTATTAGATAAATCAATTTTAAAATTTAATCAGCTTTAGAACTCAATAAAACACGTCGATTGCCACCTCAAACGTTGCAATCGGTGAATTCGTTCGAGAGATATCGTTCGAGAAAAAATGGTAAAAAACGTTATTTTTCAAAAACAAAGGCACTCAAAAGTATTTTCGAGCTCGAAAATGTATTCTCGACCATGTTTTTGAGCTCAAGAAGCTCAAAAACTGCGGGAAATTTTGAGGCTGGCCCGCAGGGTCAACTGACAGACCGATTTTTTTTAATAGGGATCCCCGGGGAAAGGGTTTAGATCTGACCACATATAATTATATCTGATCAGATCTGGCCAGATCTCGCCGGATAGAGACAATTTACAATCTACTTTGTCAGATCTGATCAGATATAATTATATGTGGTCAGATCTAAACCTTTTTCCCCGATAGTTACTTGAACTGTTTCGAAAATCGGAAGTGTCAGTCGAAAAATGTTAATGACTTTTGTTTTATAAAAAAAAAAAAAAAAAAAAATCGGTCTGTCGGTTGACCCTGCGGACCAGCCCCAAAACTTCCCGCTGTTTTCGAGCTCCTTGATTGTTGTGACTACATTTTCGAGCTCGAAAATACTTTTGTATGCCTTTGTTTTCGAAAAATAACGTTTTTTACAATTTTTTCTGCAACGATATCTCCCGAAAGAATTGATCGTTTGAGACCGTTGAGGTGGCAATCGACGCGTTTAATTAAGTTCTACAGCTGATTAAATTTTAAAATTGATTTATCAAGACATTTTTTAGAAATTTCAAAAAAACTAAAAAACAATTTTTTTTTTAATTCCTTCGTTCACGGTTTCTCTTGAACGAAAGAACCGATTTTGATGGTTGAGGTGGCATTCGACGCGGCTTACAAAGTTTTAGAGCTGATTAGATTTTAGAATCAATCCATCGAGCGAATGAGAAGTTATTCAAAAAAAACATTTTTGAAAAAATTTTATTTTCGGAATATCTCCGAACGTACTCTACCGATTAAGCTCAAATTCCCAGTGCTTATAGTAAATAACCAGCCGCTTCGAATGACACCTTGACGATCAAAATCAGTTCACCCGTTCAGAGGTTACAGAATATTTACATACGTTCGTACGTACGTACATACATACATACATACACTCGGACATCATCTGGAATTTAGTCACAATAGCTTCCTGGAACCTCAAAACGTCGACATCTGTTGGAATTTCGATTTTTGCAAATCGGGGTAAAGAACAATAACTTCCCGAAATTTTTGAAAATCTTCGATTTTCTTAACGGGAAGTTAAAAAACTATTAGGTTTTTTTTTCTTCGAATCCCACAATTAGGTGAAACTAAAATTTTCTTTATGTAAATTTATTGTGAGAAAATTTAATTCTATCAAATTTATTCAATTTCCAGAAATTTTTTATTTTACTTTTTTTAGATTGTTTCTCAGTTTGCTCGCAAAAAATGCAGATATTTTCTGACGGCCGCTGAAAATTTCATCTATTTCCATGCGGGAGCTGCCAGAGTTGACCAACGGGCCATACCTGGCCCAGCACTGGGGAACCTAGCTTCAGCACACATTCATCAGCCCATGCTTGACTCAAGATTGGGTACTCAGTCCTGGCTATCCTAATCATTACCCAATTCTGGGTCAGGAATAGGTAACTTAGTCTTGACCGTTACAATGATTACCCGAGCTTGGTCAAAGATTAATACGAATCAATAAATGCATTACTTTCATAATTTAATACTAAATGTATAGTAAAAGTTACATAACAGTTATTAATACTATATGCTTATCTAAAAAATTTCTATGGCATTACTTTTACCATTAATTTATTCGTATTCTTTATTAATCGAATAGCAGATTTTAAAGAAAAATATTAAATTATTACTAAACGATTTAGTAATACATTTTATTATACAGTTGAAAGATTTTAACTCGGCAAAAATATAAAAATCAACTAAAAATATGCCTTAAATATTTAACAGTTTATAAAAATTACATTCTGTTAACCACATGAGTAGCGCAGTATTAAGTATCATGCAGCAATTAGAAGTTACTAAACGGTTTGCAACTTTTTCAAAGTAGCTCGACACAATTTAATAAAAATTAAGTTCTCAAGATACTAAAAATTACACAATTTCAATAGCTTTTCAAGATAACTATATAAATTTAGTAATTTTACTCATATTTTAAATAAAAGTTGCTATATTTTTTTTGTGCATTATTCATGATATTGTTCGAGAAAATCAAATTTATTTAATAATAATCTTTTTAAATTTAATTATTACTTAGTGGTCCCTGATTATTAACTGATAAATAATCTATTTATTAATTAATAGTTAGTTTTCCCTGTTTCAGTTTAATAATAAAAAATTATTTTATTGTATTATTCATGGTAGTGTTTAAATAAATGAAATTTGTTCAATAACATTTTCAATTGTTATTTTTAATTATCACTGACCGAAACTGTAATATAGCCTGAGGCGCTCGGCTGTGCGCTGTATTGAGAGCGCCTGGCGTGCGGTGATAAATAACTTCATATTGTTTAAACTAATAGCGAGCAGTGAAATATTCTTTAGGGATCTTAAACTTTAATAAATAACGCACGTAACAGATGAAAAAAACTTCAATTTTTTACCAAAAAGTCAATGAAATTTCTATTTGTTTACTTAAAAATTAATTAACAATAAGATAATAAATTTATAATTTGAAGCTATTAACATTTCGATAAAAAATAGATATTTAACAATAAATCCTGGAAATTTAATTAATTTATCTTTAACGCTTGTTTTGATATCTATTTTTTAATTAAAAGTACAAGAAATTTTCATTATAAAAAAATTGTTGTTAAAATGAAAATTTAGAAAAATCGTTTGGGGGATTAATTTTTCATAGTGACTACTCAAGAAAAAAATACATAGACTTAATTTTTATGATCAAGTGGAAAATGGAAGGGGGTCTACTTGACGTAATCTTGCTCATTACTTAAAAATTTTCCACTTAAAAATTGAAAAAATCTATTATTCAAGACCAGTTTGGGATAGAAAGTTGAAAATTGATGCGCAAGCTTCTTTACATATATACCAAAACATATCAAAAAACGACCGGAGTCGAAGGATGTTGGGTTGAAAACTCGGTGATTTGGTGTGAAATGCCCCTTATTGTGCGAAGTTTCGACTTTTATCAATAGAATATCATAATTTATTAGTACCATTGTTAAGTTAGTAGATCTCTATAACAAGAATAGTTTTGAATTTAATATCTTGAACTCCAGATTGAATTGAGTCATGAGTCACGAAACTGATCAATTTATCAATTGAGCTAGACTGACATTGCCCGAAAAGTTTTTATTATTGCGAAGTAAGCTTAAATAAATCGAATTACTGATACCTCAATGAGTGATAATGACCTTCTTGTAATTCAAAGAAACTCTTAGAAATAATAATACTCCCGTTCACTATGATTCATATCATAACTTCATAAGTATACTTGTAATGATCGTTCTAGTTTTAGTTCTATCCATTCTTTCAGACATCACGTTCACTAGTAAAATTATTAATTCATTGAAATAATTATTACATTTAATTTTTTTTTAAATGGATTATAAATTTTTTATTGGCTTCATGGTTCTACTAACCATATCAAGTAAGTGTCGATCGAATTTTTCGAATTGATCAATTAATAATGAACGTTATTTAACTAAAGTAAAGAATATAACATTCCCTACTTTTTTCCGAGTTTATAAACCGGAACTTCAACTTAATGCTAATGAGAAAATTACTAAGATTTTATTTGAATAAATTGAAATGAGTTCAGTAATTAGATACGAATATCAATCAATATTTTAAAAAAAAATTATAGCATATATAATAAAAATCTGGAAAATAGATGACCCTGCATAATTTTAAAAAGTTCCCGCTGTTTTCAAGCTTTTGAAGCTTAAAAACAATGTGGTGAATCCATTTTCGAGCCTGCGAAAAGTTGTCTTGCCTTGGTCTACGAACCCGTATAAGAAAAAAATATTTTTAATATAAAACTATATAGTAGGGTAACCTAGCTTCGGCACACCTATATTGGCCCATGCTTGGCTCAAGCTTGGGTACTTGTAGTCCTGGCGGTTACAATGATTGCCCGGGCTTGGGCCAAAACTGGGTAACCTAGCCTTGACCAATCAAGGCCACTGTCATTTCATAAAATCAACTAACGAATACACACACATACGGGCATTTACTGGGCTTGACAAATTTTTAACACACCAATAAATGACGTCGGTCATTTACTGGCTTAATACAGTAATAAAGAACACCAATGGATGACCAACATAAAATTAATAAAAACAAATTAATTACGTTGATTTTACGTATCTAAAGTCAATTTATTTATTTATTTATTTATTTATTTGTTTATTAATTTACTTATATAAATGATTATAAATTTACTGTTTTATAAAAAAATCAATTACTATTGTTGAAACACATAGTTTTTAACATCATTCGTTTCAAACGATTATGTTCAAATTCAATATTTCTCTGAAAACTCTTCAATCCTCTATACAATTTTAATTATTTCTAATGATAATTTTATAAATCACTTCAATTTGTTGTGATTTAATAATAACAAAGACATGTAAGATTACATTTACAAGTAAATGATGACGTTTAATTAAATTTAAAAATTATTGTGATCATTCTTTTGCATACCGGTCATTCACTGGTGAGTGGTCACAGACTGGACTAGTTACCCCAACTTGTTTTTTGATGTTAGTATTTCAGCCGTTTTAAATATATAACAATAGATTTTCACACTTATATAAACCGATACATTCTATAAATAAATATATTTATTCATATGTCATGAATTATATACAAATTATATATTTTCGAATGTATAATTTACAATATATTACACTGATATATTTTAGTTTACATGAAAAATATATTTTACAATATATCATGATTATTTAATAGTATATAGGTTTCAGGTCGTTTTATAATTATTTTATACATTTTTAGATTTAGTTAAGAGTTTCGGATAATTTTTAGTCATTTTTTTTTTGTAAGTGAGTGTGGGCGCGTAAGAAGATGCTATAAATGGCATTCATATATATATTTTGATGTATGGCAGGAAATGTATTTTATGTAAGGTTGGGGGGGGGGGGGAGAAAATTAGGGTATTTAAGGAAATACTGAGTTTTCAAGGATTCAAATACATTAAATCCTTTTTTTTATTATATTCAAAGGGAATAGAAAAAATTTTCAGTTGCCGTTAAAAAAATATCATTTTTCGCGGGCAAAATAGGGTACCCTCTGGAGAAGGTGAAAAAAAAGTTGCTGGATAGTATGTAAATTTGATTTAATTAAATTTTTTTTATAAGTAATTTACATAAAGAAAAATTACACTTCACATAATTATTGGATGCAAAAGAAAAAAAATTTTTTGAGGGGGGCCATCGTGCCCCACCTTTCCCTATCTTGAAAGCAATTTTTTTTTAACCTGTTAACAATTTATAAAGTATTCGATTGAGAAAATAGATACTTTTCTTATCTGTGTCTTGATAACCTTATTCGACTGCAGTTAGTCCGGATAGTAACGATCAATCTACACAAAATATATGTCTAAACATAATTTTGTATCGATTTGGTTTTTTTAAAGTTCAGAGGGTTATCACATTGTAATATCGTGAGGAAATGACGCAAGAACTGATATTTCTGTTAGCAACATTGACCTTTTCTGACGATGAAATTATATGATGACAGTTAGTTATTGACTTTTTCAATTTTTAATTATAATTTGTTGAGTATACAAAAGAAAAAAATCTGTCCATCAGTTGACCCTGCAAGCCAGCCTCAAAACTTCTCGCTGTTTTCAAGCTCATGGAGCTCGAAAACATTGTTGTGAATATATTTTCGAGCTCGAAAGTACTTCTGTATGTCTTTGTTTTCGAAAAAAAAGTTTTTTGCTGTTTCTTTCTTTAACGTTATCTCTTGAACGAATTAACCGATTGAGATGGTTGAGGTGGCGATCGACGCGTTTTATTGAGTTCTACAACAAGATAGATTTTGGAATTGATCGGATAAGTCGCTTCTGAAAAAATTCAAAAAAACTGAAAATTTTTTTTTTTTGTATTTTTTCTATATCTTAGAGTTCATTTGATCGACCGATTTGAAAACTTCAGGAAAGTTGACGGCCAAAAAACTCTTTCGATCGCCACCTCAACGATCTCAATCGGTTAATTTATTAAAAGATATGAAGAGTTTACACTAGGGTGATTCAAAAAATAACAAATTTCTTTTTTTTTCTCGCAAACAGGTTCAAAAGTTTCATTTAGATAAAAAAAAAGCCTGTAAAAGTTAGAGCTCTTAATATCAACATTAAGAGGTTCCGCATTGCACTTTTCTATTTTCCATAAGAATAACATGGAAAAAATTTTTTTTGCGTCTTTTGATTTTTATAAGTAGCCACCGATGCATCATAGGAATAATTGGCAGGCATATTTTTGTGGGTAATTGAATGCTCTACAAAAAAAGTTTGTTATCATTTTTTGATAAATCTATTCGTTCAAAAGTTATTTGAGGTTGAAGACGAATTCATAGTAAATTTTGAGATCTTTTTACTTTTCCGGCGAAACCATCTAACCTATCACAAAATATCATAGAACCTTTTTTGTAGATAATTTTATTCCCTAGAAGTTATCTCCGTAAAATTATTCCAAATTCCACAATGTTTTCTAATTATTTTAATTTTAATGTTAAGCTGATAAAAAAAATAGTCTTCTGATCGATTTTAAGAGCTTGACATTAAAATAAAAATAACTAGAAAACAATGCGGAGTTCGAAGAAACTTTGCAAGGATAACTTCTAGGAAATAAAACTGTCTACAAAAAAGGTCTTACGATATTTTGTAACAGGTCCGATAGTTTCGCCAGAAAAGTAAAAAGATCTCAAAATTTAATATGAATTCGACTTCAACCTCAAAGAGTTTTTGAACAAATAGATTTATCAAAAAATGATAAGAAAATTTTTTCGTAGAGCATTCAATTACCTACAAAAGTATGCCTGCCAATTATTCCTATGATGCATTGTTGGCTACTTATAAAAATCAAAAGACGCAAAAAAAATTTTTTCCATGTTACTCTTATGGAAAATAGAAAAGTGCAATGCGGAACCTCTTGGTGTTAATATTAAAAGCTCTAATTTTCACAGGCGTCTTTTTTTATCTAAATGAAACTTTTGAACCTGCTTGCGAGAAAGAAAAAGAAATTTATTTTTTGAATCACCCTAGTTTACACCCACACATGCACACACACACACACACACACACACACACACACATACATCTCTTTGAAAATGTCAGAATAGCATCCTAGCACCTTTAAACGTCGACATATGATGAAAACCGGATTTTTGAAAATTGAGGTGAAACCAATAACTTCCCAAATTTTTTGAAAATCATCGATTTTCTTAGCGGGGAGTTAAAAATCTGTATACACAGAAAAAAAGGTTGACTTGGCCCAAGATAATTTTTGCCTTCATTTTTTTATTCTTGGGCTGAGTAATTGGGTTTTTTTTAATCCAAGAACATTTTCTTCGAGTAATATTATAAAAAATTGTATCAAGAATAATTAAATTTTGATTCAAGTCAAATAATCTTGGTTTAAGAATTTTTATTTTAAGTCAAATTTATTTTGTTTCTATCCAAGTAAAAAAAACAATCAAAACAAGATACTTTTCTGTCTTGGTTGGTGAGTATAGTAAATTGTCACAATATATATATCAACATCTCAAACCAAGAACTTTTTTTGCGTGGCAGAAAAACATTTACTCTCAGTTTGAGAAAACTACATTATCGACTCAAGACAACGATCTATTGGAATGAGAAAATTTTAATTTTGATTTAAATAAATTATAATCTTAACTTAATAAAATAACTTTTCTTGAACCATGCAAATATTTACTTAACGGAAGACATAAAATTCTCCCATTGATGATTTTTTTTCTTAACTCAAAAAAAACTTAGTCTCAATTCAAGAAAATAAATGACTACTTAAAAAAATATATTGTCCTATATTATTGAGTGAATTTAACCTAGTATAAATATTAAATGTTATGAAGCAGGAAATTATATGGTGTATATTTAAAATATCACAATACAGCAGTAGAGGGGGTTTAGAAATATACATCCTCGATTAATGGTTTATGAACAACTTGATAAAATTAAATTGTTTTGCTCATGGTAGGAATCGAATCCAGATCAATTCGGCATCACGCGAGAGCTCTACCAGTCATGCCACCCGACCATTTCGTGAACGATCTTTCACTTTACCTATATTCAGTAAGCACACTGTAAAATGTAGTCTACACTACCGCCACTTTAGTATAGTACAGTTAGCTTTTCCAAGAGAATTTTTGCGTTGAGCCGTGAGCGCAGTTGCTGTTGGTTCAAACGTCTATGCTGACTTGCCGCAACACAACAAATACTTAAGCCAAGATATTTGTTACTATTGAGTCGAGTACTTTTAATTCTTGACGAGAGTCACAAATCATCTCGATTCAAAATAACTTATTCTTCAAGAAAGAATATTTTACTTTTCGGACAATTAATTATATATCGGGGCAAAATATTTATTTTTCTCACTATAAGAAAATATTTCTTACTTCATGAAACATATATTATATCGGTTGAATAAAAAAAAAATATTATGCTAAGGTGACTAAATTTAAGAAAATTTTGTTCTTGAACCAAGAAAATTTTCGTTTTCATTCAAAATTGCAAAAAATATTCTTGCGGCAAGAAAAAATTTCTTGTGCTAAGATATCCTTTTTTTCTGTGTATTAGTTGACCCTGCGGGCCAGCCCTAAAACTTCCCGCTGTTTTCTAGCTTCTTGAGCTCGAAAAAATTGTTGTGAGTACATTTTCGAGCTCGAAAATACTCTTGGATGCCAATGGTTTCTTACGAGCTTTTCGAACTCAAACACATTATAGTACACTATATCATGACTTATCTAGGGAAAATGACATAAAATGTTACTTTTTAAACTCTTTTTCGTCGATATCTTTTAAACTAATTGACGGATTTTATTGTTCAATGTAGCAGTCAGCGCGTTTTACTGAGTTTTCGAGCTGATTAGATTTTGAAAATGTTTGATTCAGTCATTTCAATGATATTTGCGAAAAACCTTATTTTACCATTTTTTTTTCCAACGATATTTCTCGGATGAATTAAGCGATTGAAATGGTTAGGGCGGTGATCGGCGTGTCGCATCAAGTTCTAGAGCTGATTAGATTTTGAGAATGTTTGATTCAGTCGTTTTAAAGATACTCGTGAAAAACCGTTTTTTCACATTTCTCTCTCTGACAATATCTCACGAATGAATAAGTCAATTGAGATGGCTGAGGTGGCAAACGACGCGTCTTATCAAGTTTTAAAGCTGATGATATTTAGGAATTGATCGTTTGAATCGGTTTCGAGAAATTACAAAAAAAAACAAAAAAAAAAAATAATTTTTTTTTTTTTTCGTAATTCTCAATTATCTTCGGGTCTACTGAATTTTTCAGGATTTTTTTTTAATTAATTAGAAACGAATTGAACGATCGACTTTAAAAACTAATTAGCTCTAGGAGGTAAAAAAAATCGCGTCGATTGCTGCCTCAACTATCTCAATCGGCTAACTCGTTCGAGAGATATCGTTGGAGAAAGAAATGGTTAAGAACAGGTTTTTGCGAACATCGTTAAAGTGACTAAACCAACCATTTACAAAGTTTAATCAGTTCTAGAACTTAGAAAAATGCGCCGATTGCCATATCGAACATCAAAATCAGTTCATTAGTTTTTTAGTAAGCTTTACTTTGGTTAAAGCTCATTCACCTCTCTATCTTGATTATTTTTATTAATTTTTGTCTAAAAACATTAAATTTGTGAAGCATAGTCCCGAACGAAACGTGAAAAGATGAGTCTAACTTTTTTTGAACTCAAAGAGTTCAATCATGTTTTAACAATAACTATTTTGAGCTCCTTACTCTCGAAAACAGTGGAAAGTTTCGGGATTTGCCCGCAGGGTCAACCAGTTTCCAGATTTCGTTTTTTGTTTGCAGTTTATTGTTTTCATTACTTTAGTTTTTTTCCTTGAACTCAATTTTATTTAGTTATAATTTTTCTGAAAAAATTCCGCTTTTTTCCAAAGTTGTTTTCTGTTCTTTAATTCTAATAGCAAACTAGTGTCGCTGCGTCAGTAGTTGGTGAAGAAACAAAAAATAATAATAATAAAAATAAAAAATAGCAGCAAAATTTTTCATGAATTACCGGTTTTAAGTTTTTTATTAATTATCATTATACAAAGAGGATTTGGATAATGATTTTCAAAAAGTTTCTTTCATTTCTGAATTCAAGTCTCAAAATTAGAAATTCGATCAACCGGTTTTATATTTTGAAAGTTGATGTGTTCGCCAATAGCCGTAGATATCGACAGACATCACAGTTTTTTTCCCGTATTTTTCAATTAATCGTTTGAAACAATGCTACTAAGGTCATGGCTTTGTAATTGAGTTGGGCAAAACGGAATTAATTCGATAGGAAAATACTTATGCTTTATTGAATTTCTACTATTATGAACTTATCTAATTACTGATGTGATTTCAGCTGAAATTTCTGAAGGAAAAGGGCGTGGTGGAGGTCACGGCCATAGTGGTGGTCATGGCCATGGTGGTGGTCATGGCCATGGTGGTGGTCACAGCTCTTCCGGTTCATCACACTCGGGATCATCTGACTCAGGGTCGTCCAGCTCATTAGGTAGTGATTATGAATTTCATATTTTTTTATACATGAATATAGTTCAATACAATGGATTATGGAAAAGTTTTGGTTCCTCAGGATCATCTGGCTATTCTGGATCTTCACATTCATCAGGAGGATCGGATTCATTCGGATCTTCACATTCATTAGGAGAAGCAGATTCAAATGGAAGGTCAGATTTATCTGGATCTGGAATCTCTCATTATGGATCATCTGGGTACTCTGGATCTGATGGAGATTCTGGATCTTCTGGATACTCTGGGCGTGGAAATTTCAACCATCATAGACACCATGACAGTGATGATCACTACTCATCAGGTTCAATTGACCGTACAAC
>OZ024713.1:3578190-3629697 GCA_964016945.1 Microplitis deprimator
GAAAATTAAAATAATAATACAGTAGAATCTCCATAATTCTAACACTCCTGTCCAGGAACATTCCGTAATATTAATGAACCCTGTTAACCCCACTATCCCGATGCTCGTATCTTATGTGTGCAGGTCTGCGTTGTAAATGCATAATGTACAAAAAAAAATGCATATTTTTAGGTTAGGATTGAGTCGTAGATAATGATACAGTTAAGCGAGGGAAGATTTGAATTGACCGCTACTAAGTTTCTTTTGATTGTTCGCAAAAAAACGTAATGAGAGACTGAATTGTTAACAGTAGAGACAATCTTGTTAAAATCAGTGAGAGAGAAAGAGGGAGAGAGAGAGAGAGAGAGAGAGAGAGAGAGTAATACTACGGATAGTCAAAACACGGAGGTTCTACTGTAATAAAGTTCATTAAAACAGGTTTTGTTATATTTCTATTCAATCTCACTGTCTATTATGGATTATAAAATATGAAAACTTTTGTAGTTTCATAATAAAAGATTTTGCTTACTCATATTCCTACATCATTGAATCCATGAAATTAAAATCCTTCGCAGTTTCTTTTATGTTTAGTATGAAAAAAATTTTATTTGAAAATCAATAAGATAATGGTTCAATAATTCAGTTCATTCGATAAGTATCTACGATATTGATTTATTTATTTCTGAGTAAATACCATGAAAAGAGTATGTGTTGTCATAAAATTTTCTGATATACGAACCTTTATACGATTCCTCGTTTAGCCTTTTATCAAAATTTACTGTAATTTCTGTACAGATGAAATACCTCTTGAGTTAATTAATAAATTGATAACTTATTTCTTACTTTGAATACTGATATAAAGAACATCAATTAATCATTTTTTCGTTAAAAAGTATTCTGCCAATAGAATATTAATTTGTTCTTTGATTCACATACGCGCATCACTATACAGAAAAAAAGGATTTCCTGGCGCAAAAAATTTTTTCTTGATGTAAGAAAATTTTCACTTGACTGAAGAAATTTTTTGTTCTATAAATTGAAAACAAAAATTTTCTTGGGTTGAGAAAAAATTTTCTTGGAACAAAAAAAAAGTTTTTTAGGCGAGAGAAAAATTCTTGAGCCAAGAGAAATTTTTATCTTCAATTCATAATACAAATTATTTCTTGCGCCAAGAAATTATTTTTTTCTGTGTAGCCGATAGACATAAAAATCCAGATACCCCAGATTCTAAACAAATTATTATTTATTTTTTTTTTTTTTTCATTTATTTTTTATATGCTAAGGGATTAAGCCTAATGGCAAATACAAAATATGTAACAATTTTATTTAATCACATAAGTATTACAATATGTATTCAGAACTTAAGGAAATAAATCTATGTTTAGCAAAAGGAAAGAAAAATAACGTAATACATAAAGGTGCATAATCTAATCGATATTCTGCAAAGTTAATATAAATTTATACAAATTTATGCAGAGAAACAGTAGTTTATGCAATGTTCAGATAGTAAGAGGTTGCAAACATAATAATTATCAAAAATTTGATTCTTTATTAATAAAAAATTAATATGCTTTATTTTTAAAGATTTGTAGTGACGATGAGTTTGTAATTTCTGTTGGTAATTCCTGCCACTAACGAATAGCTGACACTAAAAACGAATGCTCATAGACGATGGTAGTAAAATTAGGCATTTTGAACATATTATCGTTTTTTGCTGCAAGCCTGTTCGATCTCCTGATGTCAAGATCTTCATTTGTGAATAAAAGCCGCAGGAACTTAGGTTAACCAGTTTCCAAAATTTTGTAAATCATACAAGCTAGAAAATATTCCCTTTTTGATTTAACACTAATCCATTTTAGAGTGTGTCTATAAGGAGTAATATGCTCATCCTTTTTTATATTAAAAATAAATTTTATAGAGTTGTTCACTATCCGCTGTAGTTTCTTATCAAGGCGTTTAGATACGTCTAAGTAATCGATGGAACAATAATCGATAATTGGTAGAAGCGTGGTTGTAATTAATAATTTACGGCAAGGCATAGAAAGTATATTTTTTCTATATTTTAAACTATTTATTGAAGCATAAGCTTTTCGCGATAGTTGTGAAATGTGGGCATCCAACGAGAGGTTATTAAAGATATATAAACCGAGATGTTTAGCCGTGTTTACATAAGGGATAATATTTCCGTCAATTTTAATTTCTGGAACCTGGCAGGTTTCAAGTAGCTTAAGCTTCCGGTTACTACCTAGAATCATAACCTTAGTCTTCTTTAAATTTATCTCAAAGCCGTTTTCCTTCGCCCAATCTGCAATAGCTTGAGCATCAGCAGTGAGACGCGCAGCGGCCTCATTTAAGTTGAAAAGTTTAAAATGGAGATAGGCCCACATATCATCAGCAAAAAGACCATGCTTGCAATATCTTAAACGCTTTACAATTCCATTAATTGCGGTCAAAAAGAGGATCAGACCTAGAATGGATCCTTGTGGAACACCAGAGGAAGTAAATAATGATTTTTATGGACAATTTGACGGATCAATGATCATCGGAGATTTACCTGAGAGGTAAGGCTGGAATCAAAGAATAGTTTCAATAGAAAAACCAAGTTCAAACATCGTGATTGTAAGCATTTTTGGATTTAGCTAATCAAATGCCTTGGTGAAATCAAACAAAATCAGAAATGTAAAGTGATCATTATCGATCGCACGCCAAATCTCATCAGTTAATCTCAGTACTGCAGCTTGCATACTTGGATTTTTCCGAAACCCAGATTGATAATCATCCAGCAGGTTATTTGTTTCCAGGTACATAACTATTTGATTTGCAATAATACGCTCAAATACCTTTGCTGCATGTGAGAGATTCGCTATGGGCCGCGTATCAGATAAAGATTTTGGTGGTGTAACCTTATTTAATGGAACGATGAATACAGATTTCCACGCTTCTGGAAATATGCCGGTCTCTAGTGAGCGATTGAAAATAGCGGTCATGAATAGTGAAATTTGTGCAAGATGATCTCTCAGCCACTTTAAGTCCAACCAATCTGGTCTTTTTCCAGCAGATTTTGAAAGAGTAAGATGCAGACTTTTTGCGACATCAACAATGTCAATTTTGGACCAGCGGAACTCGCAGTCCACTTTTTTAATATAGTGTAACGGCAAATCCTGCACAAGCTCTTTACTGCAAGAAGGATGTTTAGTCAGAGTAGTAGCATAGAAGTTGTTTAGTTCGTCGGCACTAAAATGGTCCAATGGTGATGACTGCTTTGGTTTTATGATACCTAATTCTTCGAGTTTTTTCCATATTAAAGGACCATATGATTCTTTGGCCAAAATAGTGGTAAAGTAATTGGTACGCTCAGTGTTTAATTTAACTTTTAATTCACTCCTTAGTTTTTTTATAGTATTTAAGAAGATTTTACTTACATTCACGGAAAGAAGATCTAAAAGTACCTGACCTTGCGGGCCAGCCCCAAAACTTCCCGCTATTTTCAAGCTTCTTGAGCTCGAAAACATTGTTGTGAATACATTTTCGAGTTCCTCGAGCTCGAAAATACTTTTGTGTGCCATTGTTTTCGAAAAAAAAAAAAAAACATTCTTTACTATTTTTTTCTTTAACGATATCTCTCGAACGAATTAACCAATTGAGATGGTTGAGGTGGCAATCGACGCCTTTTATTGAGTTCTAGAGCTGAGTAGATTTTAAAATCGTTCCATTGATTTATTTCTGAAAAAGTTTAAAAAACTAAAAAAAAATTTTTTTCTTTTTGTATTTCTTCTATATCTTAGAGACCATTTGATCGATCAACTGGAAATTTTTAGGAAAGGTGATGGCTAACAAACTTACGATTGCCGCCTTAACCATCTCAATCGGTCAATTAATTTAAAAAATATGAAGAGTTTACACCCACTCACACACACATAGACACGCGCGCACACAGACACACCTACATACTGACACTCGGACATCATTCCGAAAATCATCAGGATAGCTCCCTTGGACCTCATAACGTCGACGTCCGATGAAAACTCGATTTGGAGAAATCGTGGTGAAAACTATAACTTCCCGAATTTTTGAAAATTTACAATTTTCTTAGCGAAAAGTTAAAAGAGGAAAGTATCGATTATTCCATCAGCTACCAAGTTTTTTTTTACATAGTAAGTATCGATATGTCCGCTAAAAAGTTATTCACGAAAACAGCCAAAAAAGCAGCACTTTTCGTTATTTTTAGTTTCAAGTGTCCACTATTTTCAAACTAGTTTATTGATTTTGCTTATCTTTGAACTTGACCAATCTAATCATTTATAGAATAAGTGTGCCAAGTTTCATTGAGATCCCTTAACGATTGTGGCCGCTATCGTCGCAAAATAGCAAGTTAAATTACACACACACACACACACACATATATATATATATATATATATATATATATATATATATATATATATATATATATATATATATATTGTGACGTTATTTTTCGTATGGGGGTCAAATCAAAATGAACGTCACAAGCACCAACTGATTTTATTGTATTTACGAGCATGGTAACTCAAGACTTATAGATTAGCTTACAGGTATTAGCGATTTTGATACAGATTTTTGATTTAAGTTATAGTTTAAGAATTAAATATGGAGTAACGTTTGGCTACAGTTATGGGTTTTTGATAAAGAAAATAAAGAATTAGAATCAGAATTATGGAAATTGAATATGGAATATGGTTTGAGATTAAAGTTTGGGGTAATGATAAATGTTGAGTTTGTTTACAGTTTTGGAATTTTGAGTATGTGGAGAAGTCAGTGTTACCATGGAGCGGGACTTGAATTAGTCACCCGGTATCATCTGATGATAGAATCTAGTTCTATCACTATGAGATTTCTTGGTTGATTGCAGAGGTCTAGCTGAGATGCTAGCGCTCCAGTATATAAGGAATTTGACGGATGCAGAATGGGATCAGTTTTTGAGTTTTGGTTTGGCAGGCCTCAACAGTAATTTTTTGACCGTTACTGTTGTGGAAGCCGTCTGGTCATTTTTAATTGTTTTAGTTTGACAGGCCTCAGAGGACAAGCTATGACCACTTGTACCGCTGAGGAAGTCATAGGTCACTTAGTTTTTAAGTTTTACGATCCCAGCTGAAGTCTGTTCCAGGAGAGCAACTACCAAGGATATCCATACTCAGAATAAAGTTTAGTGAGTACGTTTGGCGAGGTAAAAGCCTTCAGTTATCGATATTGTAGGGTTTGAGGTTTGATTATGGATTTAGAATATAGAGGTCAGTTACTGATAACGATAAGATTGAGTTTTGAGTTTTGGGGTTTTTTGAGAAAAAGGAAGTCGAAGGGAGATCTTCGAAGAGCACGGACGTGAGCATTGGTCTCTAGTCACTCGAAGCGAGTAGACGTGTTCAGTAATGGCGCTACAGTTCATGGCATTGCGGAAAGCTACAGATTAAGATTATTGTTACAGAAGTATTATTTAAAACAGTGTAAGACGTTACTCGATATTTTATTTATCAATAACCAGGTATGAAATAAGTAATAGAATTATCAATAATTAATCGAGTTCGAGTCAGTTTTGAGATATTATGCTACTGTTTTAATTAAAGAAAAGACGTAAGATCTGCGAGAATTATGAGAACATTGTTACAGTTAAGAGTCATGTTTACGATTTATTGATAATATTATTTTTATAAAATAATCATACGAAATATGTTTGGTTATCAAACGAATTGTCATCTAATTAACGTCATTATGAGACCCATGTACGTTAGTTTTACTAGTTTGTTAAAGAAAATGTTCTAGAGTATTGGTTTCATAAATTATTGTTCTAGTTTACCGAATATTATTCGATTATTGTTTCGCTCTATTAGTTAATTTATTTATAATGTATTGATACGCATCATCTAGATGCCAACTTAACTTTTTGTTAAGATTAATGTTATTATTATTATTAGATTCAGTATTTTGTTATAGAGTAAAATTATTAGTATTATGCTACAGTATTATGTTATTGTTGAATTGAGATTTAAAATTATTTATTGTTTAATAAAAATTGCAAAGCCACTGATAATTTACATGCATTTGGAGATGAATTAATCCGGAGCACTCCCTCTCTCCATAAACGGTATCAGGCGTTTTGAGCACCTGACAAAATATCCCCGACAAAATATCTCCGGACAAAATATCCCCATGACAAAATATCCCTCGACATAATATATTCAAGACAAAATATCGTCAAGACTAATCATTTCTTGACATAATAACTATAAAATGAAATATCCCGGAAGGATAAAAAAAAAAAATGTACTGATGATTACTTTTTTAACCCTAAAAATTTTAGATTTCATGTTACAAGTGACACACATTTAACGCCTGGATTGAATTGTATCCAAATTTAGTGAATTACTTCCTCAATATATATTTATAAGTATTTATTAATTGTATAGTTATTTGAATTTTGGCGATAAAATTTTCATTCAAAAGTTAAAATTAAAGATAATATTTCGTAATTAATGAATCTTTTAGTATTGGTTTAAATAATATATATTTTTATATATTTAAATTAAGAAACAAAGTAACGAAATAGATCGAAAAGTAATGTTGTTCAATAATTTAATGCAATAATACGTGTGATATTTAGAATCAAAAAATATGAAACTTAAATAGGTAGTTTAATAATATAAAATTAATGTGATTATTTATTTTGATATAATGTAACATATAATGTTAAAAATGGCAAATTGTTATTATTATATAGATATATTGTCATTAATTAGATAGTAAACAAATTCATAATATCATTTGAAATGGTGTATCAGTAATTATTTGAATTTTTTTGATAATTGAAGTTAATAGTGTTTAATAAAGTTTTGTGTTATTCAATAATTTCATTAATCAGTATTTCATTTCAAAAATTTATTCTTTCAGTATATTTATATTAGAGATATTATGTCAGGAAATGATTAGTCTTGACGATATTTTGTCTGGAATATATTATGTCGAGGGATATTTTGTCATGGGGATATTTTGTCGGGGATATTTTGTCAGGTGCTCAAAACGCTTGGAACCTCCATAAACCTACACACTGAGCGACACCATGGCATACCGTAACTCTGTTTTTAGTTATCCAGTCTCTGTTTTTGTTTTTGCTTATAAATTCTGAGCATTTTAGTTTTAGTTTTAGTTTGCGTGGTTTTGGTGATAATTTCAACGATCAAAAATTATCCGGTTTCTCAAGATTTACTGGTTTGGTGATTCCAGTGATAAAAATTACCTGGCGCCCTGTTAGTATTGAGACTGGAGGCTAAAGGCAGAGAACAAAGTTGTAATGCAAAAATTAGCGCGTATCTAGCGTGTCTAAAATTTTGTGTTATATTATATATATATATATACAATATTGGCCATTAGATCTTGTCGGGTAGTATAGCTTCGGAAAAAAAAATCTCTGAAAATCAAAATATGTATAACTAGTTTTCTACTAAATGTAAAAATATATGTATACTAATTGAATGTAAGATTATAAATATGTATTGTAAAATAAGTCACTAAAAAAAATATGGTCAGTATTTAAAAATTTGTAAAGAATTTTTGTGTGTACTTGAAAATATCTATAATTAAAAAGAACTAAATTAAAAAGTTAATAAAAAGTAATTTCTATAAATAAAGACACACCTCCATATAAATTACTGTATAAAATTTAATTTCCATAAATAAAGGTACACCTCCATATGGATTACCGTATAAAATTTAATTGCAATAAATAAAAATCGGTCTGTCAGTAGACCCTGCGGGCCAGCCTCAAAACTTCCCGCAGTTTCCGAGCTCCTTGAGCTCGAAAACATTGTCGAGAATACATTTTCGAGCTCGAAAATACTTTTGAGTGCTTTTGTTTTTGAAAAATAACGTTTTTTACCATTATTTCTCCAACAATATCTCTCGAACGAATTCAACGATCGAGACGGTTAAGGTAGCAATCGGCGTGTTTTATTGAGTTCTACAACTGATCAGATTTTGAAATTGATTTATCCAGTCGTTTTTGAGAAATTTCCAAAATACTAAAAAAAATTTTTTTTTAAATTCTATCGACAACGGTTTCTTTTGAAAGAATTAACCGATTTTGATGGTTGAGGTGGCATTTGGCGCGGCTTATAAAGCTTCAGAGCCCAGTTAATTTTGGAATCGATCCATTAAGAACATAAAAAGTTAACCGAAAAAAACATTTTTAAAAAAAGTTTATTTTCGGAATATCTCTGAACGAACCCTATCGATCAAGCTAAATTTTTTTTTTCAGCTTCAAGATATTCGCAAGCCGCGTCGAATGACACCTTAATGATCAAAATCGGTTCATCCGTTCAAAAATTATAGATATTTACATACGTACGTACGTACGTACTTACGTACATACATACATACATACATACATACATACATACATACATACATACATACATACATACACTCGGACATCATCGTGAAATTAGTCAGAATAGCTTCCTAGAACCTCAAAACGTCAATATCTCTTAGAAATTCGATTTTTGAAAATCGGACTAAAACCGATAACTTCCCGAATTTTTGAAAATTTGCAATTTTCTTAGCGGGAAGTTAAAAATCGGTCTGTCAGTTGACCCTGCGGGCCAGCCTCAAAACTTCCTGCAGTTTTCGAGCTCCTTGAGCTCGGAAACATTGTCGAGAATACATTTTCGAGCTCTTCGAGCTCGAAAATACTTTTGAGTGCCTTTGTTTTTGAAAAATAACGTTTTTTACCATTTTTTCTCTAACGATATCTCTCGAACGAATTCACCGATTGCAACGGTTGAGAGGCAATCGACGCGTTTTATTGAGTTCTAGCGCTGATCAAATTTTAAAATTGATTTATCGAGTCGTTTTTGAGAAATTTCAAAAAAAATAAATTTTTTTTTAATTCTTTCGTTCACGGTTTCTCTTGAACGAATGAACCGATTTTGATAGCTGAGGTGGCATTCGACGCGGCTTATAAAGTTTTAGAGCTGATTAGATTTTGGAATCAATCCATCGAGCGAATTAAGTTATTTAAAAAAAACATTTTTGGAAAAATTTTATTTTCGGAATATCTCCGAACGTACCCTACCGATTAAGCTCAAATTTTCAGTAAGCTAACGTGTCAATCAAAGCAATAATAGAGGGAGTTCTCCACCACCAACGTTGCCCTTGGATAACAGGCATCCTCCATTGTATAAGTGCCTTATCTTACACAGTAGGCTCTGTAGGATGGACCATAAAATACCCACATTAACTTCCTAGGAGACATAATTTCGGATGACAAGACCCCCCGATGACAAGGACACGACGTAAGATGGCTACGGCAGCTGGAAGCAAGGACTCATAGCGACGGGAGTACGACGGTGGGCTTAGCCAATGCTAGGTCCCGATTCTTCCTGAATTAGTGGGGACTGCTGACAGCGGCTGTGTCCCGCGACGTGTTTCCTTAGACTCGGGGCGGGGAATCACCGAAATAAAAACTATGTCTCCTCCATCTATCAACTCACAAACAATAGTATCTACAATAGTTAAATTATATATAGTTGTCGGAAGGACAGTGGGCTTCCTAAGTTCATTGTTAGGTGGACTGGCAAAAACGCAAGGCCTAATAGCGATGATCACCAGGACCACGATCCTCTTCGATAACTATAAAAATTGTCCTTAATGGACCCGGGTACAATGGCTAACACAAGCTGAGTGCCCGGTTAAAATTCAATTCAATTCAATTCCTTTTTAATTATAAATATTTTCAAATATACAAGAAAATTATTTACAAATTTTTAGATAGTGACCATGTTTTTTTTTAGTGGTTTACAAATCTAGAGATTTTTTTTATTGGAGCTTTTTTTTATTCCGTCATTTTACAATCCATATTTATAATTTTACATTTAATTAACATAAATATATTGTGAAATATTGGATTTATTTCTTACAATTTATTGTTTTTTAAATTTTTACATTTAGTAGAAAACTAGTTACACATACACAGAAAAAAAGGTTGACTTGGCCCAAGATAATTTTTGCCTTCATTTTTTTATTCTTGGGCTGAGTAATTGGGTTTTTTTAATCCGAGAACATTTTCTTCGACTAATATCATAAAAATATTGTATCAAGAATAATTAAATTTTAATTCAAGTTGAATAATCTTGGCTTAAGAATATTTATTTTAAGTCAAATTTATTTTGTTTCTAACCAAGTAAAAAAAACTATCAAAATAAGATATTTTTCTGTCTTGGTTGGTGAGTATAGTAAATTGTCACAATATATATCAATATCTCAAACCAAGAACTTTTTTTGCGTGGCAGAAGAACATTTACTCTCAGTTTGAGAAAACTACATTATCGACTCAAGACAACGGTCTATTGGAATGAGAAAATTTTAATTTTGATTTAAATAAATTATAATCTTCACTTAATAAAATAACTTTTCTTGAATCATGCAAATATTTACTTAACAGAAGACATAAATTTCTCCCAGTGATGATTTTTTTTCTTGACTTAAAAAAAACGTAGTCTCGATTCAAAAAAATAAATGACTCTACTTAAAAAAATATATCGACCTATATTTTTGAGTGAATTTAACCTAATATAAATATTAAATGATGTCAAGTAGGAAAGTGTATACGTATATTCAGAACATCACAATACAGCAGTATAGGGGGGATAAGGAATAAACTCTCGCGATTAAATGGCTTATGAGCCAATTGAGAAAAATAAATTGTTTGCTCATGGTAGGAATCGAACCCAGACCGATTCGGCATCACGCGAGAGCTTTACCAGTTATGCTACTCGACCATTTCTCTAATGATTGTTCACTTTACCCATATATAGTAAGTACACTGTACAATGTAGAGTCTACACTACCGCCACTTTAGTATAGTACAGTTAGCTTTCCCAAGATAATTTTTGCGTTGAGCCGTGAGCGCAGTTGCTGTTGGTTCAAACGTCTATGCTGACTTGCCGCAACACAACAAATACTTAAGCCAAGATATTTGTTACTATTGAGTCGAGTACTTTTAATTCTTGATTCGAGTCACAAATCATCTCGATTCAAAATAAATTATTCTTCAACAAAGAATATTTTACTTTTCGGACAATTGATTATATATCGGGGCAAAATATTTATTTTTCTCACTTTAAGAAAATATTTCTTACTTCAAGAAACATATATTATATTGGTTGAATAAAAAAAAAATCTTGTGCCAAGATGACTAAATTTAAGGAAATTTTGTTCTTGAACCAAGAAAATTTTCGTTTTCATTCAAAATTGCAAAAAATATTCTTGCGGCAAGAAAAAATTTCTTGCGCCAAGATATCCTTTTTTTCTGTGTAGTTTTATTTTCAGATATTTCTTTTTTCCCAATGCTATACTATCCGACAAGATCTAACGGCCAATATTATATATATATTTATATTTATGTTAATTAATTTATTTATTTAGACCGACTTAATTATTAAAAAAGTTTCACTTCTATTGTAAACCTTATGTCTGTGAGGCTCACTCGTTTTTTTTTTTTTTTACTTTTTCGAAAAATGTTGTATTTGTAACAAAAGGCCATTCGGCAGCCGAAATGGAAGGTAGATTTTTCAATTAATTGATATAAAAAAATAGTTTTATACATACATATCTTGTTAGTGTATAGTCATGATATGAAATTAGACTCGTTTTCTAGGAATGAGGGTCAAAAAAGACAACGATTATTATTGATAGAGAACTTCAGATAGTTGATTTGACATAACATTATACAGGTAATGTACCAAACTAACCTTCACATAAATAAAGTATTGAAAACTTAATTAGTATGAGATCATAATTGTAATCGCTGTTACTATGACAAGCCCAGTTAAAATAACAGTAATACTTTTATTTAAAATATAAAATAGCTGTAAAATTAACAGGTTATTTTGTTCACAATAAAATACACGTGACAAAATTGTATTATAATGGGAAATTCATAAGTTATGTGGAATGAAAACCATATTTTCAACATTTTTGATTTCATTAAAAAGTTCAAGGGTATCAAATTATTGGAAGAAATAGTCAAAACATAAAGCTTAAGGTCATTAATGCGAGATTATTAGTCAAGCTTTTAGATACTTTTTACGGAATTTGTGTATAAATATTAGTTTTGAAGTTATATGAGCTTTAGCGTTGATTGAAAAGTGATTTTTACGAAAAATCATGAAAATTTCAAACAGCCATAATTTCAAAACTATTCGAGGGATTCAGCCCATCTTCGAACCTGATCAAGTTAATCGCCTATAGAATAAGTGTAAAAAATTTCATCAAGTTCCGATAAGAACTGTGGGTGCTATCGTAATGACAAGACAAGTGATAATCATTGGGAGTAGAGGTACATTTGATACATTATAAGTAATAAAAGAAATACTTCTAAAATATAAAATAGCAGTGAAATTAACAGGTTAATTTGTGCACAATAAAATACAACTGACAAAACTGGATTATAATGGAACAAGCATAAGTTCTGTGGACTGAAAACCATATTTTCAACATTTTTTGATTCCATTAAAATTTTCAAGGCTATGAAAATATTGGAAGAAATGGTCAAAATATAAAGTTTGAGGTCATAAATTAAAGCTTATTAGTCACGCTTTAAAATACTTTCTGCAGAAATTATCTATGAGTTGTAGTTTTAAAGTTATATGGACTTGAAAGTGATTGAAAATTGATTTTTTCGAAAAATCGTTGAAATTTCAGACAGCCATAACTTCTAAACTAATCGACCGAATCAGCCCATCTTCGAACTTAACCGTGGTAATCACACATAGAATAAGTGTAGGAAATTTCATTAAGATCGGATGAGAATTGTAGACGCAATCGTGTCCTCAAAAGTCGGTTCTATGACATAAATATATATATATATATATATACATACATATATAAATTTTTCAACGAGTGGTATTTTTGAACTCTACTCAACTAATTATGATAGTTTATGACGGAATCCCTTGTAAAATCGACCATGAGGATAAATACAATAGTTAGATTTTTAAAAAAATCTACCTAAAAATAGTATGAAAGCAATTTGATCTTTATTCTTATCAATTTACAAAAAAAATTCTTCCAGTGTCAAATTCCTTCAGATGTATTTTAATAATCAATTAAAAAATATTTACATTTTTTATAATTTTGAAATTTAACTAACTTTTAATAAAACTAACTAACTTTTAAATCTATTACTCTAAACAATATGAAATTGCTTTGTCAAAAACATATTCTTTGTATTTAAAACTAACTCAAACCTTTTACTTTAAAGATAATAAAAAATAATGATTAACTAATGAAAATTTGACAATTTGAAGTAGATAGTTAAGCGATTTTAAAAATCGAAATGTCAGTTGGAAAATATTGATGACTTTTGCTTTATGACAAAAACTATTGAAAATTTTTCTTCCTTTCTTTGTCATCGTTCTTTGGATTGATAATGTGAGACGTGATTTTTCTTTACATAAATTACTTATAAGAGAATGTAATTTAATCATATTCATTTACTTATCAGAAATTTTTTTTTTCACCTGTTTTAGGGTACACCCCATTTGGCCTGCATCAAATGAAAATTTAATTGAACGGCAACTGAAAATTTTTTGTATTCTCTTTCTATATCATTGAAAAAAAAAAAAAAAGATTTATCGTATGAGTCACCGAAAACTAGATGTTTCCTCTAGATCCCTGCTCACCTCCCCTCTCTTATTTGAAGGTTTGAAATTACTATGAAACAAACGACAAGTACCAGAGTTTATATTGCGAATGACTCTAGTTAACAGGCAAAAACATTGTTTGTTTTTTCCCAAGAGATGAAATGGATAAGTTTCTGCACGCTGATTTAAAACATTCGTAATTTATGCGTTTGCTAGTGTTTTTTCGTGTCGTTGAACTACAGTTAGCTTGTTTCGACTGGCTGTAGAGATACTAAACCTTGAAATTACAATGCTGGGATCTTAAGAAGTTTATTTTTTACCATTTCCGATTGAGAAAGATCTCTGTATCGTGTTGAACTGATCGTCAAATTTCAAGTCCAGACCGAATGCATTGATGACTTTTCTCATAGCATTGAGAGGATCATCAGATTCAAATAATGTTGTCGTAGGGTTTGATTGAGTCGGCTCGATTTTATCTTCTGTTTTTAATGTATAATTTCTGGTTTCAGGAATATTCACTGTAGACCGTGTTATTAAAGAAGAGGTTGTTAGATTCTTTCTCAACTCAACAGACTTATCTTCATCAGTTAATTGTTTTAGCATTTTTCGCATTTCAGCTATAGAATCAGATACTGGTGGTGATAAGTCAAACGAGGTATAATTTGCTTTGTTCTGATATATTGGTTCGTTAGTTACTGATGATGTAGTTGATTCGACTTGTTCACTAACTTGGTTCGATGAACCATGAGAATATCCAGCATGATGATATGGATGGGCATGAATAACAGGAATTATATGAGACCTTTTTTTGCTAGTAGTTTGGAAGCTACTAGGACTATCATTTTCAAATAATTTAGACGACCCATAATTAGTTAATCCATTACGACTAGATAATCCAGATGATCTATCGTAAGGTAATCCTAATGATTTATAATGATCAGACGATCCAGACGATCCATAATAACCTGATGAGCCAGAAGATCCATGATATCCAGATGATCCAGAAGATCCATAATGTCCAGATGAACTCGAGTGTCCTAACAAAAAAAATATCAATCTTAAATACTTTTATCAAAAAATTTTCAACAATACTTTGAACAGCAGAACTCGATTTCAATAAATAAATCTCAAACCTGAAGAATGTGATGAACGAAATAGACGGCTAAAGCCTCCACCTCTATGACCTCTGCTATGACGTCTCCCACAACCATCGACATCTATAATAAATTTAAAATTTTGTTTCATTTCATTAGAGAATAAAACTCATCGTTTGTTGACTTTTTAAGATTCTGTTATTCTCGTCGCGTCAGTCACTATCAGGCCTATAAAAAAAAGGTCAATGTCTTCAATACGAATATCTGTCAGTATTTATTGTACTTCATAATAGCAGATATACAGCAATTTAGTTACCACAAGTATATTATGTAATATATACAGATTGTATCTTTACAGTCATTATGTTTTTAGATTCTTTAAGATTATATGGAATGGGTAATTCCGTGGCCGGTCTGCGGGGATATCCGTAGTGATATATTCAGAAATGTGCTTGTCAACTGCTCGTGACTTGAAAAATGTCATGATTGATGGACATTTTGCATTATTCGACATGACTTTTTTTTTAATTTTATGATTCAAATTCCATCTAGAGTATACAATAAACGTAATACGTATTTACATCAATAGGACTGGCTAATGAACCTGTCAAAAAGACTTACAAGTATCTCTAGTAGCATTGTCTTAGGCAAGTGACAAAATAAATGTCCTTCAACAAGCTCCTTGAGCTCCTTGAGCTCGAGAACATTGTCGTGAATACATTTTCAAGCTCTTCGAGCTCGAAACTACTTTTATATGCCATTGTTTTCGAAAAAAAACCGTTTATAGCATTTCTTTCTCCGACGATATCTCGCGAACGAATTAACCGATTTTGATAGCTAAGGTGGCAATCGATGCATTCTATGAAGTTCTAGGGCTAATTAGATTTTGAAGTTGATCGTTTGACTCGTTTCTGAGAAATCAATAAGAAACTAAAAAAAAATTTTTTTTTTTGTAATTCGCAAATATTTTCGAGTCTAATTGATCAAATGATCTGAAATTTTTGCATTTCAGCTCTTTTGATTGCCGCAAGAACCATTCAAATTGGTTCATTAGTTAAAAAGTTATAGACCGGTCACACACACACACACACACACACACACTCGGACATCATTCTGAAAATAGTCAGAATAGCTTCCTGAGACCTCAAAACGTCGACATCTGATGAAAACTCGATTTTCGAAAATCGGGATGAAAACAATAACGCCGAGATTTTTGAAAATCATCGATTTTCTTAGCGGGAAGTTAAAAAAGAAGTTAATGTTATGAAATAAAAGTAATGATGGAAACCCTTGTGGATTTTCCAACACTTTTTTATTTTTACTGAGTATCGAAAGTTTTTTTATTATATCACGTTTGTTAAGTTGTATAATCTTATTAAAAGATTAGATTTCTAAATCATATTTCTTTTGTCCTGAACAACTGCCAAATTTTTTTTTTTTATTCCGCCACTCGATTAAAAAATTTAAAAATAATAATCTTTCAGAATTTTCGGACAACCGTAAGAAAATGCTTTTCTAGACCCATCTACAATAAATTTCCGCGATTTCCCTGATTATTTCTTTTGGACGCTACTCCGTTAAAAATTTAAAACCTTAATCTTTTTTTTCCATTTTTGAAGTATCATAAAAAAATTAATCACTTACGTGAAATTATTAACAAAATCATAAATCCAATAAATAATTCGAAATTCATTTTGAAAATCACTGTATCGAATAAGATAAAATTTTGATATTTATTAATATACTCGCTTCGTAAGAATGCTTATAATGACAATAAACTACAGAATGACCTGTTATACTCATATCTACTTGTATATATTTTTTGGGAGTGCGGCAGTAGTAGGAATGAGAAACGGATGAGTAAGAAATGTAGATAAACACAATCATGGGGAAATTTAATAGTGGGTCAAACCCAAATAATTTAGTGCGTTTAACAATAATGATATCAGCCGATATGCGTTAGATATTTTTATCATGTGACATTTTTTAATAAGCGACCTTGGTACTTATATTATGAAATATTTATGTTGACTCACAATAATAATTACTTTACTGTTTGATGTAAATCATCCGTATATTGGGTTAATTATTTATAGAACTTCGAGTTTGAGGGGGGACCACTAGAGTGACCGTCTGATAAAACGATGATTTTTGGGAATTTTTTTAAAGAAAACTACGGAATGGAATGTTTTAATGTTTTAAAGATATATTTTTGGATATATAATGAATCCAAGATACAATTTTTGGACCAAAGAATCCAAAATTCACCGCCTTATTCACAACTTCCCAACGCTCAAAAAAAGTCTCCCTAGTGCTGCGGTGATATCGACCTAGACAATGCATGAAATAAATAAAAAACAAAAAGTTTATTAAACTAGAAGATATTTCCCATGTCATGACCCTCGGGCTAAGGAAAAAATTGAAATTTACCAAAATGGCAAAAAAAAAAAAAATTGAATTTTGCAAAATTTCTTACTAGTTGGTCCCTTACTATCGTGATACTAATTCTAAAAATACATATTTTTTTCGCCCAATAGACTTTAGGGAACTTCCTAAAGCCAAAAGGGCGCATGATTTTTTTCCCATTTTCAATTCTTTGGTAGACTTACTTTAGAGCTAAAAATAAAAAAAAAAAAAAATTTTCGGAAATTCAAAAGATTACACCTCGATCGCTCATTTAATTTTTAATCATTACTTTTCTATTACAAAATTAATTTAGTTTTTCCTCATAAATTTTCATTCAACTATAAATTTATGAATTTGATTTATTTATTTCTTATTTTCAGTTAAATTATTTGTTATTCAATGTTTTTTTTTTTTAAAGCGGGCTTCTTTCTAGCTTAGATGATGCTCTCGTTTTCAATCCTACAGTCACGCTAGAGCTCCTTGAGCTCGAAAATACTTTTGAGTGCCTTTGTTTTTAAAAAATAACGTTTTTTACCATTTTTTCTCCGACAATATCTCTCGAACGAATTCACCGATTGCAACGGTTGAGGTGGCGATCGACGCGTTTTATTGAGTTCTAGAGCTGATCAAATTTTAAAATTGATTTATGGAGTCGTTTTTGAGAAATTTCAAAAAAACTAAAAAAAAAATTTTTTTTTAATTCTTTCGTTCACAGTTTCTCTTGAACGAATGAACCGATTTTGATAGCTGAGGTGGCATTCGACGCAGCTTATAAAGTTTTAGAGCTAATTAGATTTTGGAATCAATCCATCAAGAACATAAAAAGTTATCTGAAAAAAAACATTTTTAAAAAAAGTTTATTTTTGGAATATCTGAACGAACCCTACCGATCAAGCTCAAATTTTCAGTGCTTAAAGTAATTAACAAGCCGCGTCGAATGACACCTTGACGATCAAAATCGGTTCATCCATTCAAAAGTTACAGAATATTTATATACGTACATACATACATACATACACTCGGACATCATCGTGAAATTAGTCAGGATAGCTTCCTAGAACCTCAAAACGTCAATATCTCTTAGAAATTCGATTTTTGAAAATCGGATTGAAACCAATAACTTCCCGAATTTTTGAAAATTTGTAATTTTCTTAGCGGGAAGTTAAAAAAAAATGAGCTTACATTTCACCAGTGTATTAAAAAACCTTATTACCTTGCATTTTGTAGAAGAAAATGAGACATGACGAATTACTCGCAACATAAGTAAAAAACGCGTAACGGAAATGAAAATTCTTATTGCCAATTAAAGCTCGAAAATCGTTGCGATCCCGTATAAAAAAGCGTTATATCGTTGAAACTATGGTGGAGGTACCATTTTTGGCCACTCGATGCCCCGTTTTAAACACGTCAAATAATTAAAAAAAATCTGGGCAACGGTTGGCCCTGCGGGCCAGCCCAACAACTTCCCGCGGTTTTCGAGATCAAGAAGCTCGAAAACATCGCTGTCAATATATTTTTGAGCTCTTCAAGCTCGAAAGTACACTTTAATACCATTGGTTTTGATGAGCTTTTCAAGCTCAACCAATTCACGTTATATGTTCAAGCTTGAAAATTTAAGAATCAAAAATAATTAATGATCAACCGTTTTTTTAATTTTCATTCACGATTATGTTTAACAAAATAAATTTATTCAGGCAGAAATTAATGTAAGTGGTCAAAATAAGGATTCAAATGAGTTTTGACTCAGATCAGAGCGTTAATATATGAAGTATCCGAGAAACTTTTTAAAAACGGTGTTTTTTCAATTTTTTTGTTGATAATATGAATTAAACTAAACAACGTGTTGCATAACATTATGTTGTGATCGAGAAAAAACATACAGATGTAGAGCTGGTATGATTTTTGGGCTATTCGGTAAATTATATTCTGAGTTATCTGGGAAAAACGAGGTAAATTTTTATTTTTTTAATTTTTCAACGTCCGTGATCAAATAATGTAAGATTAATCGGAATAACTAATTTTACAATTATTTATAAAATCTATAAAGTCTATAAAATTTTAAATTTACCGCATTCATAAAAGTTATAAAATATACAAACTTTTTTCAAATTTCTTAGAAATACATTAACAAGACCAAAAGCAGGATGACAGCAAAAAAATTTTGAAGTTTCAACAATGAATTAAGTTATAAAAAACTGAGATATGAAATTAAAAAAATTTTAGTTGTTTAAAAAATTATAACTTCTGATTTTTTTTTAATTTACGAAACGAAGTCATTATCGCCCCGCTACTAGTGGGTATACCGCTAATGGTCTTTTTAATCTATGAACAATAATATAATTTATTACAATGCCAATAACAGAATCAATCATTTATTGATGTCTTTAATTTTCTTAAGTTCATTTGAATTCAAATAAATACAATTAACTTTTTTCTCAAGTGTGTGATATAGCACTGTGGATAACATCTCAGACTTCGGATCAGAAGAATTCGGGTTCGAGTCCATTAGTCGGCGGATTTTTTTTTTTCATGATAATTATTGTATATATTACTTTATAAAGTTATATATAATTATATAAAATTAGATCAAACCAAAACTCATATCTAATTTTATCTAAGCATTTATATAAAATTTTATATAATTATATATAAAATTTTTTTTCCGGGTACATTTATAATATTAGATTTATTCTTACATGATGTCGTACACTTTTCTACATATATTGTTTATATTATGCATTATATATTTTTTTTTTTTCATTTACATACTTTTTATTTTTTAATTCTATATTTTAGTTATTTCGGTTATTCAAATCTTACCCAATTTTACTGTCTTAGACTGTCCAGTATATTTTCAGTTATGTAAAAGCTACATCTTGGTGGAATAACAATAATTGAGTTATAAAAAAAATTAATGCAGTCTTAGATACATATGAGTTAATATTCAAAATAATTACCGTATTTTTTATCTGTAAAATCAATCCTGAGATGAAAATTTTTGCTGAAAATATAGATTTTTAAACGGTTCTCAAGAATTTTGAATATTAACTCATATGTATCTAAGACTGCATTAATTTTTTTTATAACTCAATTATTGTTATTCCACCAAGATGTAGCTTTTACATAACTGAAAATGGTAATTATTTAAAAGTGGGGCTCACCCTATTTTCACTTATAAAAAATCGAAAAATGAATATTTTTCAATGCTTTTTTTTTTCAAATTGTTCTATTTCACGGCGGATTTATGAAAAAAAATATTAGAATATAAAAAAATGAATATTTCGAATGGTTTTTTTAGTTTTTAAGTAAAAAAAATGAATTTTTTAATATTTTTGGTTCATAAAAAATCAAAAAATGAATATTTTTCAATGTTTTTTTTTTTCAAATTGTTCTATTTCACGGTGGATTTATGAAAAAAAATATTAAAATAAGAAAAAATAAATATTTTAATTGGTTTTTTTAGTTTTTAAGTAAAAAAAATGAATTTTTTAATATTTTTGGTTCATAAAAAATCGAAAAATGAATATTTTTCAATGCTTTTTTTTTCAAATTGTTCTATTTCACGGCGGATTTATGAAAAAAAATATTAGATTATAAAAAAATTAATATTTCGTATGGTTTTTTTAGTTTTTAAGTAAAAAAAATGAATTTTTTAAGATTTTTTTTATTGAATGGTTTTTTTAGTTTTTAAGTAAAAAAAATGAATTTTTTAAGATTTTTTTTATCGAAGTTGTCATATTATCGTGATCTAATGTTTACAATGTACTTTTTTTGTTATTTAACATGAATTTAAGCAAAATTAAAAATTAATTATTTTTTTTTTACTTTTTTTACAGCAACAAAAATATAAAAAAATGGTTACTCTAATTCGTTTTTTAACTTTTAAATTAAAAATTTTAAATTTTAATTAAAAAAAACCTTTTTATCAACAGTTGGTATGCTTAAGCTATATGCTGTTGATTGGCGCTAGTTGTATTATCTTAAATTTTAAATATTTTCATATTAATATATATATATATCATATATATTCTTGTGCCATTTAAAGAATAATTATTTATTACAAATATTTATTCGTTTATATTGTTTTATTGTGTCCTCATAGTGTATTAGTGAATTAATATTTATATATTAATATATAATATTTATATCATTTGATTAAAGGAGTTAAAAAAAGTGGTAAGTGTTATTATTAAAAAAAGTGAATCTTAAAATAGTTTACTGATGTATTTTTTATGTGTATGGAATATTTTATCACATACTCGTCATTTTTGGTTCATTACGGAATTTTTTATTTAGATTTTTTTCTTCAAAATGAGTTGCACAAAGTGTCAAATTAATTTACGAGATGCAATCATTAAATTTAATGATCGGGAAAGTTCTTTAAAATTTTTAATGGACCACACAGCTATTAAAACGGAAATTAAATGCACAACGTGTAATAATTTTTGTAAGATTGATTTAAAAAAATTAATGTGGCGATGTCAGAAACAAATCATTTACACAGAAAATAAAAAAAAAATAAAGAAGAGGTGTAATTTTAAACAATCTTTGAGACATGAGTCATGGTTTGCGAATGCTCATTTGACACCTGAAATTAGCTGTCAATTTATAGCAAATTATTTACTCCTGAATCCTCCTCATCAGGAATTTATGATGCAGGAAATGGAAATTTCCTCTGCAACATATTGTGATTGGAGCTCTTTCATTCGAGAAGCTCTCGAATACTGGGCATTAAAAAACTCTGCTGATAAGATAGGAGGAAGAAATAAAATTGTCGAAATAGATGAGGCTAAATTCGGCAGAAGGAAATACAATCGGGGTCGCATTATTGATGGCCAATGGTTATTCGGAGGTATTGATAGGGATTCAAAATCATTTTTTATTGAGGCAGTTCCTGACCGAAAAAAAGAAACGTTGCTGTCCATAATTAAGCGCAAAATTCAACCAGGAACAACTGTCATATCGGACTGTTGGAAAGCATATGACTGTTTAGCAGACGAAGGTGATTTTCATTTATTTAATTATTATGTTTCTCTTCACTAATTTTGTGTGTCTGTAATTTTAAACATTTACTTACTCACATTTGTTGTATTTTGTTCAAGTATTATAAGAAAATACGCTCTCTCTTCACAAATTTTGTATGTGTGTAATTAAAAAAATATACTCACACACAAATAAATGTGAAAAATTACACCCTCCTTCACTAATTTTGTTGTTATTTTCATTATAATTAATTATTTAGGATTCCAACATTTAACGGTGAATCATTCCGTTAATTTTGTCAATCCTGATGATGGTGCCCACACCCAAAACATTGAACGGTTATGGCGAACAGCTAGGGCGCATATTCCTCGTTATGGAAGATCAGAGGAAAATATGTCTGGCTATATAGCTGAAATGGCATTTCGATCAACCATCAGGGATCATCGTGATCGTCTCCATGTTTTTTTTTCCATATTAAGAGAATTTCATAACAATTTAATTAAAATTTAAACTGATATTTTATTTTCTTATATTTTTTGTTTTATCAATTTTTGTATTCAAAGTCAATTTTTTTTTTTTTTTTTTTTTTTTTTTTTTATTCCATAAATTGATTGTATTTAAAATCTTTAATTTTTTTTTTGTTTTATAAATTTTTTGTAATTAAAATAATTTTTTTTTTTTTTTTAAATTTTTAAAAAAATTTTTCGAATTTTTTTTTTCACTAGTCCACCGTAAAATAGAACAATTACGAAAAAAAAAAAAAAAATATTAATAAATGTTCATTTTCTGATAAAAAATTTAAAAAAATTCATTTTTTTTACTTAAAAACTAAAAAAACCATTCGAAATATTCATTTTTTTATATTCTAATATTTTTTTTCATAAATCCGCCGTGAAATAGAACAATTTGAAAAAAAAAAGCATTGAAAAATATTCATTTTTCGATTTTTTATGAACCAAAATAGGGTGAGCCCCACTTCTAAACAATTACCAAAAATACTTCTGTAACAAGAAAGAAGAAATTAAAAAAAAATCCGAATTTCAATTATTTTCGAAATTTTCAAAATTTGTCTTAAAACATGTTTAACCAAAACATTTTCGTATGAAACTCGAAAAAAATAGTCGGTTTTTTTGGGCTACCCTAATATATACATATGTAGGTATATGTATACTTATAATATATAATAAACATATATTAAATTATTCAGGATGCTTCGAAGATTATTTAAGAAACTAGGAAATGACTGGACTCCGATCTGTGGACGAGGATTCCGCGTGACGTTAACTCATAAATGACAGAATTAAAGTCGAACGAGTCCATTGTCCCATTGGATGTCGTAATAGTTGATTTCGAAATTAATTTATAAGCTAATGAAGGTTTTTGAATTAGTTATTAAAAAAATGCAAAAAATGATTCTTTTCTTGAATGATTTTGGCTTTGATGGCAAGTCATGCCTAAGTATTGGAGGTATCCAGAAATATAGCTGATTTTCGAATTGAACAAAAATCCTTCAACAAAAAAAAAAAAATATAATTAATCTATCAGACAGTAAAATCGTATAATGATTATAAGTTATTCGAGTTGAAAAGGCAACTAATTTTATTATAATCGTTAGCGGAAAATTAATAAATTAATTACAGACTTAAAACTATCAAAGAAACAATAGAAAAACTGACTGCTTTTGGTACAAAAATTAGTGGCCTTGTCTGATTATTTAAACAGCACCTGATAGCAAAGAGATAATCACGGCCTTACACATGGAACAGGATAGGCCCGATCTAGGCAGGCTCTAATTTCCCTATTTTTTAAGCCTAATGTTGCAACTACCCAGAAATAAACAAATTGTCTAATTTTGGTGAACCTTGTCAAAAGTCTGACCGGAAGCAAATATAAGAACCCTATCATCGATAGCCCAACCTGGCAATTAGTCAGTCTTACATTTATTTGCCCAATTATATATGCCACGTCCGTGATCTTACTGTGATTAATTATAAGAAACCTTCACATGAAGAACCTGACTATGCAATTGGTCAAGCTTAAGCTATTCCCCTGGTTTTATCATTTTTGCTCATTATGTTTACTTTTTTACGAGTGATTCCGACCATGCAGTCTCAGAGGCCTAACACAGAGATGTAAACTCTCATTCCTATTTGAGTTTGGACTGGCCCCCACGATCTTCTTGCCACCAGAGCCCTCTGCACTCGAGCATGAGGACCACGTGATAGGGCTAAGCGTACTCTCACTTTAGTGGTTCCCTCTTTCAAAAAACCCTTGATTATAAATTCTAGATCAGTAACTTTACGGTAATAAGGAATAAGAAACCTTGTTATCGGAAGGATACCTATTCATTTTTAAATGTGTGTGCCAGATTATAAACATTGGAATGGGGATGTCGTTGTTGGTTTCGGTTATTAGGGAGTTTGTTATCATGAGCCTGATCAGTAAACTGTTCAGCCTCATCAACTTTTTTGATAAGTGATATTATTTGTAGCTTATGAAGTTATCTGTAAATTAAAAACCTACACGGAACAAAAAGAACTGTTGCTACAGCAGGACTGATCTTGCAGCTGTAACAAAGTGTTTCCTGTTGCAGTCAAAAATTATTCCCGTCGCAGCAACAAACTTATGCTACAGGACCTATTTTTGCTGCAGCGACAGTTCTTTTTTTCCGTGTGGTGACATGATTCGAGATTTTGTAATTTTGTTCCAAGAATGCTAGCGTTCATCATGTATTCTGTGCTCTTGTATTAACCATATTGTTTTATCGATAATTTGATCACAAGCTCAATAGATGATGTAGTTATTTGATACACGAGAAATTAATTTTAAAAATGTTTAATGTTCCATTTTTTTTCTGTTCCGTAACGTGAAGTAACTGATCGTCAAATGGCGACGTGAATTTTCTATGCTTTTTTGGGATTTGACTTGATTGTTTTTCGTTGATCAAAGACTTTTTAGTAAATGAACCATGATTTATCCAATGTTTCATGTTATTTTTATTGTGAGTAATAAATAACTCAGTTTTTACCCGATGAAAGTATGATGATGGTCCTTCTACATTATCATCTATTTTTTCTACCATAGCCTTTATTGTGATATTGTTTCCTTCTCTCCAGTAGCCTTGTCCACCAATACTTGCTATCAGCTCCACTTCCAATGCTCCAACAATCAACACCTGGAAAATAATTATTATTTAATTATCAAGGTCATTAGAATAGAAATGCTAATTGTATATGAATATTTACACGATATAATTAAAAAAACAATGAATATTCCAATAAAGAATTTAATCTGTAGATTTATTTTTGCAATTAATTATTGCAAAATACTTAATTGAAATAGAAAGTTTTAGCTATGGAAACGAAAGGCCCAAGAACTCATAAGAGACTAAAAACTTAACGGTCTTGGAACAAATGGACGAATGAAAGCGTAATAGAAAATAAGTGATGATGAATATCAACAAGATTAATAAGACGAACAATAACGTAAGTGACATAAAAAAATTTGGAGGGGTTACACGAATTGAGCATGAGATAATTGTAAAATATCATATCATTCAAGAAGGAGAATGACCGCTGGATAATAATAGTGAATATTTCTCTTTATCTATTATATAAATATTAAATTGAGAGAGGAAAATGTATATTTTCAAGAAAAAATGCTTAATTTGTGTATTTTAGTTATTAAAATAGTGCCAAGCAATTATTTTCTCGAGTGCAGTGAATAATTACGTTAGTCAAGTATTTTATTTACTTGCTTAATACTAAGAAAAAAAATTCTGGGCGTCGGTTGGCCCTGTGGGCTAGCCCCAAAACTTCCCGCTGTTTTTGAGCTCAAGGAGCTCGAAAACATTAGTGTACATATATATTTTCGAGCTCGAAAATGCTATTACATGCGATTGTTTTTTAATGATCTTTTCAAGCTCTAACAAGTTACGTTTTATGCTGAAGTTTGGAAATTTAAGAATCGAAAATCATTAATGAAGAAGAGGTTTTTACAATTTAATTCCTGATTATGTTCAATAAAATAAGTGTTTTAAGGCAGCAATTAATGTCAGGGATCAAAATCAAGATTGAAATAAGTTTTGACTCATGTCAGAAACAATAATATAAGAAATATCCAAGAAAAATATTAAAAACTGCGTTTTTTCAATTTTTTTGTTGATAATATGATTTAAACTAAAAAAACAAGTTAGATGACATTATATGATAATTGAAAGAAACCATAAAGAGGAAGAGTTGGTATGCTTTCAGACACATTTTAGTACATTACATTATGATTTATCCGGGAAAAATAACATAAAATGTTATTTTTTTAATTTTTCAACGCCGATATCTTTTGAACTTATTAACTGATTCTGACGTTTGAGGTAGCAATCAGCGCGTTTTATTGAATTCTAGAGCTGATTATAATTTGAAATCCATCGGCTTAGCCGTTTTGAAGATATTTAGAAAAACCCGTTTTTCACCATTTCTGTCTCCAACCATATCTCACCAACGAATGAACCAATTTCGATGGTTAAGATGGCAGTCAACGCGTTTTATTGAGTTCTAAAGCTGATCAGATTTTGGAATTGTTTGGTTAAGTTATTTTAAAGATATTCGCAAATAACTGTTTTTTACTATTTCTTTCTCCCGCGATATCTCTCGAACAAATTAACCGATTGAGATGGCTAAGGCGGCAATCGACGCGTTTTATCAAATTCTAGAGCTGATTTGATTTTGGAGTTGATCGTTCAAGTGGTTTCTGGGAAATCACTAAAAAACTAAAAAAAAAATTTATTTTTTTCGTAATTCGCAAATATTTTCGAGTCTACTTGATCAAATGATCTGAAATTTTTAGAAAAGTTGATGGCCAACAAGCTCTTTCGATTGCCACCTCAAACATCTAAATCGATTCATTAGTTAAAAAGTTACAAAGAGTTTACACACACACACACACACACACACATATACACACACTTGGACATCATTCTGAAAATAGTCAGAATAGCTTCTTAGGACCTCAAAACGTCGACATCCGATGAAAACTCAATTTTCGAAAATCGGGGTGAAAACAATAACTTCCCGAATTTTGGAAAATTTAGAATTTTCTTAGCGGGAAGTTAAAAATTGATTTCGTCAAAGAAATATTGTAATAACATTCTTAAATAAGAAATAACAACACTACAATTACAATCATAAAAGAAGAGGCAGGAAAAGATAAATTATTAAGATACAGATATGCGCTATTCATATGTCAATATCTGACTGACTGACACTCGTCACGTCTCTATTCGATAAGAAGAGGGCATTTGCTTTCTAGATATTCAAATGTTTCAAAATCAGTTTCATTTGCGGTACAATATTATTACACATCCTTTTTTTACCACGTTTTTATTAACTCGCTTTCATGTGTATCTGTCGGGGTATAATTTTGTAATTGATTTTCAACTATCTCCCTGATTAAGGAAAATGATTTAATCCTACTAAGTGTACATCTATACATTAGTCGATTCAAATTATTTTTAATAATTTCGAATTGAATTAAATCATTTTAAATATTAGGGTTACAAATAAGTTTCCGCCGTTTTTTAACACAAATTAAATATTTATTATAGAAGAACGGTAATATAAATTCATTTAAAATATTGCCCATCACTTGCAACCACTTTTTCCCATCTTTCAGGCAGCATTCGAATCCCACGTCTGAAGAACTCCTTGTCTTTTGAGGCTATCCACGAATCAACCCAATTTTTGGTATCCTCATAAGATGTGAATCGCTGCGCCGTCAGAGCATGTGCCATGGACCGGAACAGGTAATAATCGGACGGTGCAATGTCTGGTGAATTCGGCGGGTGGGGTAACACTTCCCAATCAAGTGTTTCCAAGTACTTTTTCACGGGAGCCGCGTTCCCTTTTTTTTTTTTTTTATTTTTTCTTTTTTATGAATTTTATTTTTATTTTTATTTCCTTGTTTATGAATCATTCCTAATGATTTTAAACGATGTGAGACTGCTTGCTGAGTGACTTCTAATGTTAGAGCAAGTTCTTTTTGTGTTTGAGATGAATCTTCCTCCAATAATTCCTCCAATTCTGCATCCTCGTAAATTTTTGGCCTTTCACTGCGATCGTTGTCTTCTACGTCGAAATCACCGGTTTTAAACTTTTGAAACCACTCTCGACACGTTCTCTCACTCAAAGCACCCTCACCATATGCTTCTACGAGCAATTGATGCGCCTTAGCAGCAGATTTCTTTAAATTAAAGAAGTAAACTAATATTTCCCGCAAATGACGTTTACTTGGCTCAAATTTTGACATTTTCAACTTATAAATATTATATTTTACCAATATAAAATCAATGATATTAATAGGTTATGTTGTTCTTGAATGTCCAAACTATTTTTTAAGCCGGTTATCATCTGCGAAAGCTAACCGAAACTCCGTGCCGCGCCATCTACAATAAAACGGCGGAAACTTATTTGTACTCCTAATAATTTTTCTTAATTAGGGCTTCCTGATGAGCACAAGGCTGTAAATTTGGAACATAGGTTAGAATTAAATGACAATGCAAAAAAATAAAAAAAATCTGAAAAATGGTTCACTTGAAGGACAACCTCAAAACTTGCCGCTGTTTTTGAGCTCGGAGAGCTCGGTGACTTCTTCCTCTACGATATATATATTTTCTTATTCAATTATTATTATCAGCGTCCTTGATAATTGGCCTCTATGCTAGTGCAGTTGAAGGATGTCAAAGCCATTGTGTAGGTAAACTTTTATCAGTGACTTGATGCACTCACAAAATCCCGAGTTAGTTAAATCATTTTTCTTGCTCCCTAAGCTGAAAGTACGGTCTTCCTGATCGTATTACACTCCAGAAAGAGCCGGTTTTGTGGCCGGCTCGTAATGCAGAGAGCTATCACTAGAGTGCGCTTATTTAGTATGACTCGGTTATGTAGCAAATATACAGAGATTATTCAGTAACAAAAAAATTATTTGAAAATTGAAAAAGTCAAAATTGAAACAAATGTACATACAAATTTTTTAATTTTTTACATGTGCATCTTTTTATTCTTTATTTATAAGACATTTTATTATATATTTTTCAATTATTAAAATAAATAAATATCTGACAAATACATGACCGCGCATGTGTCAAAATAGTCACGGATGCGCCTGTCTATTCATTTATCATATCAAAACCATAAATTTTAATGAAATTTGAAAAGTCTTGATAATATATTCTTACTATTGTGTATTATTGTAGTTAGTGTTTGAGCTTATAAAGAAGTCTATAATATATTACTGAAGAGAAAAATAAAATACCTACTTTCAACTAAAATTGAATCTACAATTTTCTTTTTCAATCATTTATTGTTTTTGATGCCCGCCCCGACCAGCAAAAACTTCGGCTTCGCCTCAGTTTTGCAAAAGTCGCCCCCACCCCCTTCACCGCTCAGTTTCGCCTCGCAATGTTAATTAATTCAACGTACTTTCGGCTGGGGAACAAGAATAATAGTGTACAACCCCCGGCCAGAATGCTGAATTCCTTGGAGTATGTAATATGAAAGCCTCGGCTTCCATATCATATCCGCCAGGAAATTCGACTTTCTGGTCTAGTGTTGTAATATACTATTTTGCGAAAGGTGCAAATCTTAACGATCGAAATCCGAGTCGAAATCTAAGTTCCGTTTTCGTTGTTATTTTTTCTTGACTTAATTCCAGAAAAATCTACGATCAAAACAGACCTTGTGCTATTGGGTACTGTATGAGCGTACGCCTGGTTTAGTCATAACTTGAGGAGTTTTGTCTTAATATAACGAGTTTTCAACGAAACCAGATGTAGAATAATCATAATATTAAATACAATAATAACAATAATAATGTTATTATTATTTCAGATCTGAAGGCGCGGGTTCGAATCTCACTCAGGCCCATTATTATTATTTTTTTTTAATAATATTATTATTAATAATAATAACAATAAAAATAATAATTATTTATTCTAAAAAAAAAAAAAAATAAAAAAAATAAAAACATGTCAACACGTTAGAAGCGATATCAATGTTTTGATTATGAAATTACAATTATTAGGATATTCTAAATACATAATGAAGTAATTAAATTTTACTCAAATACCAAAAAAAAAAATTTTAACGTAGGATTTTTTTTATTCTGAAGTTCGAGGAACTTCTGGAGGTAGAATCTGAAAGAGGTAGAATATCTATTAGATTCTATGACTTACTACACTTATTAACCAACTTAAAAATACCGTAGAAAGAAATAATCGATGAAAAATCGCAACTCCTAGGATTCGAACTTATCACCTAACGTACGCCAGTCTTATGCGCTAAACGCAACGCTACGCCACTGATATGCAAGTGAGAATCTTATTAGGTTCATAGAAACGAGTTGTAAGCTACGCCTCTACAAATGACAATCCATTGGGTCAAATATTTAAGGGAGAGGAGATGAGAAGTTACGACCTCATGTGAAATTATTATGTATCCACTTTAAAAAAGGAGTGAATTTAGAGTGCATTTTCACTCCCATCACTCAGAGTACTACAATGAAGAAATAAAACACTCCGTGTACGACGCAAATCTGGGTTTTTTTTTTTTTTTTTGGCGAAATGATTGCAAAATTATTATTATTGTAAAATTTATTTTATTATTGAAAAAAAAAAAAAAATCTGGGCATCGGTTGGCCCTGCCGGCCAGTCCCAAAACTTCCCGCTGTTTTCGAGTTTAAGGAGCTTTAAGAAAAAAAAACGTTTTTTAGCATTTTTTCTCCCACGATATTTCATTGACAATTGATTTGATTTTTATGTTTGAAAAGGCAATTGACCCATTTTGATAAAGCCTAAAGCTGATCAGATTTTGAAATCGTGTTTGGTTCAGTTATTTTAAAGATATTTACAAAAAGCAGTTTTTTACCATTTCTTGTTTCCACGATACTTCTTAGAAAAATAACCCGATTTTGATGGTTGAGGTGGCAATCGACACCTTTTACTAAATTCTAAAGCTGATCAGATTTTGGAATTGTTTTCTTCAGGTTTTGCAAAGATATTCGCAAAAAACTGTTTTTTATCGTTTCTTTCTCCCGCGATAACTCTTAGACAAATGACCCGACTTTGATGGTTGAGGTGGCAATCGATGCGTTTTAATAATCTCTAAAGCTGATCAGGTTTTGGAATTGCTTAGTTCAGTTGTTTCAAATATATTCACAAAAAACCGTTTTTTACCATTTTTATTTCCCACGATAACTCTGGAACGAATTATCCGATTGAAATGACTAAGGCGGCAATCGACGCGTATTATCAAGTTCTAGAGCTGATTAGATTTTGAAGTCAATCGTACACACACACCAAACACACACGCACACACACACACACACAAACACGCGCGCGATTTAAAATTCAATAAAACGCGTCGAATTCCACCTTAACCGTCTAAATTGGTTAATTCGTTCGAAAGATATCGTTGGAGAAAGAATGGTAAAAAACGTTTTTTTTTTTTTCGAAAACAAAGGCATACAAAAATATTTTCGAGCTCAAGGAGCTCGAAAACAGCGTGAAGTTCCGGGCCTGGCCCGTGGGACGAACCAATGCCCAGATTTTTTTTTTTTCGTTGCTATTTTGTTATTTTTCCATGTACATTGAAGATTCTAGTTCAGCCGGTTGTTTGTGATACATTGGATCTAAAAATCATCTGTTTCAGATCGTCTATTTTTGACATTTTAACACCAAGTGCAGACCCAGTTACTAATCGAGGCGTTGTATTCGAATGATGTTTTTTTAAGTTAATAGTGTATAAAATATATAATAAAATTTTGTTAAATGTATTTCAATCGTGTATTTAATTAGAGTAACAAACACTACATGTATATCTTTATTCATAATCTTATTAAGAATTAATAAATCATAGTCTTCTTTCGAGCGCTCAAAGTAGAACACTGCCTTATCGCACATTTAAAATTACTAAATAACAAAATGATGATATCATTTTGTTCTATGATTATAGATTTATTCTTTATCTGCTAGCTTAAAAATAGATGTCTTCATTGAAAAATTATTGACTCATATTACTCAACGATAATAAAATTCTTAAAACGATTATAACTTCCATTAAGACTATCTTCAAATGTCAGTTGTCATGAAACCATAAAGATAACTGAATACATGCCACCTCTGAATTGACAAAATATTATATCTATGATAAAAAGTGTTAACAAGAAGAACAAAAAAAAAACAATTTTTACGTCATAACTTTATTATACTTCATTAAAAATAAGCGTCAAAATTTAAGAATATCTGATTTCTTTTAAAATTTATAATTCCTAGTTTAGCACTTAATTAGTAATTTTAATGTTTATTATAGTGTCCAAAGAATGCAAGCTAATGATGTCGCAATCAAATAGGAAGGTTTGTATGAAACTATTGATATAGCAGAAGAATTTGAAGATCGGTGACCCCCAGATCCGTAGTATCGTGGGTGGTATCCAGAGTAACTTGAATGTCCTGAAGATTCCGAGTGTCCCGAAGATCCAGAATGTCCAGAAGCTATAAGTGAATAAATTCATCAATAATTGGTATTTTCCACTTAAAACATCTAATATTAATTGTTTAAAATTTTTACGTACATGAAGAGTGTGAAGATACTGAATGCGATCTGCCAAATCCGTGAAATAATCCGTGAGATCCGTGAGATCCGTGAGATCCGTGAGAACCGTGAGAACCGTGACCACGCCCTTCAGCCCAATCAGCTTTTTAAATAAAAGAAATTTATGAATAAACACCAATAATATTTTAATAGTACAGTCGAGTCGCGTTGTAAGTCCTCTTAGTGTCTCTCTCATATTAACGCGAGTCTGGTTAAAAGAAAAAGAAAACAAGCCGGACTTATAACGCGACTCGACTGTAGCTTATACATCAAATTCGATTGTGTAAAAGACGCAAGATGTGACGACATAACGAGCATCTTGTACGGAATTATATTATCTACGTATATTAGTTTTTGTAAGAAATTCCGAAAAGCACGCCAATAAGTCCCTATCGATAGCAGGAAATAAAGAGCGCTTGGAAATATATGATGAAATATTTCGTTATGACATGACTGAATTGGATGTTTTTCGCACGATGGCTATTGTACATGCAATTACAAAATATTGTTTGCACGACTGCTGACGTAACAATTTGAATGATTAGGTATTTTTATCACCCGCTATGTCATGTCTAGTATTTTTAGCTGCCGACTATACGTGCTTAATGGCATACATTTCGAGGTTGTTACAAAAATTTTTTTATTTAATAAGTTATTGAAGAAAACTTACTTGATATAAGTAATAAAATTACTAATCCAGTGCAAAAACTTTTTTTCATTCTCCGGTAACCTGGTACTATATGATAGTTTGGATAACACTAGTCGATAGAAAAAACAGATCTTATGTGTCTAAAAGTATGAAGAAGACTGAAACTGTATGCTTATTAAGGCTTTATATCTTTCGGGCATGGACAGAGTATGGGGAATTCCAAGTTGAAATGGTGGGGAAGTGAACGCTTGTATTATTGTTTTTTGTAATAGTCGATTGTGTTGAGTGCTATGACGTCAATAGAAAGTTATATGATGTGCGTAGCAGGAAATGTGACGTCAATAAGGCATACAAAGAATTACAGCAAGTGGAATCGATAATTATTTTGAATTTATAAGAATTTAGGCTATGTTTTGGTAACAGTCGATTACCCGTTACAAGCCTCCGTGAAAATTGATAAAATTATAAACCAAGAATAGAAAAAAATAAACAAATAAATGATGAGAATTTGCTATCTGTGTTTCGTCAAGAATAATTGAATCAATATTATGTTTAATGGAATTTATTGTTCATAATTGTTACACGCAGAAAAAAAGTGGTAATACTTCCGATCTTAACGAAGTAACTATTCCCATCTTCATATTTTAATGTTACTCATTCTTTTATGTTAACTTTTTCTATCGGAGATGATCAGCATTCTTATCTGAGATGATAATGATTACTATCTCAGAAGGCAAAATTCACAAGTTTTTTAGATATAAGAAATATTGCTATCTAGATGGTAACTATTACTATCGGAGATGGTAACCATTCTTATCCATGATGGTAATCATTACTATCTCGGAAGACAAAATTTAAAGATTTTTCAGGCACTGAGAGAACAATTTATTTGAGGCAAATAAATAGATTTATTTGACTGAACAAAATCTTTTATTTCATTCAAATATATATATTTGTTTATAGTTAACAAATCTTAAACATTTAAGCGTTAGCATTTTTTTTCACCGTCATGAATTATATTTTAAGCTTCTGTTAAGATTGAAAAGGTTGATTGAGGATTATGATCATTGATGAAATATTTATTATAATTATTGCTGTAAATTTATACCGAAAAATTTATGAAATTATGAGTTACCGAAAAAATTTTTTTTAATAATTTTATTTTGCTGAAACTAATGACATCAATAGAAATCGACACTATAGAATAAAAAGGGTGTTACAATATATTGGTCAATTGACTGTATGGTTTTTTTCAAAGGCCTAAAAAGATACAGTTTAAATGTCCGAGGGATTGTAGATACTATCCCTTTTTATCCGCCCAATCGTTCGCGATAGAGGGCTTTAAGTCTACAAGTACACAAATCTCTCGATTTTTATCTCTTATTTTATTTTTTTATACGGGATTTTATGGACACGCGTACGTACAAACTTCCCGCAGGCCACAGGTGATTTATCGGTTTTCTTTTTATTTTATTTTATTTTATATTATTTTATTTCATTTTATTTTCCCGAGTGGATTGAGAAACTGAGGGTCTCGGACTCAAGTACTTTATATCAATCGCAAACACCAATAACACTTACAATGGATTCTATACTGAATTGCCGTCAAGATTTCTGACTATTTTCGGTTATTCACAGATTTACGTATAGCAATTTTATAATTATAAATTACAGAATATTTTTTTGCAGAAAGGGCTGGTCAAAATAAAGATGCTTAAAGAAAAAAAAAGCAGCGACGATTGTAGAAAGGTCAATTTTTTTGGTAGTATTTCAAGACAAATATTTAGGGAAGAGGGGAGCAAAACGGGGTACTCCTGGTATTTTTTTAATGTATTTTAAACATTCAAAAATCATTTTTGTAAGTATAATTGTACGGTATTTTGAATTTTTTTTTGCACCTTTTTTCGAAAAATTTTGTTTTCGTAAAAAAATTTTATGAAATTGATTTGATTTTTTTGTTATTAATTTACAATAAAAAAAACTCACTAACGTCAAATTACTTCAGTATTTCAATAATCAACTACAAAACATTTACAATTTTTTAAATTCAATTAACTTTTAATAATTTTTTTATCCATTACTTGAAGTTATATATAATTGCTTTATTAAAAATATCTTCGTTAGAATTGAAACCAACTTGGATCTTTTACTTTGGAGTTAATAATAGATAGTGATTTACAAATGAAAATTACCGATTTAAAATAGATAATTAAGCTCTTCTGAAAATCGAAAGTGTCAATCTAAAAATGTTAATGATAAAAAATTTTTTGCTTCCATTGCATCCAATAATTTTGTGAAATTTGATTTTTCTTTATGTAAATTTCTTACAAGAAAATTTAATTTAATCGAATTTATTCAATATCAAAACATTTTTTTTTTCACTTTCATTACAGAGTACTCCATTTTGCCGCAAGAAATAAAAGTTTTCTTTTTACGGCAGTTGAAAATTTTTTCTATTTACTTTCAATATCAGTAAAAAAAAATCGGTCTATCGGTTGACCCTGCGGAATAGCCCCAAAACTTCCTGCTGTTTTCGAGCTCCTTGAGCTCGAAAAAATTGTTGTGGGTACATTTTTGAGCTCTTCGAGCTCGAAAATACTCTTGTATGCCGTTTTTTTTTCAAAAATAAAACGTTTTTTACCATTTTTTCTCCAACGATATCTCTCAAACGAATTAACCGATTGAGATGGTGGAGGTGGCATTCGACGCGGCTTATAAAGTTTTAGAGCGAATTAGATTTTGGAATCGATCCATCGAACACATTGAAAATTATCTAAAAAAAAACATTTTTGAAAAAATTGTATTTTTGGAATATCTTCGAACGCATTCGACCGATCAAGCTCAATTTTTTACAGCTTTTAGATATTAACAAGCCGCGTCGCATGATACCTTAACGAACAAAGTCGGTTTATCCGTTCAAAATTTACACGTATTAACATACGTACGTACGTACATACACACATACCTATACTCGGCCATCATCTTGAAATTAGTCAGAATAGCTTCCTAAAACCTCAAAACATCAAGATCTGGTAGAAATTCGGTTTTCGAAAATCGAATCGAAACCAATAACTTCCTGAATTTTTGAAAATTTTTAATTTTCTTAGCGGAAAGTTAACAAAAATAATTTAACGTATTTGAGTCCCCGAAAACTTGATATTTCCTAAACTTCCCCATTTGTAAAATTCAAAAATAACATGTTTCTCTTCTTCATTGCTAATAACTATTTTTCACTTAGTTACGGTCTTTTGAAAACTACCTACATATTTAGGATTCTTTTGATATCCTTTCATTTAGGTGGCCATTCAGGAAGAAATAATTAAAATCTATGTAGATCTACTACTGTAGATTTACTGTAGATCTAAAATTTTAAATAAATCTCACAAAATCGCTGACGATTTCGGGAGACCATCAATGATTTTAGATCTATGCTGATCTCTAAAGTTTTTCAAAAATCTCAAATCTTCAAACATTTTATATCTCTACCAATATCAGTAAATCTTCGAAGATTTCACAATAATATCAGTGAAGGACGACTTGTATTTATGCAGACTTACGCAAATCTTCAAGTTATAAACATCAATTTTTCCTATTAGATTTACAGGAACCACTGGAAAATCAAACAATTTTCATGAATTTCTACAAATCTTCGTAGATCTCTCGAAAAAAATCTCCAGTAATTATAAGATTTACCTTGATCTTTTGAATCTACTGGAAGTAACGTGGGTCTCATTTTTTGAAAAATCAAATCTCTGTAAACCTTTAATAGTTCAATATAGACCTAAGTTATTTTCCGTGCATTATATCTTAACAAAATTTGATTGGTGACCAGTGAAACGAGTGAGGGTATAGCTGCTCAGACATCTAAAATAACTGATCCTTTATTAATAAATTGTTAATAACCAAAACTACTTTGACTACAAATTAATAATTAGTTATTTTTGAACTTTTATTTGTAATTCTGGACTTTATACTTCCTCAGATTAGGCTGAATAGTGCACGAGGTTAACTATTAACGGTAGGTTTAATATTAGATTTATTGTGAAACTTATCTACAACATATGTTGGAAGGGAAAAATGAATAAAATATGTGAACTGTAGATTGTAAATTCATTTTGAGTATATGGAGTAAAATGAACGTTGACAATACGAATATCGCATCTAACATGTCAATGTAACCAGAGAATTAGAATTTCCTGTGTATAATAAGGGAATACCCTCTGTTGCATATGATTTCGAAGTTGAATGTACGAATACAAAGTCGCATCATTCGCGAGTATATCCATTCGTGTCTAGGAATTCTCACACCTCTATAACTGGTGCCTACTCTTACTCCAGGCTATTCTAATACACGGAAGCTCATTCAGGGGTGTCATGTGAAATAGCACTCCCTACATCATTTCAAGTTCTACTCCGAATTTCCAATCTCAAGCATCGTCAGAAGACGACGTGCAGGGCGCATATCATCCCCTTCATATTCTTCGCTCTCACTCCGGTAGCTTCATTCCACCATTCCCCTCAGCCATTTTACCACCCTCTTATCTCGAACTTCTCTATTCTCAATGAGAATTTTTAATAAAAGAAATTCTGTTTGTTATCTTCTGAGATATCTCGAAAATTACCTGACTCGAAATATAGAGAAATCAATCCAATTTTAGGGTTTCATTTGAAAAAAAAAATCGGTTGTTAGTTAAAAAGTGTTACGTTCCCGTAATATTTTATTAATTAAATGAATATTTTTTATACTATTTGAATACTCGTCAAAAACTCGTTTTATAAAATTTTATACTTTGAGAGAGAAAACAATTAAATTCAAATAATTTCTCCATTGATAAAAATATAAAAAATTTTTTGATAGTAAAGCACTCTCTAATGCTTCGCATTATGAGTCGTGCAATATATTAATTTTTTCGAGAACTACTTCTATAAACTATTAAATATTCAAATATCATTATTTAGTTATAGAAATTAATATTTAAGATGACAAACATAAATGAATAACTTAAGAGTTTATGAAAAATGTAATTTCCAATAAGTATCTGCAACTGAGTGTGCTTGAACGTACATGGAAAGAATTTTTGTATAAATATTGCCCTGTCGTTTATTCTAAAAATTACTCTAAATCAAATAATCGTGGGCCATTAGGACTTTTTACTTTTGAATTACGAAATTTTACTCTTTCAGTGATAAAAATCGATCCGATAAATTTTCACTCACAATTACGAGTAAAAATTACCCCTAGCGGCTGTCTAAATCAACACTTAGAAGATAAAGAGATCGTCTTTTTTCAAGCATACGTTTGTGTTCGTAATATGTAAGTTTTCGCGAGCAAAATAAAAGACATTTAATCGAAGCCGATATTAACCGAAGATTAACGAAGACTACTGAATTATTACTCGGCAGTTTAGAGTAAAAAATACTTTAATGGATTCGAAATTTTATTCGAAGTACAAGTACTCTTTCATCATAACATCAATAGGTTTAAAGAAATGCTATATTGGAGAGTAAAAATTAATACACGTAGAATAAAAATTGGCAGATTCAGATAAAATATTCACAATAACTGATTAAATATGGGATCCCAATAGAGTATAAAATCATGGAATTATACCTCTTTATCTGCTGTTAAAAAATTACTCACTAGTAGAGTAAAATATATCCTAGTCATATTAATATTTCAACGAAAAATATTGAAAGTTGAAATAAAAAATAGGAATTTTTTGGAATGGCCCAGGATTACTCGAAATTGCAGAGTAATTTTCATCAAAAAATTCTTAACGTGTTGGTCATAAGTCACACGTGATCGGTCTAGGTTCGAATTTTAGGTAGGGTAAAATTATTCATTTACATAAAAATGTTTGTTAAGATACAAAAATAATATGATCAAAATTAGATAAGAAAAAAGCATGTCTAATAATATTTTTTTGACAAAATCAAATTCTACCTTCCCGCTAAAATAATTGTAAATTTTTAAAAATTCGGGAAGTTATTGTTTAGACCTCGATTTTCGAGTATCGAGTTTTCATCAAATGTCGACATTTTGAGGTCCCAAGAAACTATTCCGAATATTTTTAGAATAATGTCTGATTATCTGTAGGTATGTGTGTGTGTGTGTGTGTGTGTGTGTGTGTGTGTGTGTGTGTGTGTGTGTGTGTGAGTGTGTTCATGTACAGATGTAAACTCTCTTTATCTTTTTAATGAAATAACCGTTTGAGATGGATCTCGCAGCAATCGAAAGAGCATTTCGGCCGTCAACTGAACCAGACTATCATGCAACACCCCCTCCCCCCTCAATATCTTCCTTATATTTTGTAATGTCAAAAAAAATTACTGTCAATTCTATACTTTTGGGAGTTGAAAATTAATCTATGTACAGATTCTGCAAATCTTGTTGATGAAAATTATTAATGACAAAAAAAAATATTAATTTTTTATAAAAGTACAGACCATCTGTAACTACTTTTTCATGTGCTTTTAACAGACACTCATTACTTTGTTGTCATGATAAATTTATTACATTTTTATCGAGAATCGATTAATCTATTAAATTATTTACCAGCGATGTCATTGAGGTTAAGAATAATTTTTTTTTCACCATCATTTCCGCGTGTTTGCGGATAACAGACGATCAATTCAATGTAGCGAAATCTGTCAAAATGAATTTAGCGAGTGAGATATGAATGAAGAGACAAGAGTAGATGGAAAGAGAAAAAGATCGTGGATATATGGGAATCCTAAATTCATTTATCTTCTTTGTTATAGTACGTGAAATGTCATTGTATTATTGCTGAAATGTCACTGAATTGATAGATCGTCTGTTGATGTTTCTTTTTCTTCTCTGGGCTAAGAAGCAATTCACTTGAGGTACGTGATCTGCCAGAAATACGTGACTATTGATCTGAAAAAATATTAATTAATTTTTTCTATTTTCGAATAATGTTTACAATTACAGAAACAAAAAACAATAAACTTTGAAATCAGATCTTTGAATTAGAAATTAGGAATTTGCAATCCACGCTAAAATTTTAGAATTGAATGTACCCGCATGAAAAAACCATATATGTTTAAAATATATGTAAAAATATATTTAAATATCGGACAATATATGTGGCGAAAATAACTATATGTGTTAATATATTTTTTTTTTATAAAAAAATATATTCCTTCCATATATTTAAAAATAAACGCAATAGTTTATATTGAAATATGTATAAGTATTATAAATTCATATATGGTGACAATATATTATGTCAATATATTATATCATATATCATAAATGTATGTGTTCCTTATATAAACGAATTTATTTTTATCTCTATAAGATTCTTTATATTTTTTTTATATATGCAAAAATATATTTTTTTCATATATGTAAAAATATATTTTTTTCATGTATGCAAAATTATATTTTATCATATAAAATTGATTGTATCGCATGAATATAACATTTTAGTGTAAAAATAATAGATTGTCTGATACAATCGTCGATGTGAAACCAGCCTACACTCATTTATAATCCTGGCATTCGTAGCATGACTCTAAACTTCTTTAATTTAAATCGTGAGGAATTTCAGATTTTTTAATAATTATATGAAATATATATAAGATTTTTTAATTTATTAGGGCATCGGTGGAAATAAAGGTATTTTTTAGGTGTAACTTTAATCAATTAGTAAGAAAACGAAGAAGAGTTTTTAAGCTGTCGGAGGGTATAGTTCACATTTCTAATATGTAAATAGTTTCTGTCACTATTGGGAACGTACACAAATGTTATTTATTGATGTACTTTGACGTTGTATTTTGAATAAAATCAACTTTTTATTTCAGAAAAAGGACCTCATCTTTTCAATAAATAACTTGAAAGTCGACTAGTTAATGCACACGAATTTTACCCGATTTATTAGTTATAAAAAACGGTTCGATAACTACGGTCAGAGAACTTATCGGACAAATGGAGAGTAAGCACGGATTGAGTGCAAAGGGAATGATTATTTATCATTATTCTCTCTTCTGGAGTTGAAATAATTTTGTGTTTTTTGACATAATTAAGAAAAAAAGAATGTCATGAAGCTTGTATTTAAATTATGAATCAATATATATTTTAGTTCGTAATTGATTTTAGTTATATACAGTTCGAAACTCTTTCATTATTGAAGCTAAATCTCCAAAGCCACTTCCTACGTGGATGAATATTTTTCAAAAACTTATAAGTTCAGAGCAGTGAAGTAAAAATACACTCCGGATTAAGTAGTTATTTTTTTTTATAGTGGATTCACAACTGAAAACTTGCTGTTACTATACAACTTAACAACAGAACGTATATATATCTTCGAAATTAATTAGGCAACCACTTTAACAAGAGTTGGTGATTGACAAATTCAGCTTTTTTTTGTTCTTTTGGGAAAAAAAAGTTGGAGCAATAGAATAAATATTTTCGATATTCGTCTAGTCTAGCACTACAAATAATAATAATAATAATAAAATACTTATTTAATCTCTCAATTAATGATGATTATCAAGTACAGTGGTTATTCTGATTAATAATTATAATTAAGAATATAGCAGATGCAGCAGCCGTTCGGCACGCGCTCAGGCGAACGAAAGTTTCTGATCGTTAAGCTCGGGATGAAGATCCAATGATCGATAAAATGGGAATTTTATCGATCACTGGAGCTTCACCCAAACCGAAACTGTACTGGCTAGGTTTTCTCTGTAGTTTTCCTGGTTTTCCTAGCTACTGCGCCTCCATTGCACAAGAAAGGTATTAGGGCATCACCGTAATCATGCAGTACAGTACAAGCACAAGTCGGGCCACAGCCACACAATGAAGGCAGAAGGAGAAGTAACGCAGTTTGCGATATTAAGGCAAAAGTGTAAAAGGCCAAAAAAGCCATATACTGCAACATTTTATAAAAAAAAAAACATTAAGAATATATGTACACAAACAATATTAAAAGTACAAAGTTGAAAAGAAGTAAAATCAAAAGTAAATAAATTTTTTTCATCATACATTTTTTTTATTAAAAAGTTATAAATAAATATTATTAATTGTTTTCAAGTTTCAATATTCAACTTTTAAGATTATAGTTTAAGCGTAGTAAATATTCTAACACCCTTTGAAACACAGTGCTCTATTTCATGATATATTCAATAGATAAAAAGTATAAATATAGACATGTCAGTACCATAAGTATAGTATAATTATAGTTATGAATATACCTTTATTTAGAGGATTAAATTTATGTTTTCAAAAAAAAAAAACAAAAAAAAAAAAAAAAGGAAGGTATAAAATAATGGAAAATCGTAGTAAAGCAAGTACAAATTTTATCTAATACATTATCAATAGTTCACATAAATGAAATGCAAAGTATAATATTTAACCTAATTATGTTAATAATTCTAAATCACACGTAGGCAAGCAAGCAATATAAGAGTGATTTTCAGAGATTTATAAAATTACAACTTTTTTTTTAACAAATTTGGAATCCACAGCTGCTAATATATTGATTTTCTCATCCAACACAATCAAGTGATCAAGTTTTCTATTTTTTATCAAAGGTTTTTTTTTTGATGAGTAGTAAAAACCTATTAAATAGTTACTTTGACCAAAACTTGATGTTAAGCCAATAAAATTGTTTATTTCAAAAATAAGATCATTCTCTAGCATCACAACATAATTTATTCTTTTTGTTTCTCTTTTATAATTTTTACTTGTTATTACTTCATTATTTATGATGCATCTATCATATGTTAAAATTGATGTGCTCTGATCTATTGTAATGTTAATGCGATTGAATGCGGAACATTGATCGGTGGGCAATTTATTTAAATTTATTGATTTACCTATAACATTACAATTATTTATTTGAAATTTAGAAGCAGGTTTCTTCGTCTTATTCAATAACATGGTTAAATAGTTTTTTTGATGATAGTCTAAATCATTCCAGTACAAGCGTGATAAGCGATCAATTACACATTTTAATCGAAAAGAATCACATATTTGCAATTCAACACCATTAGGACTTTGTACAGATGCTTTTATTGTCTGATTAAAATCCTCATAGATAAAAGCACTGTGTGTATAAAGAGGTCCCCAGTTTTCCACACTAGTAGCTAAATGGGCCAAAAGATGGACATTAAAACTCATATACTTTTCTCCGTATAGTAATTTGACTCCAAGAATGAACTCATTTAAACATTGTCCAGCGTATATTATTTCGGATTTCATAATTGATTTCTTGACTAAAATAGAAATACCCTCTACTAACAAAGCCCAATGCTCAATGTATTTTTTTGGAAAAAATATTTTTAGCACAGGTAAACTATAAACTAGAAAAAAAATTATCCATTCGTGGGCTTTCATGTGAATACGATCGGTCAAAAGTCTAGGTGTTCGTGAGATATAAGATGTTGGACGCAACGAAGTAATACATTTATCAACTGAGTCAATAATTGTGCCAAAATAAAATTTTTCACCTTTATTTTTTTTATCAAACCATAAATTAGAAAATTGGCGACAAACACCGAGACCAACACAGTGCATCCAGTCAACGTCTAAGTTATTAATTATACCGTAGTTTGGTATCTCGCACAAGACTGATGTTTCTTTTATTCCTTTTTTGTTTATTTTTTTAACCTTCTTAGCATGTACTAAAGTGTCCTCATGGTTTCGTAAACCATCACCAAAGAAGCTTCCATTAATTTCCGGGTATACTCGTGTGTTACCATTGCCCTTTTTGACTGATTTCCCTGGATTCAAGCATAAGCCGCATCCATATTCACCATTAAATTGCGTTGAGCACCTCACAAGCGGACGAGCAACTGAGTCACACACGCCCATCAAAGTGATAACAGTTTTTTTATAAATTTGACCTTGATATGAATAAGTAAATCCATCACTAAATAGCTTTTTAGCTTCATCCACAAATGGTTTAAGATAACTATTCATTTTCTTCGGCTTACCAACTCCAAACCAAATACTCGATAATAGAATATTGTTCCGTCTGTCACATAGATCTAATTCGTTGACTGTACAAAGCACAGGATATACCGATGTATTAGAGCTATCAAAGATCGGTACTCCATCTACACTGAAATTTATTGATATCATACTATCATTGAACATGTGCTTTTTATACATTTTACCGTCATAAATGTCCTCAATAGCATATTGATTTATTTTTTGACGATTTCTCGAGTATAGATTGTGAGCATCGGTTGTTTCAAACAATTCTTGGACTTGATTTGCTAATGGTAAGTGTAAGAATTTACCTTTAATTGATTTATAATTAATTTCTAGATGACAATTCTGACAATTAATAGGATAATCCTTATCAGAACCTAAATAGTTATCGCAATTATCGCAAATATAATGAGTTGAGATATTTTGAGAATAACGCTTTAAAATAGTTTTCCAATAATATTTCGAACTTTTGGAATTATTTGTTTAAGATGGAATATTAACTAATTTTAAAATGTCTTGAGCCACAGTATAAGTTGTACCACGTCTCCATTTAATTGCCATAACCAGAAGATTATTAATTAATTGATTTTTAGGAATTTCTTTTGATTCGTAAGGTATTATTTTCTCATTTACAATTTTTTCTACACTAAAATGTCTTTGAGTAGCGGTATCACTGTTATTAATGACATTAATTACATTCTCAGTGTGACTTGGAACAGAATCCACATCCATATTTATATCTTGCACTTCTTGTAAAGGTTCTTGATCATCCTGAAAGATAACAAAATTAATTTATCTCGTAGTTAAAACAAACATGAATAACAATAATTTCAGACTTATGTATAACAAGTTGTCCATCCGTGAGTGTGTGTGTGTGTGTGTGTGTATTAGGGTGCGTCATGTCATAGTAACATTTTTTTTTTTAAGTGTATGTGGAAAAAAGCATAGTTCAACACAAAAAAAATTTTTTGCGCAAGAAAAAAAATTCTATGACGATTACAAACCTAGCTCATTGAAAAATTCAATTTTCCCACTTAAATAAGCAGGGAAATTTTTTTTTTAGCTTTAAGTATTTTTAACTAGTTAACTCATCAATAGATCGAATAAACTAATACATATTTTTGCAGGAAATTGAACGCTCTACAAAAAAGGTCTCTTATCATTTTTTGATAAATCCATCTGTTCAAAAGTTATTAGAGCTCGAAGTAAAGTTCGAGATCTTTTTATTTTTCCGGCGAAACTATCCGGCTTATCACAAAATATTCTAGAGTCTTTTTTGTTGATAATTTTATTTTCTACAAATTATTATCAGTAAAGTTTTTTCAAATTCCGCATTGTTTTCAAGTTATTTTCATTTTAATTTTAAGCTCTTAAAAAAGTGGTTCTGATCGATTTCAAAAGCTCGACATTGAAATGAAAATAACTAGAAAACAGTGTAGAGTTTGAAAAAACTTTACTGATAATAATTTGTAGAGAATAAAATTATCAACAAAAAAGATCATATAACATTTTGTGATAAGCCTGATAGTTTCGCCGGAAAAATAAAAAGATCTCCAACTTTACTTTGAGCTCTAATAACTTTTGAACAGATGGATTTATCAAAAAATGATAAGAGACCTTTTTTGTAGAGCGTTCAATTTCCTACAAACGATGTATTAGTTTATTTGATCTATTGATGAGTTAACTAGTTAAAAATACATAAAGCAAAAAAAAAAAAATTTTCACGTGTTATTTAAATGGAAAAATCGAATTTTTCAATGAGCTAGGTCTGTAGTCGACATAGAATTTTTTTTCTTGCACGAAAATTTTGTTTTTGTGTTGAACTATGATTTTTTTCACATGCACTTAAAAAAAAAAATGTTGCTCCGAAATGACGCACCCTAGTGTGTATGTATGTGTGGGAGTGAGGTGTATGTAAACTCTATTTATCCGACGATATCTTTAGAACGGGTCAGCCGATTTGAGCGTACTTGACGACAATCAAAAGGGCTCACTAAGAACTCATTAGATTTTGAAGTCAATCAGTCGAGTAATTTACGAGTTATAGGAAAAATAAAAATTAAAAAATTGTTTTTTTTAGATTTTTTTTGTATAACTTATAAGCCACTTATCCGATTAGCCTTAAAATATAAACCATTCTAAGTCTTATTGATCCCTTTATATACCCGCCGAGTACGTTCAAATCGGTTGATTCGTTCCTAAAATATCGTCGGACAAAAATTATTCTTTTTAAGTGAAATGCATGTTCTTCGGTCCCACATTTTTTTGAGCTCGAAGAACTCACAAATTGACAAATAATAACGTTTTCGAGCTTTCTGAGATGGAAAATAGCAGGAAATAGTGGGGTTGGCCTACAGGGTCAAACGTTTTTCAGATTTTTTTATCAGAGTGATTCCGGAGTAATGGGAGTTTTATTTTGATCCATATTTACTCCGATTCGGAGTTTGAATATTAAAATAAATCCCCTTTCGAAGTTAACTTCACTTTCAAAGGACTAACTAAATAAAAAATCATCCGCATCAAAGTAACTCTGTGTTTGCTCCACATTCACTCTAAATTAGATCCGCGTTCACGCTGCAAAATTTTCACAGTGTATTTTATTATATTGCTCATAAAGTATGCAGAAGTACTGGATACAGGTAAGAAGTTTGTAATTTGATACGTGAGTCGATAAATATTTCCGAATGTAATTAATAGTTAAAATTTTTTGACTGAACGTAAATACTTTCAATCATATTTACTATCAATCACAAAAAGTTTAGAATAAACTTTGTTTTGAATAAGTTTTTAATAGTAGAGAGAACTTTGGGGTAAGTGCAAATTATATTTTAATTTTTATAAAAGAAACTATTAAGTTGTAGCGTTAACAATAAATTTATATTATTTAAAACGATTTTTTATCATATCCACAGCAAGAATTCAAATAATCGATGTGTCAATTTGTGTCAGTAAAGGTGAAGTTCATTTTTCGTTGACACTAAAAGCCCCGTAATTTTTTTTTCATACATTTACGTACAGATGATATCAGATACTTTTTGTAGGGAATTAAAATTCCTCCAAGAAAGTGCTCGTCCAAATTTGAGAAAAAAATTTTTTGTCAGAATAAAAATAAAAAATAATAAAAAAAAAAAAATTTAATACTGAGGAAACTAAATTTTTGTTGTTTTTTGAAGCCCCGTAACTTTTTCCGAGTTCGTTTGACGTACATAATGCCTTAATACTATTTTGTAAAGAATTCAATTTCCTACAAAATTATACGAAGTGGAACTTGAAAAAAAAAATCTTTTTCATCGTCTCAATAACGAAATAATAAAATGAATAATTTTCACGTGTATTTTAAATGGGAAAAGGGACCCCCCTTTGTAATAGGTCAATTTTAAAGATATATGTGGCTGATATTTAGTGAGGATTTTTTTTTTTTTGTAATATAAAATAAATTTTGGGCCCATAAGACGTTAAAAGAAAAATTAATTTTTTTTTTTGGGACACCCTAATATATATTTTTAGGGACAAAGTTTTAATTTGATAAGTAACTTTTTACTTACTCTTGGCGTTGTGTTATCTAAGGCCTTATCCAATAGCTGCCTATAATTTTTAGATTCTCTTTTATTCTCTGATCTCGTAATAGTATTTTCAACTTGTACGATGACATTGAAGAGATGATGCTTTTGTGACGCTTCGTTTTTCGTATCACTGATTTTTTTAATCCTGCAATTGTTTTTAAAATAATTTTTTTTGAACGATGTTACTGATAAACAACTACGATAAAATATAACAGTTTATCATATTGAATGCCATAAAAATAAGATACTTTTTTTTTTATTATATTACATCAAAAATCACACAGAGAATTTTTGAGTAAAAATTACTGATAAAGTTTGGTACTGTAAGGAAATCTAGCTATTTACTAAACTTTTACTATGTTGTTAGTAGGAATTGCACTTGATTTACATGCTATTGAGTAGTATATTTTACAATGTCGATGGAAAAAATTAAGATATTTACACTTTTTGGGTTATTTTCTACTAAAAATTTCTCTGTCTGTAAAAACTAAAGTTATATAGTTAATACTGGTAAAATTAAACTTACCGATCAATTAAAAATTTTTTTCGCCAATCATACTTGGTCCGAGCAGGAATTTTCTTCGCGCTTCCATATAAATTGTATTTTTTGTAGGAACCACGGTTTTGCTTTGGAACACCATCTTTGTACTTTTTAATGAAAATATTTTAATTACATATTTATATTTTCATTCGTATATACATACATAATATAAATACATATATATACCTTTTTTACTTTCATTGGGCCTTTACTAAATTTTATTATTATACATCAATTTACTTAATTTTATAGTAAAAAAGTTTTTATTCGCTAATTATAGGAATTAATTTTAGTTTGACAGCAGACTCAAATTAAATAGTTAATATTTTCTTATCGTCTATATCTATATATACATATATATATATATATATATATATATATATATATATATATATATATAATTGAATTTAATTAAATAGTTGATATATTCTTATCGTATAAATATATATATTTCATAATAAAAACAAAAAAAAAAAAAAAAAAAAGTGAGCATCACTGTTTATATTAATTGCTTATATTAAAGAGCTGTCATTGTCCTGCAATTTTTAAGTTTAATTTGATAAAATTAAAATAAATTACGTAAAATTCATTTAATTTTATGTAATAATTATTAAAATGGAAAAACAATTATACGCGTTGGTTCAATGGATTGGTGGTGATTACGACCAAACTTATACAGCTGGAGTACCTGTTGAATGGATCGTGAATTTTGAACCTGAAAAATTTGATTCACAAGATGACGACGAAGACGAGTCATATGTCGTGGAATGGAGAGACAATAAAAGAGGCTATAAACCGAAAACTGGCTGGCAACATTATGATGCCCGCATAATTAAAATATCTAGTAAGTATTAGTTGCACATTATTTGAAAGCTGTAGTTTTTAGACATAATTTGTCTATTATGTCGCTAGAAAAAAAAAACTATCGTATGCTACCCTTTGAAATGCATTTATACATAAAAAAACATTCATTTAAAAAAACATGTACTTATAGTTTTTCTGATTTTCAGACAGTATTAAAACATTGCAGAACCAAATTAAAATACTAGAAGGCGCTATCTCTCCCTTACGTCCGTTACATATTTTAATGGCAAAGAAAGATAAAAAAAAAAAAATAATTAAGTTAATAAAATAGATTACATGCAAAATTCACAAAAAAGAAAATTAGAATCGGAATTTGGAGATTCACCATCGACCTCAATGCCCTCTGTAACTAGCTATAGTCATTATTATTACAACTCTGAATCTATCACTTAATTTATATTTACACACATACACTTGCTCGCATACATGCAATCAAGTACGCTCAGTTCAGATGGTCATACTCACGTGGATATCATTAATATAGTGATAATAAATTCTTAAAACGAAAATTCAAAAAATCTATACTTTCCATTTTGTAATAATTATAAATTTTTTCGACCCGAGAGCTATAAGAATATTATCTGAAAATTTATTATGTCAATTAGCATTAAAATTCCCTAAATTTTTATTATTTTTAATTTTCTAGAAAACAGCAGAACAAAAAAAAAACGAGCCATTCCAACATTGATGGAAATCATGTTATTAATCCTCAGCGAATTCAATCATCAGTGAGATATTTGTATTGATATTAAAAAAAATTATTGAATTAACTTTAAGCTAAATTATTGATTTACATTTATATACTAATTATTAAGTAAAAGATTTAATTAGTTCTTTATATTTTGGAATTTATATGTATACCTTTAAACTTATATATATATATATATATTAGGGTGCTCCGTTTGAAACGAACTTTTTTTTTTTTTTCGCTCCCCATTGAAAATCTTGTTCTATATGTTAAAATAAAAATTCAGTCCAATTTTGAGCTCTTAATATTAATATTAACCACTGGAACAACGTCGTTGAAGTTTTCCCATGCTAAAAGCACGTAAATTTAGTTTTTTTTCTTTTCAATTAATAAAACTCAGCCCCACTTTTATGTATCGTATGGGTCCAAAGTTTTTCTTAAAGAGAATTGTATGCTCTTCAAAAAAGCCAGTATCTTCTTAGCTCTGAGTTCAACTCTAGCTCTCCTGTGAGTCTTTAATGTCAAATTTCGTATCAAATCGATGGTTTTTTGCTGTTAACTCATGAACGGTTGAGTCTAGAGAAAAAACGTAAATGACTTTTTTGTAGAAAATTTAATTTTCTATAAAAAAGGTTAAATGACTTGTATCTCTAAAACTATTATTTTAAAAAATATATGAAGTTAAACTTATTAAAATTTTTAATTTTAGCAAAATTTCGAGAATAATTATTTTATAATTAAATAATATTTATATTTTTAGTAGTTTTTCGGCTTATTTTATTAATTACTTACCAAAAAAAAAATCAAAATTTGTAAGATATTCAAAATTATGTATTTACAATCTATTTTAGGAATAAATTCGGAATTAAATGGGTTCTTAAACTAATTTGGATGAATATTTAAGGGTATTTTTTATATTTTGTATATTTATGTATTAATCATTATCTTCCATAAATTACTGATAGTATTTTAATTATTAAATCAAAATAATCATTAATTTAAACGAAAATGAAAGCTTACTTACATACATTTTTGGCAGTCTAATGATTTTATATAATAAAATATGCTTTTTATGTTAGTCCTTTAATTATTAAGCAGCGCTTACTAGTTTTTAAACTATCGCTACAGCAGCGTTTAGTTTATCAGCTAATTATGTTTTTAGAAAAAGGTTGCTTTCATGTGACCTTGACTTAATTGGTTTAATTGCCACGGCAGCGCTCTAGACATTTTTAATTATTAAGTAAGAAATTAAGACAATTTAATAAGTGGAAACCTAAACATGCAAACCTTCTCAATAGGACAATTTATAGATAAATTGAGAACAATATAGATAGCCCGAACTGGGAATCGAACCCAGACCATGTCGGTATCGCGCCAAGTGCTCTACCAGTTGAGCTATCCGGCACTATACTATATTCCGTTCAATTTAATCTATAACTTATTGAGCCACACCGTCCATCGTAC
>OZ024713.1:3629897-3669897 GCA_964016945.1 Microplitis deprimator
TTAGTAACCAAACTTGCACCAGACATAGAGAATCAGACAAAGAATATAAAAATTTCATTTTTTCAAAATTTTCGGCTGGTCCACTTTGCCCCAGGTGTCATGCGTCGGGCTAAAAATGCAAAATTATGTAGAATTTATATTAATTAGACGAAAAAAAAACAAATTTTTTTTATTAAAATTTCAGGGGGACCTCTTTGTCCAGGTTTCCCCTATATCTATATGGTACTAAAATTGAATCGTTCTGAATCGTTTTGATCGTTTGAATCGTTGAATAATGTTGTTTAAGTCAGGGATAGTAATTAGTGATACTCGACCTTGATTATTTGGAGTAAATGTTAATTTATGATCAACTAAATTGTACTAACAATTGTTTCAAAATCATCATGCCAGGAAAAATGAAATGATATATGCGTACATGTCATAAGTATAACAAAAATTTAGTTTATTGTATAAAATGTATTGTTTAATATGTTAAAAAATAAACAAATATGATATTTTGAAAGTAATTGATGAGTGTTCTATAATTATTAATTAAAACTGCGTTTTATTAAGCCAAAATGAATTTCCATTATAAGAATGTTTTTTAATAAAAAAATAAAATTTTTCAGTGCAGTACGTGATGAATTATATTTTTTAATACATTTTTAAATATAAAAAAAATAAATTGATACTATATATGATAAATTACATTTTATAATATATTTTCTTATATATAAAAAAATGTATTTATACCATATATTAAAAATTATGTTTCAATATATTTTCAAATATAAAAAAAAATTTATTGATACCATATATTATTAATTATATGCTTATATATATTCTTGGGTATAAGAGGTAATGTACTAATTCAATATATTTTTAAATATATGGAAGGATGTATGTTTCATGATATATAAATCCTATACAAACATATAACAAATATATATGGGATATATATTTAGTAGAATATATAATAATATAATAAATCGGCGAAAATATCTATATGATGTTATGTAATGTATCATATAATTCTCCATATATGTTTTTATTGCAACAGTATATGTTTCTGTATATTTTTACCATATATTTTTTTTTCATACGGGTAGCAATTAAGATATTTCAATTTTCAGTTTTTGCGAGCGAAACGGAAGAAAAAAAATTGCTGGAAATTATATAAATTTCATCACATTAAATTTTTCTATAAGTAATTTACTTAACGACAAAATTACATTTCACATAATTATTGGATGCAAAAAAATTATTAATAGTCTTTACCATAGGGCAAAAGTCATTATCATTTTTCGACTGACACACGATTTTTAATAAAGTTTAACGGAAAAAATTCAAAATAATGCTCAATTGTATTTACAAAAGTGATTTTGAAATGTTTAAAAGACATATCTTAAACGACAAACATTTTTTGAAAAATTTTTATAGTACTCGCCCCCCCCCCCCCCCTACACCCCGTTCCCTACCCCGTTTTGCCCGTCCTTACTCTATATGTAAAAATATATTTCGAGTATTAGCCAATATAAATTGATATTTTAACTATATTTCTGAAAATATAAGTATCCATGTATTGAAATTTCCCGCATAGAAAAGCTATTTATTGTTAAAAATATATAAAAATATATCTGGTGAATATGTTATAAATATATGGCAGCAAAAATATATATATTTATGAATATATGTTTCTTTCATATATTGGATTATATATTTTAATAATATATTTCTTTTTACATAATGTTTCATTTTTCTCTATATATATTATCTTATATAATGCTCAATATATTTTTGTCATATATGGATTATGTATATGTAATTTATAAAGAATAATACAATAAAATTTATATATATTTTGACTCATATAATTAGTGATATATTGTCTGTATATAATTGATCATACATGAAAGAACTGATATGTTTAAATCTATGGTTTGCGGTATATTAAAGTTATATTTTTTCTATATATTAAAAATTATATTTTTCTCGATATATTGAAAATTATAGTCTTTATATGCCTATATTTTTGTATTTCCATCACATTTCTAAAGGTATATACCTAAATATATGGGGCATTCCACGCCAAATCGACCACTTTTGACCCCTTTAGATTTAGCTGAAAATTTTTTCTCTTTTTCTACCCGATCAAAACCGTTTCTCATAATTTTTTCAAATTTTTTCTCCCAACCAAAAAAAAAGTTATCAATTTTCGAAAAAAATGGCTTTTTTTATTTTAAATAGCTACAAATTTTTCGAAATTCAACTGATTGGGACGTTTTTTTTTTCAAAATTTTTGTTTTTAAATTTACTTTTTGAAAAAAAATACAAAAAAATTATTGCAACCTATCTTCATTGTTTTTTTGTAGATATTTGGAAAAAATCAAAAATTTTACGATGTTTACCATTTTTGATTTTTGATTTTTTTTTTATATAAAACTTTGACATTTTCTGAAAATCCTCAAATTTTTTGAATTGCCAGCATCTGTTCAAAAATGGACCAAACGAAAACTTTTTTTTCCATTTTCTTCGTTTTTGAATGTAGTTTTCAGAAAAAAATACAAAAAAATTATCCAGAAGGTCCTTCTATTTTTTAACTTGATTTTTCGAACGAAATTCAAATTATTTTGATAATTACCATTTAAATTTAATGTTTTTATTTTTTTTTCCAAATTTAAAAGTTCTCTGAATACTCAAAAATTTTAAACATGGTGTAATGAGAAATAAGGCTAGTTATAAAAATTTTTTTTTTCAATCGGAAACAAAAATATAAATCGAAAAAACGCCACTCTGAAAAAATTTGAGGATTTGCAGAAAATGTCAAAGTTTTATATAAGAAAAAAAAATCAAAAATCAAAAATGGTAATCATCGAAAAATTTTTGATTTTTTCTAAATATCTACAAAAAAACAATGAAGATAGGTTGCAATAATTTTTTTGTATTTTTTTTCAAAAAGTAAATTTAAAAACAAAAATTTTGAAAAAAGCAACGTCCCAATCAGTTGAATTTTGAAAAAGTTATAGCTATTTAAAATAAAAAAAGCCATTTTTTTTTTAAATTCATAACTTTTCTTTGGTTGGGTGAAAAAATTTAAAAAAAATTATGAGAAACGTTTTTGATCGGGTAGAAAAAGAGAAAAAATTTTCAGCCAAATCTAAGGGTCGGGGTTAGAAGTGATCGATTTGGCGTGGAATGCCCCATATGTTAATGTACATGAATATTAAATATAAAAGTATACATGTTGAAATATGTATGATAGTGGTATAGTGTTTCACGTGTATAGCAAATATATAATTTTTCATGTATTTTGTATTATATGTCTTTATTATACCGAAAATATTTAAATCATTACATTTTTCTATATATTTTCCTAATATAAATGAAATATATATGGATGCTCTATATAACATCCTCCTACGCACCCACACATGCTTGCAAAAAAAAATTACTTTAAAAGTTATTCTAGCTTATAAAATATATTTTTCGTGAAAAAAAAAAAAAATTATATATATATATATATATATATATATATATATATATATATATATATATATATATCAATGGAATATATTGTGTATTATACATTCAAAAATACATCATTTATATATACATAATAATAAACGAATTAATCTATGATATATGTATACATATAAAAAATGTATGAGTTCAAATGGCTATATGGGAAAATATAAGGTACTATATATTTTTATGTTGTAAAAATATATTACACTATACATTTTTCCCATATACTGGATTGTCATCAATGCTTTAAGAAAATTTAAACACTGCATCCGACCAATCCAAAATGATCAGTGTACATTGAAAAAGTTTATGGCCGATGTTAAGCATTTAACTGCGTTATTTTTTAACATGTTTCATACATAACCTATGAAGAAATTTTTTCTTACAATTAATACTTTTTAAATTATATCAATAAAATCTGATAAAACATCATAATTAACGATTCGTATGAAACATCAAAGATTCGTATAAGTAATCGCATTTTTTTTCATCAAGTAGTAAATTTCGTAAATTAGTGAGTCAAAGCTGCGGAATATTTTTCAGTTGACTGTTTATCTTTCCTGTCTGATATTCACTAATAACAATAATTAGCTCAAAGACTAATCTATATTCTATTCAACAAACTAATAAATAATTCCTAATCCTCTTGTTTGAGCTTAAAAAAAATTTTTAAAAACAAATTGTAGGCAGTACCCAATTTCAAAAGCAAACCTAAAAAAAAAAAAAATGGAAACAAATTTCCGCAAGGTAAGACACATTAACAAAGATATCATTTGTGGTTTAAGTTGCACAGTTGGTAACGCAAGTGGGCGCAAATAAAATAAGTGTATGCTCAGTGTGGGCAGGTAGGTAGCGGCGAGTTTGAAGGGGTTCGAGTCTTTGTTGCGGTCAGACGTGGTCAGAAACGACGAGGTCACAAAAGGTTTGTCGGTATGGCAAGTTTAAGTGGAAGGAGGTTACGTGGAATGAGCGAGTAGTTGGAGGCGCTGGGGGCTGGAAAAGGGGGTGGAAAATTTTCCACGTTATATGGTATGTTTTAGCAAATGTAGATGCGGTTCTCAAGCTCAGCCCCTTATGAAATTATTTCAACCCTCCGGGTGCCGTTCCACATCCTTTTTCTCGGCATAACTATTTTCCGTCTCCCTTTTTCTCTTATCGAGTCTTTATATATATTCAACTTTGTCTAAATTGTGTTCTACGCAAAAGACTAAAAAATAAATAATAAAATACATAAAAACGCTGCAAGAATTATTAGAAAAATTAATTATTTTACTCGGTCTTTTAATTAATTTTACAATTACTGCCTTTTCTTTACTCCGGTCTCTCTTCTCTACTCTGTCTCTGGCCCGTGTCTTTTATTTTATTTTTTATACCTTTTATATTTTTTTTTAAGCACGAACAACACGGTGTACTAACTCCTTTCTCACTATCCGCTCGAGGTTATAGCTCCTCACTTGCCGAGTGTCTTCTGTGTTTTTTTTATGGGATTGTCGGATGGCAAAGCTACAGACAGTCGGCATGGACCTTCCAAAGAACTTAAAAGCATATAAAACAATTTTTTCGTTATGTAAATCAAAGAGATCGTAAGATATGAGAAGCAATGATTAATAAAGAGGACAATTGTTCCAGAATCAGGATCAATCAGGACTGAGATGTAAATTATTATTTTATTACGACAGAAATATTGACTATTTATAAATTTCTTGGAGCTGGAAGTTACTTTTGAAGAAAGTAAATCCAAATTCATAATATAAGCGAAGGTGAGAAAGGAAAATTTGTAAACCCTATGATCAAAGAAGTCCATGTGGAATCGCATGGGAACTTATAATATCCATAGAGGAAAGTATTCCGCATGAAAAAAATTGATATTCTAAAATAATACTGAATAATATAACATAGTTTATATATATATATATATATTAAAATAACAATTTTCTTATCGCTTTAATAATATAATTATATATTTTCTAAATATACACGCAGAGAATTTTTGAGAAAAAATTACCCATAAAGTTTAGTACTGTAAGGACATCTAGCCAGTAACTAAATTTTTGCTATGTTGTAAGTACACAGAAAAAACAATCAACTTCATTCAAGAAAATTATAGTCTTCCAAATTTTCTTTCTTGATCCAGTAAAATTAAAACATTTGATTCAAAAACTTTCTTTTGGTTCATGAAAGTAAATTCTATTGCTCCAAAAAAAATTCATTTTTGAAGCGAAATTAAAAATTTCTTGGTTTAAGAAAAAAAATTCTTGGCAAAAGGAAATCAGTCATCTCACTCCAAAAAATCAACGTTTTGAACAAAAAAAAGTTTACTTGCACCGATAAATTTTTTCTTGCCCCAAGAAAAAAATTTTTTGCTTCAAAAAATAAACGTCTTGAATGAACAAAAAGAAAGCTTATTGGACCAAAAGAAATTCTCTCGCTCCAAAAAATAAATTGCTTAAGTGAAAATAAAAGTTGCTTCGGCCAAGAAAAAAAATTTCTTGCTCCAAAAGTTTGGTTCTTTGATAAAAACGAAAAATTTTCTCAGTCAGAAATTTATTCTCTCTCCGAAAGGTTGACGTGTCGATTCTTTTTTTTTTATATGAAACGTTTTTTTTTTGTTATTCTATTTCGAGAAAAATTATTCAAATTACCATTAATAGTAAATATTAAAGTCATTGTTTACTGTAGAATATACTATAGTACAATTCAAAAAAGTACTTGTCACTCTGTCAGGTGACAGAGTACTCGAACAAACCGTATTTAAATTTGGAATATAACAATTCTTGAATATCTTTCTTACCAGGGACAATACAGGTGGCTGGGTGCGATCTCGTGGTGAGCACCGAACTATTCCTGCTACTGCTGCCTAGCACCAGTGACTTTTCCCCTTCTCTATATCTATCTTTTCTCCGAAGAAATTTTTTCTCTTGGCTTAAGCGACTTTGGTTTTGTTGGTCAGAGCATACAAAAATACTTGCATGATAAGTATAGTACTTGTTCTGAAAAATTTTGATTTCTTTAAACAAAAAAATGCAATACTGCTACAAAAAAATAATGCATCTTGTTTTAAAAAAAATATCTCTTACTTTAAGCAATGCAAACTCTTGAAACAAGTGAAAAATTTTTGATTTAAGCCTAAAAAAATGTTGACATGAGAAAAAAATTTTTATTCAAGATAAAAATTTGAAGATGATTGTTGACTTGGTGCAAGTATATATTTATTTTCCGAATCAATCAAAAAAAATTTATTGAATCAAGAATATTTTCCTTTATTCCAGTAAACTGTTTTTTCTGTGTAGAAATTGCACTTTATTTACATGTTATCAAGTAGTATATTTCACAATGATCATGGGAAAAGTTTAGATATTTACCACACAGCCGGGAAACAAAAATTATATATTATTATATAAAATTTATATCAATGATTATATAAAATTAGATATGAGTTTTGTTTTGATCTAATTTTATATAATTATATATAAATATATATAATTATATATAATAATATGATTATATATAGTTTTATAAAATTATATATAATATTATGCAATAAAATTTTATATATATTTATATAAAATTATGTATGTGAATACGTTTTATATAATTTTATATTGTTATATAAGTATATAAATAATTATATAAAACCTGATACAATTTTATATAATGATATATGTTCTGTAAATAAGAAAAGAACGATTATTAATCATTTATTTATTGATATTTATCATTTTTTATAAACTATAACAATTTCAAAGCATACGACATACGTTATATTTTATGTATAATAAAAAACTTAAACTTTATCATATTATTATTTTTTTTTTTAAAGATTACTCTTTTACAACCAACTTTGGTTAATATATATTAATATATTTTTCTTAATAATTATTAAATAAATATGCTTGTCTTTGTAAAAGAATAAACCAACACTATTTAAAATCGTTACAATGTTTAACAAAATGATTTTAAATAATGCTATATCTTAATAGAAAATGAGATCATTTAAATGTAGTGAAATTTTATCTATTCAACCACACGAAATCTAAAAGCATCAGTAGCATTTTGCTTTTTTATCTCAAATAAACTTGTTCCGTAGGTTGTTTGAATGCAGGTCAAAATCAACAATATTCTACGGTGAAATTAAAGATTATAATATTGTTTGTTGTTCAATTAAGTTGATGGATTTACAGTAAATTAGGCTCAAATTATAAATAACTATAAATGTTAGATAAAACAAACAAGTATCCTACAAAAAAAAAATATCTAGGGAACAATAACTTTAGTTCGGGAGTGCTGATTTGCGACCCTGTGACTCTTTGTTTTTAAATTCCAAATTTTTTTTATGAAAACGTTTGATCTCTCCAATCCTTTAACTCATTGCGTGCTGCAAATCAGCCCATGTGTAAGGAGCACACTCATGCTTAGTTTTTTTTTGCCATCCTTTATCATTAGCATGCTTTAGGGTAAAATCTGAGAATAAAGACAATATACAATTAATTACATCTTTATTTTAAATTCTATCATAGCTCGTTAAAATTGTATTTTCTTTAATTTTTTATTTTAAGAAATTGGATTTGTACAGAATATGTTTATGCTACTAGAATGAATCCCTTTATAATATATTGTGTAGTACACAAATAATATTACGAAGTACCAATTTTGTTTTTTAATGATTGATTTTTAACAATTTAAAAACAGATTAAAGTTGGAACTTCAAAAATAATAGATAACTAAATTACTAATATTTCAATAAATATATTTAAAAAAGGCCATTCGGCAGCCGAAATGGAAGGTAGATTTTTCAATTAATTGATATTAAAAAATAGTTTTATACATACATATCTTGTTAGTGTATAGTCATGATATAAAATTAGACTCGTTTTCTAGAAGTGAGAGTAAAAAAATACAACGATTATTATTGATAGAGAACTTCAGATAGTTGATTTGACATAACGTTATACAGGTAATGTACCAAACTAACCTTCACATAAATAAAGTATTGAAAATTTAATTAGTATGAGATCATAATTGTAATCGCTGTTACCATGACAAGCCCAGTTAAAATAACAGTAATACTTTTATTTAAAATATAAAATAGCTGTGAAATTAACAGGTTATTTTGTTTACAATAAAATACACGTGACAAAATTGTATTATAATGGAAAATTCATAAGTTATGTGGAATGAAAACCATATTTTCAACATTTTTGATTTCATTAAAAAGTTCAAGGGTATCAAATTATTGGAAGAAATAGTCAAAACATAAAGCTTAAGGTCATTAATGCGAGATTATTAGTCAAGCTTTTAGATACTTTTTACGGAATTTGTGTATAAATATTAGTTTTGAAGTTATATGAGCTTTAGCGTTGATTAAAAACTGATTTTTACGAAAAATCATGAAAATTTCAAACGGCCATAATTTCAAAACTATTCGAGGGATTCAGCCCATCTTCGAACCTGATCAAAGTAATCGCTTATAGAATAAGTGTAAAAAATTTCATCAAGATCCGATAAGAACTGTGGGTGCTATCGTAATGACAAGACAAGTGATAATCATGGGGAGTAGAGGTACGTTTGATACACCATAAGTAATAAAAGAAATACTTTTAATATATAAAATAGCAGTGAAATTTACAGGTTATTTTGTGCACAATGAAATACAACTGACGAAACTGGATTATAATAAGACAAGCATAAGTTATGTGGAATGAAAACCATATTTTCAACATTTTTTGATTCCATTAAAATTTTCAAGGCTATGAAATTATTGGAAGAAATGGTCAAAATATAAAGTTTGAGGTCATAAATTAAAGCTCATTAGTCACGCTTTAAAATACTTTTTGCAGAAATTATCTATGAGTTATAGTTTTAAAGTTATATGGACTTGAAAGTGATTAAAAATTGATTTTTTCGAAAAATCGTTGAAATTTCAGACAGCCATAACTTCTAAACTAATCGACCGAATCAGCTCATCTTCGAACTTAACCGTGGTAATCACACATAGAAGAAGTGTAGGAAATTTCATTAAGATCGGATAAGAATTGTAGACGCAATCGTGTCCTCAAAAGTCGGTTCTATGACATAAATATATATATATATATATATATATATATATATATATATATATATATATATATATATACATACATATATAAATTTTTCAACGAGTGGTATTTTTGAACTTTACTCAACTAATTATGATAGTTTATGACGAAATCCCTTGTAAAATCGACCATGAGGACAAATACAATAGTTAGATTTTTAAAAAAATCTACCTAAAAAGTAAGAAGCTAGTATAAAAATCCCACCAAAAACAGATCCTCTGTATACCGTCGCGCCAAGTACACGTTCAACATTTATTTCTTACTACGTCAAACATAATTTATTTTTTTTTACAAAAAATGACTGAAATCACAAAAAACACCAAGTAATGAAGTTGTAAAATAAAAAAAAAAAAGAATTATTTTTGAAAATATGAAAATCATAAAAAAAAATTGAGTAATTGGGATGTTGTCAATTTAAAAAACAAACTTTTTTCGATAACATTCGAAAATGAAAAAAAAATTATTGAACATACTTGGTGTGCGCTTTTGAGGTCTTAAAAGATCTGAAACGATTAAATAACATATTTTAGCGTTAGTGCACACCAAGTATGCTCAATAATTTTTTTTTCATTTTCGAATGTTATCGAAAAAAATTTGTTTTTTAAATTGACAACATCCCAATTACTCAATTTTTTTTTATGATTTTCATATTTTCAAAAATAATTCTTTTTTTTTTTATTTTACAGCTTCGTTACTTGGTGTTTTTTGTGATTTCAGTCATTTTTTGTAAAAAAAAAATAAATTATGTTTGACGTAGTAAGAAATAAATGTTGAACGTGTACTTGGCGCGACGGTATACAGAGGATCTGTTTTTGGTGGGATTTCAAATCTTTTTGTAAAGTGATCGCATTTAAATATTTATTATGAATAAAAGTAACTAAAAGAACAAAAGTTATTAATCACTCAAAGACTGGAAAAATTATAACGAGACTCTTTAGTGGTCAGATGATTATCTGTTATCATCCTTGATATGTTTCAGGCTTTCTCGTTTTAATGTCTTGTTTTTCGTACAATGCGTAACTTCATTGTTGAGTGAATATTTTTTTTATTTTTTTTCTAAAAACAATATGTAAGCATTTTTTGCATTAGTAGGCCATCGTACTTGTTTAACATTTAAATCATCTATTTCCACCCATGCTGATTTATCTTTTACCATTGCTATATAATATTCTGATTCGTTGTCGTTACTCGAGCAAAATATAGCACTTACTACATTATACGAATGATTACAGAGAATTATCTTAGACGTTGGGATAGATTTTACAAAACCTTTTTTCCTTAGCATGGGTTTGTTGTTTTTAGTGAGTGATATATTCAATTTTACAACCACAATCTGTTTAAAAGAATTAAATAAAATTCTACTGTTAGTTTCTTTCTCTGCTTTACAATTATTACAATATTTCAAATTGTCAAACCGATGTGCATATGTTTCATTGATTAATTCTTGTAAATTATAAATTTTATTTTCATCAGATATCGTGAGAGATAAATTATGATCTACAATTTTATACGTGTTCGTATAATTACATAATTTACACCGATCAGTATGTATTAACTCATATTGCACTAAGTTTTTCACGTTATTATTTACGTTACAAATAGCTGTTAGTATTGTCGACGGATCTATTTCTGAATCACAACTAAATTGTTTTAATATAGATTCTTTGATAAAACTTGACTTTAATATAGTTTCATTCTTTCTATATGTATTTAATAAATTATGCAACTCGGTACTTTGCACTAGATCTTTAGGGTTACTTTGCAATAATGATCTTATTTTCTTATTGTGGAGAATACATTGCATTATAGAATTTATGCTACTAGAAATACCATCAGAGTTTTCAATGCCATGAATGGATAATAAATCTACACATGAAATTTTTTTAATAGTTTCTCGTTCATTTAGAATGGAATAGTCCTCAATTCCCCAAATTAAGTCCCATACTTTAGACCAACGTTTTCATGAAATCGGGATTGCTGAAAGGTCAGATCTATAAAACTTTCTTAAGCGATTATATTCTTCAATCGCTGCTGAATTTGCTTTAATAAAGTATGGGTCAAAATTAATCAAATGCAATCCTTCCAATTTTGTTACCCGCGAAAAAGCAACGTAGGATTGACCGACATTGAAAATTGTATTTCCTGCATCAATAATGGCATTGTTTAAACTCAAACCTTGACTTTTATGGATAGTATAGCTAAGGCATAATGGAAACTGGTCTCTTATAACAAAAGCTTTGTCCAAAATTTGAAATTTTGCTTTAATTTTTTCAATATTATATTCTTTACCAGTTCCTACTTCAATATTCACAAATCGTATAGTATTGCACTCAACTGATTTTGAAATAGATTTGACAATGCCAATTGCCCCATTGACAAGACCAAGCGTAACATCAATATTCCGTCTTAGCATAACTTTTGCACCTATTTTAATTTTAATTACTTTTGCAAGCCCAGCACTTCGGCTTGCATCTTCTTCCATTCTACTTAAACTGTCAAATGCTTTTTTCTCTAAAAACTTAGGACAATCTATCTGATCGTGAGCATTGAGTATGATAACTTCAGAAGAAATTTTCTCCAACATTACTGAATTAATCAAGTCACATTGTTTACATGTAGGTAATAAGCAAACTGTATCTAATGGTAACTTATTAATGTAATTACATATTTCATTCAATCGATTGTGATATGATAATGAAGAATCAATACTAATTTTTCTCTGTTCTAATAATTTTATATCATCAGCAGTTATTGCACCGATACGTACTCGAGATAATAACTCAGCATAAGCTTTATCTGATTTTTGACGCATATTAATCCTTAACTCATCATAGCAGAATAAGTTAGTCCATACATTACTACAACTCAGGGACCCAAAAAACGCTTGCCAGAAAATTGTCGTTGACCCTAATAGCCACTTTAGCTCGAAATTGACAGTAGTTTGACAACTGAAATTACCGAAATTTGCTGTCCGAATTGTGCTGACAATTTGACAACAAAAGTTGGAAAGAAAAAAATTTGCGGTTATTAATTTTTTCTCAATTTAGAGATAACTTTTGTTACTAGAAAATAACCCTAATAAAAGTTTCTTTGAATTTTTCGTCAAATGTCCGTCAACTTCAGACTTTTCCGTTTTTGACGACAATTTGTATACAACTTTTGAGGTGAATTTGCATTCTAATTCGGGTAGTAAATTTATGTCAAATTGTATAGCAAGTGTATACAAATTGTCATCAAAAACGAAAAAGCCCGAAGTTGACGAACGTTTGACGAAAAATTCAAGGAAACTTTTGTAAAGTAAACTTTTGCTAAGCAAACTGTGCTGTTAGAGCAGTTACTGCCAATTTTCTGAGAAATTTGGTAACAGGTTGCCGTCAACTAATGGAATGCCAATTTATGCGGCCAACTTAGCGACAGGTTGCGGCAGTAGATCATCGCCACCTTGCTGTCAACTTGGCTATCAGGGTAGGTTTGCCGAGCAACTACATGGATAGACGAATGAAACTTGACCTACAAATTGACCTTAATCTACAGATGTGGTCATCAATACCTGGTATACTAAAGTATGGCAGTGCTAAGTTTAGTATACCAGGCATTAATGGCCACATATGCACGTCTGCATTTTAAAGACAAGTTAATAGAAAATGTCGCTTGTAAGTTGCGTAAAAATCCGAGCAACGATGGTAACTTTCCATTTGACAAAAAGTTGGGGTCAACTAATTGAACATTTGCACTCATAACTTTTTGCAGTCATTTTGACGTTGAATCCCGGCCATAAATTTCTGTCGACTTGCAGTCAAGGTGACTATTAGGTTTGAATTAGTAAGTTGAAATTTTAAATACATGACTAACATTTTAAAAATATTAATCAGTAATATGATACTAATTTCAATTCGCACACTAAATTATATAATATATAATCTGTATACAGACAGTTGTATGTATATACATACTACATAAACGTATTTTTGTTAAGTTGTCAACATGAAGCAATCTATAATTCGAAAGAATTTAAAACTAACTACTTTCATGTCGTACTATGATGTGAAGATAGCTAAAAGGCGAAAATTACGATAAAAACGGAGAAAAGTCTTCCAGATCCCTAAATCGGCGCACGAGAATTAAGAAAACATTTTTTTTTTTAATAAATTATCAAAATACGCAAATTGCAATAAAATTCGATAGTAATAAGATTATTGATAAATAAATAGATACCATATAATAATATGTCCAATTTATTGATAATTTTAAATTTTAAATACGAGTGAGGTTAAACAGACCTCTGACTCCAGAAAAGAGACACGGTCGTCTCGCGCCGTCCATGTACGCGCGCACACATATGTGTTTGAACGTGTACTTGGCGCGAGACACTGCCGTGTCTCCGGATGTACGACTACTTACTGATAATAACGGTTATTGCTTTGCTATGCAAAGGTATCCAAACTTCAGCATCATTGCGTTCTCCAAGATTTCGAGGAGCTTGACCACTATATGTGCAGCGTAATATTTCGTCTCGCTCAAATGTCCCTTCCATTAGGTATTGAATCATTACTCTAGCTTCACCACAGCTTTTGGCTAAGTTTAATTGTGGTTCCATGCAATAAATTCCCTCTTCTAGGTGAATCATCTACAATTTAAAAACATTAATTTTCGATTCACGCGATAAATTTATATATAAAATAATCAGCTATTTATGTATAAATTTGTAGAATAATTAACAATATTAGCGTAGTGATTGAAGTACACACTACCTTGTTACAGTGGTTACCTAGCAGCTGTGTATCTTCATCATAGTACGTTTCACTTTGTATTTTTCCAGTATTTGGATCAGTTTTTCCCAAATTTGTTTTTTCCTCATTTACCAATTCTTTGAAAGACTCGTCATTTTTGGCTTGTATTCCATCCCAAATATTAGAGACGTTGAATAACTTTTTATTGTTATTTGTTGATACTTTAGTCAGTTCTTTACCTCTTACGATTCCCTGATTCAATTCTTCGTCACAATTATCGTCGTCACATTCTTCATCTGATAATTCAGGTACTTGGGGCGCTGAAGTTATTACAGATAAATTATTGCTATTTTTATCAGTCACAGAATCGTTATGCTCCGTATACTTTGGAAAGAGTATGACGTTATTTTTTTCTATAGAGTATAATAAATGCATCGATTGTTAAATAATAAAATCTGTACTCAAATAATTTTTAAATAATTTTATTACCTTTTAAAGTATTCAGTCGAGCTTCTATCTCTTATATCTTCTTTTTTAGATCATTTTTAGAAGGACTTGTTACTGTTTTTTTAGGCTTAATCATGTTAGGATTAGTTTTTGAGTTTGACTTCAAAACTATTTATTCAATATATAATTGTGAAGATTGATCAGTATCTTTAGCTTGCTTTTTTTATCAACTTTACGGCGTTTTGGACCCCATTTTTAATATTAGTATAATATTAATTATATATAATTTTACATCGGCGTATTAAAAACTTTTATATCTCATTGTATATAAAATTATAAAAATCGTATAGTTATAAATAGTTTTATATAGTAACATATAAATTAGTATAAAGATTTTTATATTTATATAAATTTGTACATTATTATATAAAATTATATAGAATTATATATAATTTCATATAGTTATATAAAATTTTTTTTTTCCGGACATCCTCACCGTATTATACTTTTTGGGTGATTTTTGAAAAGCTAAAAAAAGTATGGAGAATAATGTTTTCGAGCTCCTTGAGCTCGAGAACCGTGGAAAGTTTCAAGACTAGCCCAGAGGGTCAGGTAGTTTACAGATTTTTTTTATAGTTACGTTGTAAGAATATATGTACGTTCAAGTTATATGAACATTATATTCAAGCATAGATAAATTTTTGCCATTTTATAAAATTATATATTTTTTAATTTGTAATATAAATAGACAGCTATTTTCGATACATAAGATTAAAACGAAGGTTTGCTGTACACGGAAAGAAAAAAATAAGAATTTTTCTAATTTTTCTTGGGGAAAATTCCTTTATTGGCGTCGTCAGTTTTACTATGTCAACATGTGAATTGTAACTATGTCACACAGCAAATTTTCCTTTGTTATATACGAATTATTTCGATATTTACAATGTAAATTTCCCTATACCAATATTGGAAAAATAACTATATAATATAGGAACTATTCCAATGTTAACATGGGAATTCTTCGATGTTAACATAGGAAAAATTTCTATGTAGACATGGAAAAATTGCCGTGTTAACATTGCTAGAATTCTTCTAATAACGTAAGAAATTCCTCAATGTCATCATGGGAAAATTTCCTATGCTAACATAGAAATTATTCCCATGTTAACAAAGTAGAAATACCCATGTATGTAAACATGAAATATTTGTAAACTGATTTTTTTTTACGTAATTTATGAAATAAATCAAAATGAATTGAAGATTAATTGAATTAATGATTATATACTGTCGGAAACACGATGTAATTGACTTTTACGTACACGTTCATATTAATTGAATTAATAAGAAAATTTTTTCATTGGTAGGTGCTACAAAAATTTTTTATTTAAATTACACAAAATTTTTTCGAAATCTGCGAAACTCTATTTTCGTAAATCTTAAAACTTTCACACATCTCTATTTTATTGCTTTAAGGCCTAAATGATAATAATGACCCAAATATTTGATATTTTGTTGGTTCTTGCATCTTGTGGAATTTTCCTATGCAACATAGCATTTTTTTCTATGTTTGCATGAAAATTTTTCGTATGTCAACATGAGTATTTTTACTACGTCAACATAGAAATATTTACTATGTTAACAGACGAATTTTTTCCTTGTAAACCTAGGAAAAATTTCTGTGACTATAGAAGAAAGTACTCTGGTAATATGAGAAAAATTCCTATGCTGACATTGTAAAAATACCCATGTCAATATAGGAATTTCATCAAAGTTAAAAAGGGAATTTTTCCATGGAAAGTTTTCTAATGGTAATATGGAAAATATCCCTATATTATGTGGGTACAATTTCTACAAAATATCGTTATATTCTCATTTTTTCCTAGTAAAATTTCCAATGTTGATAAAGCAAAATTTGCTGTTTCAATAAAGGAATTTTCCCTAAGCAAAATTGGAAAAATTCTCATGTTTTTCTCTCCGTGTATGCTTGTATTGGCGACACGTTTTGGGTTACGACGCATCATCAACAGGAATGAGTACATAAACTTTCTCGCACGGGCGCAGCGAGTACGAGGTATTCATTGTCATCGAGAAGGTTTCTTGTTTACCCATCCCAATTAACTCCTACCCTTATTCTCTTTTTTGATACGAGAACATTAGAGCGCTTCGCGATTTTGTGTCATCCTTCATTTTAGAAATGAAGTGATCAAAAAAACTTACCCGTGAAACTTCAACCCCCGGTCTCTTCTGTTTGAAAAAAAAAAAAATAAAATCAGATTTCAATGAAAATGACAATGAGCTCGTTTTACCCCATTGTGAGAGTATTTTCTAAGATACCCCTTCGCAGTTATATCAAGCTAGCTCTATATATTTAAACATATTCTGCGTTATCTGAGGGTTGGAATGAAAGTGGTAGTTCATTTGTAATAATCTCAGCTAATTTAGCTTTTGAAATACCGTAAGTGTGTTGTTAATATTCTGAATCTCGTTAATAATGAATGCTGATGCGCCATTTGGGCCGTCGAGGTTTTGCGGAGCCGGGCCACGGCAATATGAGGATTGAGGAGAATAAACCAGAGAGTGAAATATAACTATGAGGTCATAACCTCACGTATGGCCACTTTATAATTTTATTAGTACTTTAAATTATACGTTATACTTTTAATTATTTTATAAAATAAATAAATGTTTTTTATTTTTAAAATAAATACTGTGAACCAGAACAATATGACCACGTATTTTATATTTTCGAAAGTTGATTAATTAAAATGAAATAATAATAATTATTAATTAAAATAATTTAGATAAATATAAAGAGAGCAGGAAGGAGGTCGTTCGGTATAATAAAACATGCATATACCTCCGGCCGTGCACGGAATTCCCACTAAGAGAAATTAATTTTACTTTGTACGTACCTACTAATTTCTCCATATCTCTCTATCCAACCTAACTCTCATTTATCCTTTTCTACTTTTCGCGTCCCTCAAGCACGCTCTCGTTCCTTTTCACATTACACATGCATACATTTCTTCATATAAACCTTAAACCCAATTCACTATTAAGCCTTATTAAATTTATTTATTTTAAAACCTGACCAAAAATAAATATTTTATTAATACAGTAATTACATTGTGATTAAATACCACAGGATACTGATTAAAGGAGGTAGTCAAGTTTCTATAATAAAGTCTTTTCATAGATTGAAATTTCGAAATTTAAAGGAATATATCTCAATTTCCAGGCCATGGTGACCTTTGCCTGACTAGAAATTGTCTCAATACATATATTGGGTCCCAATTGGGAATCACTGTGGCATGCTCAGTAGGTCTGCTGCATTATTCCGTTAGAGTCGACTGAGGCTTTACTTGCAAAACGTTTTCGTTAATAAGAAAAAAAATTACAACTTTTTTTGCTAGGTGTTTGTACCGTAAGATTCGCCAGATTTTTCTCTATTTTATTCAATTTTTTATTTCCGTATAGCAATCTTTCTCTACAAAGCTTCGTAGTAGGGGAAGTAGACTATTAGTGACTGAACATTGTTGTGCAGGAAATTCACTGCTCTCCAAAAAAGGTTTCTTATGTCTTTTGAATAAGCCTGTCCATTTAAGAGATATTTAAGCTTTAAGGTGAAAGAAAACTTTCACAAGAGAAATTAAAATTCCGCTCTAATGATATAAAAATTCTTTCATATTTCGAGGGCAAATATCTCTTAAACGGTTAGGTTTATTGAAAAAATATAAGAGACCTTTTTGGAAGAGCGGTAAATTTCCTACAGAAAGTGTGTTATATAGTTATAGCTGTACACTTATTCCTAATAAAATTTTTTTCATTGTACTAAAATGAGAAAGTATCTTAGGCATGGTTAAACGTCATTGGAATAAACTTTTTTATTTTTTTTTTTTTTTATTATTTTTAGATCACAAATAAACGATTTATATCATGGCCAAATAAAAAAGTCTAATTTGAGAAATAACGGACAATCTAATGCCCATGAATGGTTCACATATGAATCAAATATAGGCTATATATGGCCACTTATAGTCCATTTATAACTTTATCGGTAAGCTTGGATGGTTATACATGGCCATAGGGAGCCTGGGGCACGAAGGCCCTCTTAAGCCGGTTTTTTCTTTTTGTTGCTTTTAACTACCAAATTCGTTTATTTCTCGTCTATTTCGGAAGAATCAGTCGAAATTTTGCAAAAAATCGAAAAAAAAAATTTTTTTTTCTGGGGCACGAAGGCCCTCCCCAAACAATAATAAAAAAATTTTTTTTCCTTCTCGTCAAGTTATGACCTCTATAATGTTTTTATCATATTTCAGGCCAATATTTGATATGTGGGGTAAAATGGACCACCCGAAAAAAAATTGTAACGAAAAAAGATTAACTTGACGGAAATAAAAAAAAAAAATTTTTTTCGTTACAATCTTTTTTCGGGTGGTCCATTTTACCCCACATATCAAATATTGGCTTAAAATATGATAAAAACATTATAGAGGTCATAATTTGACGGAAAAAAAAATAAAAAATTTTTACCTAATTTTTGAGGGGGGCCTTCGTGCCCCAGGCTCCCCTATATGTAAATTGGCAATATATGGCCATATATGGTCATAGTTGATTTGACTTAACATTATATAGGTGATGTACTAAACTAACCTTCACATAAATAAAGTATTGAAAATTTAATTAGTATGAGATCATAATTGTAATCGCTGTTACCATGACAAGCCCAGTTAAAATAACAATAATACTTTCAAAATATAAAATAGCTGTGAAATTAACAGGTTATTTTGTTTACAATAAAATACACGTAACGAAATTGTATTATAATGAGAAATTCATAAGTTATGTAGAATGAAAACCATATTTTCAACATTTTTGATTTCATTAAAAAGTTCAAGGGTATCAAATTATTGGAAGAAATAGTCAAAACATAAAGCTTAAGGTCATTAATGCGAGATTATTAGTCAAGCTTTTAGATACTTTTTACGGAATTTGTGTATAAATATTAGTTTTGAAGTTATATGAGCTTTAGCGTTGATTAAAAACTGATTTTCACCAAAAATCATGAAAATTTCAAACAGCTATAATTTCAAAACTATTTGAACGATTCAGTCCATCTTTGAACTTGATCAGAATAATCGCCTCTAGAATAAGTGTAGAAAATTTCATCAAGATCCGATAAGAACTATGGGTGCTATCGTAATGACAAGACAAGTGATAATCATTGGGAGTAGAGGTACACTTGATACATTATAAGTAATAAAAGAAATACTTCTAAAATATAAAATAGCAGTGAAATTTACAGGTTAATTTGTGCACAATAAAATACAACTGACAAAACTGGATTATAATGGAACAAGCATATGTTCTGTGGGCTGAAAACCATATTTTCGACATTTTTTGATTCCATTAAAAATTTCCAGGCTATGAAATTATTGGAAGAAATGGTCAAAATATAATGTTTGAGGTCATAAATTAAAGCTTATTAGTCACGCTTTGAAATACTTTTTGCAGAAATTATCTATGAGTTGTAGTTTTAAAGTTATATGGACTTGAAAGTGATTAAAAATTGATTTTTTCGAAAAATCGTTGAAATTTCAGACAGCCATAACTTCTAAACTAATCGACCGAATCAGCCCATCTTCGAACTTAACCGTGGTAATCACACATAGAATAAGTGTAGGAAATTTCATTAAGATCGGATAAGAATTGTAGACGCAATCGTATCCTCAAAAGTCGGTTCTATTACATAAATATATATATATATATATATATATATATATATATATATATATATATATACATACATATATAAATTTTTCAACGAGTGGTATTTTTGAACTCTACTCAACTAATTATGATAGTTTATGACGAAATCCCTTGTAAAGTCGACCATGAGGACACATACAATAGTTAGATTTTTAAAAAAATCTACCTAAAAAAGTTCAAATATGACAAAATAATTATATACCAAATTTCATCTTTAACGTTACTCCATTCCACTAACTCAAATAATATACCTATATTTATATATTTTATATATTTTTGAGTATATAAAGATACATTTCTTTATTTTCATTTTATTTGAGTTGGTTGGTTGGTTTGATATCTCAAGAGACCAGTTTGACAATAGGATCTCACGGAAAAATATGTAAAGTCGTTTCTAAAAAACGTGAAATGACCTGAAGGTGTGAGTTTTACGACTGCGGAAACACCGAGGGGGTTTCGAAGAGATACGAGTGGTAAAAAGATACGATACACTTGGATGTGTCCATAAATGTGATAGACGTCAGTAGATTTCGACGTTGAGATTGGATAGTTGACTATACTGAATATAAAGTCCCATGAGAAAGATTTGTCTACTCAAAATCTTAACAAAAAAAAAACACTATTTTATACAGAAACTATCAAATCAATGCTGGTTAATTAGGGAGGGGGGGAGGCTGAATCGTGAAAAACAACGCTTCTTTTACGAATTTGTTTTAGGCGTATGGATTGAGCAGATTTATTGAAACCTTTTGGATATTATTAAGTATAGATTCAACAACATTACGTAAATTTTTTATGCAAAAGTATCCACAAACAAGCCGGTGACGGGGCTTCTCCCAGAACATCTTTTAAAATAGACGATTTGCGGTGAGCACTGTATCTCAGCTAGAGAATATGGTAATAGTCTAGAAGTGGGGCTCTACCTACTTTTGGCCATAATAATACTTGTATCAGAACTTTTTTTATCGTTTTTATTTTCAAATTGTTCTACTCCTCGGCGGATTGATGAAGAAAAAAGAAAGTTTCCAAAAAAACCAATATTTCTATTAGTTATGGTTGTTTGAAAATTTTAAAAATAAAAACAAATTATTTTTTTATATTAATTATGATTTCTAAATTTCTTTAAACAAAATATTTCTTGATTTTTATCTTTTTCGACTTGATTTACTGTGAAAAAAATGAAAAAAAAAAAAATTATAAATCAAAAAAATGATTTTTTTACATCATTTATGGTTTCTAAATTTTTTTTATCAAAAGTATATTTTGATTTTTATCTCTTTCAACGGGGAAAAAAAAAAAAATTTTTTTTTTTCTTTATATGAAGAATCTATCACGTATAAGATTTTTATTACTTGAAGTTCATACGAAACTTACTTTTCAACAAAATCTCTTAGGTCAGTGGGTAGCGAGTTAAACTTTCGAGCGCAAGGTTAACGGTTCAAATCCTGCACACGCCCGAATTTTTTTATTTTTATAGCAATAATTATATATAATATAATATAGTTATACATAATTATATATAATTATATAGGGCCATTTTTTATATATAATTTTTTTACCCGGGTGGGCATGAACAGACATTAACATACCGGATCAGACCTGAACACGCCTGGTCAGGCATGGTCATTTTTCATGTCTGATCAGGCCTGAAGACTCATGCCTGTTCATGTTTGATCAGACCGGAAGACTCATGCCTGTATGTTTGATCAGGTCTGATCATTTTTTCCCGGGTAATGACAAAAATAAATTTTTAAGATAGTTCTAAAAACTACCGCTAGGTTCCACTAATTACTTTTATTCTTTATAAATAAATTCATCCACAAAATTAACAGAATAAAAAGCTTTATTATTAATAAAAATAAACTTTAGTACTTAAAAATGTTTTCATTTCAAATTTCATTTAATTTTCATTGTACTTTATAATTTAATATTAGTTTAAATGTAAAATTTAAATTAATTATTTTATAAGATGATGAATATACTTTTTGAATATAACAATACCATAGATTCTTAAAATAGTTTTGAAAATTGTCACTAGGTTGCGCTAGTATTTCTTTATTTTTAAATTAAAAAATAAATTCGCTTTCGAAATGAATTTGATCAAAAACTTGATTATAATACTAAAATACATTAAATTATGATTACATGTCATAATTTTTTTTTAATTTAAATTAAAAATTTGATTGAAATATTCCAATATATTTTTAATTATTTCAATTTCAAAAATATTTATATCGTTTTTTACAAAATTTGAAAATTTCAATAGGTGGCTTCATAGTCGTCTTTTATTATAAATTTTAAAATTGTTTATTTTTAATCTAACATAATATCAAAACTGTCTTACTAAATATAATAATAATTTTTGTTATTGCTAAGTAAGTAAAAAAAAAAAAATTAGATTATGAATTGCACTAGCTGTAAAATGAAATTATCAGAAGCGATAAAAATATTTGATAATCACACCACAGCTATTGAATTTTTAAAAAAACATGGTGCTATTGCAGATACTATTACATGCCCAAAATGTAAAAATCCATGTTCATATAGTCTTGATAAATATTTATATCGCTGTCAACATAGATATGTTAAAGGACTTTATAAATGACGAGTCCAAAAGCGTTGCAATTATGAAAAATCAATAAGATCAGATTCATGGTTTGCTAACAGTCACTTAACACCAGAGAAGTACTGCTCATTCATCACTCATTATTTGTTATTAAATCCACCTCATAAACAATATCTGATGAATGAGTTGGATATTGCAAGTGCTACATTTTGTGATTGGTCGTCATTTATTCGTGAAGTTTGTATTTATTGGGCATTGAATAATTACGAAGACAAAATTATGGGGCCTGATAAAATCGTCGAAATTGATGAAGCCAAGTTTGGCAAACGTAAGTATCAACGCGGCCCAATAATTGACGGTCAATGGTTGTTTGGAGGATACGAACGGGGATCAAAAAAAATTTTTGTTGTACCTGTACCAAATCAAACACAAAAAACATTTCTTAAAATAATCAAAGAAAAAATCGAACCAGGTACAACAATAATTTCAGATTCATGGAAATTAGACTGTATCATTCAGTGGAAATATCACTACTAAACTTATGAAATATACAAAAAAAAAGGATTTCTTGTCGCGAAAAATTTTTACTTGCACCAAGAAATTTAATGAATTATAAATTGAATGCAAGAATTCTCTTGGGGCGAAAAAAATTTTTTTTGGGCAAGAAATAATTTTTTGCGCCAAGTAATTTTTTCTATTAGGAGTACAAATAAGTTTCCGCCGTTTTATTGTAGATGGCGCGGCACGGAGTTTCGGTTAGCTTTCGCAGATGATAACCGGCTTAAAAAATAGTTTGGACATTCAAGAACAACATAACCTATTAATATCATTGATCTTATATTGGTAAAATATAATATTTATAAGTTGAAAATGTCAAAATTTGAGCCAAGTAAGCGTCATTTGCGGGAAATATTAGTTTACTTCATTAATTTAAAGAAATCTGCTGCTAAGGCGCATCAATTGCTCGTAGAAGCATATGGTGAGGGTGCTTTGAGTGAGAGAACGTGTCGAGAGTGGTTTCAAAAGTTTAAAACCGGTGATTTCGACGTAGAAGACAACGATCGCAGTGGAAGGCCAAAAATTTACGAGGATGCAGAATTGGAGGAATTATTGGAGGAAGATTCATCTCAAACACAAAAAGAACTTGCTCTAACATTAGAAGTCACTCAGCAAGCAGTCTCACATCGTTTGAAATCATTAGGAATGATTCATAAACAAGGAAATAAAAATAAAAATAAAATTCATAAAAAAGAAAAAATAAAAAAAAAAAAAGGGAACGCGGCTCCCGTGAAAAAGTACTTGGAAACACTTGATTGGGAAGTGTTACCCCACCCGCCGTATTCACCAGACATTGCACCGTCCGATTATTACCTGTTCCGGTCCATGGCACATGCTCTGACGGCGCAGCGATTCACATCTTATGAGGATACCAAAAATTGGGTTGATTCGTGGATAGCCTCAAAAGACAAGGAGTTCTTCAGACGTGGGATTCGAATGCTGCCTGAAAGATGGGACAAAGTGGTTGCAAGTGATGGGCAATATTTTAAATAAATTTATATTACCGTTCTTCTATAATAAATATTTAATTTGTGTTAAAAAACGGCGGAAACTTATTTGTAACCCTAATAGTTTTAAATAAATTTTCATTTTCAATTTAAAATGCTAAAAATATCTTGGGATAAGTAAAAATTTTCTTTAGGCGAGTAAAGATTTTTCGCGTCGATGAATACTTTTTTTTCTGTGTGCGCTCTTTTGGCTATAAGAAGCTCCCTAAAACCGAAAGGGAGTATAAAAATATGTCGTGTTGGAATTAGTAACGCGATATAAATAATATCGCTATATATTCAGTGACATTTAGTCATATTTAGTGACAGAATGATTAAAATATCAATTTGTTTCAAGAAATTTAAATGTAATTCGAATAACATAGATTAATAGATTTATCTCAATGCTTGGCAATAAAAAAAAGTTTAAATTATGAAAAGACATCAATTCAAGTCAATACTTTCCTAACAATTCTAAATTGAATAACATTAACCAAAATTTTCTTTATTCTCTTAATAATATAGATTACTAATTATAACCAAAACTTAAATTCTCAAGAACGTGAAAGTTACACAATTTCAATAGCGTTTTAAGATAACAATATGAATTAAGTAATTTGAACTCATATTTTCCAGTAAAAGTTGCTATATTTTTTTCTCTGTGCAGCAATTGAAAGAGCTTGTTGAGACTTAGATTGCGTAAAACTTAGAAACAAATTAGTCAAGTGATTTACGAGTTATGCAACAACTTTAAAAAAATATTTTTGGTAATTTTCACTTTTTGTATAACTTGTAAACTACTCGACGATCAAGTCCAAAATCTAATCAGTACTAAATCTTAGTGAGCCCGTTTGATCACCGCCAAAAACGTTCAAATTGGTTAATTCGTTCCAATGATATCGTCGGACAAAAAAAGTTTACACACACACAGACGGCTGGACGTCTATCCCGATATAGTCGGAATAGCTTCATAGAACCGCTATACGTCGAAATCTGATGACAACTCGATTTTCGAAAATCGGACGGAAGCCAATAACTTCCCTCTTATTGAAAATTTTGAATTTTCATGGCGGGAAGTTAAAAATAATCAGTTACTAAAAAGATCCAAATCCTATTGTAATTTTAATAAAAAATATGCACTGATTACAAAATCACATTTTTTATGTTATCTCAAATGTTTTTGTTGTTTCGTTAAAAATTTTTAATTATTATGATATGAATAAAAAAACAATTAAAAATCAAGTCTTAATATTTTTATTTAAAATACGTCACTTAGGAACATAAAAAATCTAGAACTCAAAAATTTTCGAAATTCTTGAGCGATCTCTAAAAATTTATATTTTGAATTGAAATCTTGAGGGACTTATTAATTTTTGGTATATAAATATCTGCCGCAACGAGAAAATAATTAAAAAACAAATCAACAAACGTTTTCTTTATTATTTGTTAAATTTTTTAAACTCGTGAGTGACCTTGAAAAAAATTTTTAATAGTGATGATTTTTGGAGAGGATTCTTAAATCATTGAAAACATATATTTTCATGCGAGATCGAAAAAAAAAATTGTCGGTTTCTTTACAAAGAATACATGTACATATATATATATATATATATATATATATATATGTACATGTATATCTCTAACTGGCTACATCTCAATTATAGAAAGCCTTGGTTCGACCGCGACGGACGAATTTCAATTAGTCCGTAACCCAGGCCCATGTCGTGGGGTGGTTACTCGTGGTAACTCTGCGTGAGTACTCCTGTGCCAAAAAAAAGAAAAAAAAAACGCCTTCAGTATATGGGGTTTCCCGGATTCTATACGAGTTCCTTTCATGAAGTAGACTCATTCGCTGATTCGTTCGTACATTTGTTCATTTGCCTTTCGTCTGTACTCACATTTAACTTTTGACGGGTGTGAGGCTACGAAAATTAATATATTTGTATAATTATATATGAGATACAAATTAATTTTCTCCGAGTCAATCTTACGATTATTTCTTTCGCTAAAGTTATTTTTGGTGAATATTAATAAATGATGTTAACTGAAGACTGAAATGACTTTACATATGATAAATTTACTTTTGAACAGTAAAAGCTTAGTTGAAATAAATTTTACTTCAACATTGATGCGAATCTTAAAGCTATAGATGAAAAAAAATGATCCAATATTGGATAGCGTAAATTATTAACCGGGAACGGAAAATTTATGTTTATCTTGATCTGGTTTTAAATAGATCTTAGAATATCTCTGATGCTTTCAGATGATCGTCAGTTAATAATGACCTATGGTGATCTCCAAAGATCTCAAATGATCGTAGATTTCATGGTCTTAGATCTATGGTGATTTCGAAACATCTCTATTGATCTTAGCGGATCATAGAAGGTTCCACAATAATATCAATGAAGATCTATTAGAATTTACGCAGGTTGACAAGTTGTGAACATCAACTTTTTAATTCGATTAAAAGTTAATCGGAAACTTCCGATCAAAGCCGATTGGAATTTTCAAATCTAATTCAATTGGTATTTTAAACCAGGGTCTCAAAATTTGACCAGTTCTATTGATAAGTGACACTTTTCGAGAATGCTTACTCTTCAAAAATGACTTAGTGACATTCACTGCGAATCAGTGGATAGTTACTATTTCTACAGCTATAAGTATACCACTAACTCGACCAGTGGTATACTAATAGCTGGTTTCCAGTGCATATTCTCTAATTCGCAGTGGATTCCACTGATTCATTTTTAGAGAGAAGTAATTAATTTAATCATTGAGTGGAATTTTTCAAGAATCAATTGAAAATTCACACGTGTCCTGTAACAGACACCAAAAACAAAAAAAACCGTACAGTGACCATAAGTAACATCAATAAATGACCTTGAAAAACAAATATGACATTTTATTTCCTCTTAGCTTAATAAATCACAATAATCTTCTCCATAAATACAAACGATGAACAAAGTAAAAAATCATGTAACAAAGCTTTAGGTTCTCCACATTCTCGGACAGTTTAAAAAATAGGACAAAATTTTTATTATATCAATATGCCGTACAATTGAACGTTCTCATTTTCCATCTTCATGTTCTTCGGTTGTGTCTAGTGTATAGAAAGACACACTGGTAAAAAAGAGAGCGAAGTTGCCTGGTAGTGGTTTGCGTTCGGGAATTCAGATTTATACTCCCTTTAGCTGATGCCTCTCGAGACCCTAAATTTTTTTTCTTTTCTATCATTTCACTTGTTCTTTAATGCCATATATATTTCATCTCTTTTCATTTTTAACTCACACCACTTGGACTGAATCTCTTCTTCTCTGGCTTTATTGACCCTTTATACATCTATTTGTTATGCCACGGCCCTTTGTGTGACGCCAGACATTCTATATACATTCTCTATAGTAACATAGTATGGAGCTGCCCCCGGACTACTTGCCGTCGTTTTCTCTCCCCAGGCTATATTTGACCAGTATTATAAAAATCAACCGACCGATTTCCTACGTGAAATATTACCCCCGAGCGCCCCCTTGAATATTTTATCACTGTCCACCCGTTGCAACAAAACCTTCTGTACTTTAACCCCTCTATAGGCTCTCCATCTACTCTTTCACTCATCCTACCACTTACCTCTCGCTTGCTCGTTATATATATATATATATATATATATATATATATATATATATATATATATATATATATATATATATTCTGTATTTTATACTTCGTCATGAGTCTTTTAATTTTTAGAGCGAGCAATTTTTTATTATTACATTGTACGACTTTTTATTGCATTGTTTTATTGTTTGCTTCTTATTTGTGATTTTGCAGACGTTTCGAGTGTTTTCAGATAAAAATAATGATGACAGTTATTATTTTTTAATGATTGTTACGAGAATTTTGAATATCGCGATGAAACATGTATAAAATAAAATTTATAAATTTGTTTTCACAAAAATAACTATAATCATTATGTAACAAAAATTTACATATTTGGAATCATGTCAAGTTTCCTACTTGAGTAATACTTATTTTCTAAGAGCCCATTTACACTAGGTGAAGAAAATTTTTTGACACATAAATACATCTGAACTAAATACAACATTTAACATAATCAGACCTTATTATATCTGCTCAGATATAATCATGAATACGTTTTAATTCTATAGGAAATTGTTTATATCTAGTCAGATCTGCGTATATCTTGTAAGATCTAATCAGATAACTATACCTGAGCTACCCGACTAGAATATTTTATAAGGACCTGACAAGGTCTTTATCAGTTTAACCTTATATAAAATAAGGCCCAAATCAGGATATACTGACGAGGAACTGATATGGATGTAACGCTTAAGACCCGCGAGGCCCTTATCAGGATTACCTTATCATCTCCTTACCAGGATATCCTCATCAAATCCTTATCAGGGTTGCCTTAATAATAATTATTTTTAAAAAAATATTAAGTGGCGAAAAAAAAAAATAAGAAAATTTTTACTTCATCCGGAATATGATCTATTGTATTAAGAGCATTACTTAGAGGAAGTAAACATATTTTTTATTGATGAAAAATCCCGATGACTGCTGGGCTCGAACCTGCATCCTTCTGATTCAAAGTCCTTGATGCTATCTACTGCTCTGACACACATATATAATCTTGAAAGTGTAAATATTATATTGATTATAATATCAAAGAATAACTGATGAAAAAGTAAAAAATACGTGCGGCAATGATTGACGTAATTTTTATATAATATTGTTTTGTACATTGTTTAATTTTTAGCCTGTAAATGATATATTTAAAGGGATTGGTTAACTTTTTTATTAATAAGGATATCCTCATGTGGTCCTGATAAGGAACACGTCAGCTTGACCTAAGAGGAAATAACGTTTTTTTGAATAAGGATATCCTGATGTGGTCCTGATAAGGAACACGTCAGCTTGACCTAAGAGGAAATAACTTTTTTTTGAATAAGGATATCCTGATGTGGTCCTGATAAGGAACACGTCAGCTTGACCTAAGAGGAAATAACTTTTTTTTGAATAAGGATATCCTGATGAGGTCCTGATATGGAACTCGTTAGGTTGACCCGATGGCAATTAACTTTTTTTTTTAATAAGGATATCCTGATGAGGTCCTGATAAGGAACTTATCAGGTTTGCCCTAATAAGTCTGAAAAGTGCCATTGGTGTTGCAATAAAAAATAAATAGAACCAAAGTTATAAAGGTTGGAATTCACAAAACTTTTATTTAAAAAAATCTATCCAATGGATTTTCACGATGCCGATGGCGATCGAAAGAGGAAAAAAAGTAGAGGATACATCTTTTTGGGTTTTTTCAAAAAATATTTTGGGGGTTAACATCCCCTAGGTCCATCTACATTGAACAACAAAAAACCATCAATATTTTTATGAGCTTTGGTTTTAATTCCTCAAGAATTATTTTTTCATACATTTTCAGCAGTGAGGGCATTATAATAATATTATTTTTTAATATTTCACTTATCTTTTTATTTCTAATTCCAGACTTGATTGGTTGCATCAGGATGTCAAGTATTGTAAATATTAACATATCTTAATTTTAAAGTACATTTTTTTTGCAGGGGTCCAAATAGCTGCTTACTGACACTTTTAAAAAAAAAAAAAAAACAGTTGATTTTGTTTTTAATATATATGAATCAGTAACGTGAAAATCATCATTGTATTAATAAACCCATCTTTTGGAAAATAGTTCATTTGCTGCGATGTACTTCATGCTTCACTATTGAGTGTTAAAATCTTGTAATTCTGTTAAGTGAATAATTTTAAATTATACGACAACTTTCATTCTGAGTATTGGGAAAAATGAAAATCAATCCTATAAATGTTGTGACTACTCTTAGCAATATTTCAAGTCATGAACATTCCGGAATCGCCTGTAAATGATGGAGAAATACAAATAAAGGAAAGTTTTCGAAATATTCTACTCAATGTTATGAATGAATGATCCGGAGTCAAAATTGTCGAAGAAAATTCTTTACATTTCCAAGTACCATTCAAAGATTGAACAATGAAAGTAGTGGAAAACAATGAGCGGGAAAGTGCACTAGTGTATCGAGAAACACCTTCCTATTTAAGTATAGAGAGTGTCAGACAAAAATTTAAAAGAGTGCAATCTGTGCGTCAGTTACAACTGTGGGCTCATACTTTAAATCAAGGAGGGACTTACAGAAAAAAATTAGCGGGAATTCGTGAATATACATTAGAAACTTTCAAAGCGGTTGTATATGCACGTTGAATAGTACATGACTGCGATTTAAAAAGATGAGCCTTACAAGATCAAAAAGAAACTGGTACCGAAGATTTCTGTTTGAAATCATCACCAAAGGGGATCTTATTATGTAAACGAGCACATCGTATTGTACCAAGGAAAGTAAACAAGTTTATCATGTTCAAAACAATTGAAGATGGGAAATTATTAAAAGAGCAGATTGAAAAATTTATCAATAATGTGAAACAAAAAATTATAATTTATAAATTACCTAATGTATACAATTCTGATCAAAGTAGTTTTCAGTTGGAAATGCATTCCGGGTGAACTTTAGCCATTGAAAGAGAAAATCAGGTAGAATGTCTAGTATAATCTGCTACTTTTACACTACACTTTTAGAGCTGATTAGATTTTGGAATCATTTCATCGAGCACATTAGAATTATCCAAAAAAAAATATTTTTGAAAAAATTTTACTCTGGAATATTTCCGGACGCACTGTACTGATCACGCTTAATTTTTTAAAGCTTGTAGATTTTAACAAGCCGCGTCGAATGACACCTCAACCATCAAAATCGGTTCATCTGTTCAAAAGTTACAGATATTTACATATGTACGTAAACATACACATGCAATCGGATATCATCTTGAAATCAGTCAGAATAGCTTTCTAGAATGTCAAAACGTCAAAATCTCTTAGAAATTTGGTTTTCGAAAATAGGACCAAAACCGATAACTTCACGAACTTCTCGAAAATTTTCAATTTTCTTAGTGGGAAGTTAAAAATTTAGTTAACCAAATTTTTGATGCAAATAAATAGCATCTATATTATATTTACTACCCCATTCAGTTCAGTTTGCACTCCGCATCAATTAATCACAACCTACCCCTAAATACCATATCCACACATATAAACATCCCTTAGCCCACGTACAAATACAAATACACACTCAAGAACACGTCGTAATAATCAATGATCAACATCATTGAGCGTGATTGATCGCATCGATGATAACGATACTCATAGGAATCTCAAGCTTCACCTCATCACCTCCTTTATCTCTATCCGTTCCTCTACATCTATATACATACATATCTACTAGATAACCACCAAAACAACCACCAAATTTCCATCAAAAGCACCACACGCACCGAAAATCTTGTGAACGTGCGTTTCTGATTTTACGACTTGAAAATCGAGCGCAAAATTTAACAGATTCTACGGCCATCTATTAGAACAATTATATGTTAATTAACACTCCTCACTCACTCGGGGCCATGGCAGAGGACCCCTAGATCAAATTTTACTTGAATTTAGACGACAGTGGGGTAGTTCCACGCCTCCAAAATTAACATATAAAAGGGCCAGCAAACACTTGCTCGAGGACTTAGGCCCTGGCCGTCACCTAGAGTGGACTGATGACGCTTAGCGAGGTCCCTACTCTAGCACCAGGACTCATTACAATTTATATGAGTCGGCCTAACGATAAGTTCATTATATCTAGTCATTTAGCCCAGTAATCAGTTCTATTTCGTTTAAGCTGTTACCTGAATAATTTTGTCTATTGAAACTTATATTTATATTAAAACTAAATTATTAATTTTATAAGTGATACTGGTTTTGACTCAAATTAATTAATTAAGGAGATTTGTGAGACTCCTTCGTCTGGTTAAAGAAAAACCAAATTTGATTACTGAGTGAGTGTGGTGGTTTGACATACAACATCTGCCCGTGAGGATTTACCGAAGAGGATCGACATCGAGTCCAAGGAGCCTGTGAGGATTTACCGAAGAGGATCGACATCGAGTCCAAGAAGTCCGCAACGAATCGGAGATCGATATCACCAGTAAGCCCACGTACAACCAGATAAGCCTAGACAAAATTGTAACAACCATTTTCTCTCTCTTCAACGCGACATTACATAATTAATTAATAATATTGTTCCTCGCGTCCAATAAATAAATCTGCGTTTAATACATTTATGTCACTGTCGCTGAACGCTTACTCATTCGCAAAGGAAATTAATTTATAAAAGAAAGTGGGAAACTTTGTAGAAAATTCGGGAACCTTGGTTAAATAAAGTGTGAATTTATTGTATTTCGTGTTAAACTTAATCATCACCAGCGTCCTTTAGAATAAGTTTATTTCAGCCGCGTGTCCGGTCAGAACGAGTCGACCTACAACCTGAGATCTATTTTCCCGATCTTCCGAACCAACGACGAAATAATTATAAGTTTATATTAATATAAAAATATTTAAATTTATTAAGTATAATTATTCGGGAAATTTAATTAACTGTGGTTCATGGCTACTGGACACGAGATAGCCAGGGCCCACCGTTATAATCTATTGAGATTTATCGACTTCGTCAATGTCACAATAGATTCTTTCACTTGCAATCTAAGTAATCAAATAATTTCTATTTTTTAATATCTTCCTATCGATCTAGCATTAGGAAACATAACGAACAAAGCTATGCATCGACATTTTTTTAATACCCGAGTCAAACTTTAGGCCCTTGTGTTATACCTCTGACTTAGGTACTGTAGATCTTAAAAGCACTCATTCAGAACCTCAATGGCATGAGAAAGGTCTTCTATTTGGCAACTAATCCAGGTAAAAAATTTTCAAGCCAAAATAATAATATAATTTTTTCTCGGCCGAAAAGTGGCTGACAAAAGGTTCAGATACTGAACCTATAAGGCTGAAAACTATCTATGCCAAAAAATGGCTAATTATTAGGCCTTAAACGAAATCAAAAATAGGTCGACTCAATATATCGGCCGATTTTCGACCTGTTTATCAAGAACAATAAAATTTCGACGTGTTTCCAACAACTTTCGGCCTCTTCCAATACAACTCTACGGCTTCAACAAGATTTCAGTTAAATTTAGATCATTTTTTGCACGGAATAATACTAATGAACACCACTGGGGGACATGAATGAAAACCTCATGTTCTACTATTTTAAAAATGAAAAATACTTATCAAGGTCGATTCAAGAATGTCAAGTATTAAAATACGTCTATTCAAATATATTGAGTATTTAAGGGGAGGGGGGTAAAAGTTAAAGCGTGAAAAAAACAATTTTTTTAAGGCGTATGGATTGGGCAAATTTATTGAAACCTTGGACATTATTAAGTATGGATTCACCAACATTAAGTAATTTTTTCATGCGAAAATATCCACAAACGAGCCGGTGACGAAGTTTTTCCAAGAACGTCTTTCGAAATAGACGATTTTTAGTGAGCACTATATCTTAGCTGGAAGTTATCCAAAATAAAAAACTATTGAAATTTAGTCGAAGCATTATTAAATCCTCCCCCGACGTTCTCTGATTATGTTTTTTTTAATTTTTTGTGGTCATTTAATGTAAAAACTGCTATTTTTTACGAAAATTTGCGCCACTTTGTGGGTGGAAAACCCCCTTGAAGTTAAAAGAAATTCTAAAACTTAACGTTGGGGGGAGGTATTTTATACGTAGGAAGTGTGTACCAAGTTTGAAATGAATCGGTAATGTAGTTTTTAAATAGCAGTGCTCACGGACTTTGAAAAAGTAGTTTGGAGGAAAATGCATTTGCAGTTTTAGAAGAAAAAAGTGAAAAAAAAAATTTTTTTTAGTAACTTAGTTGAGGAGGGGGTGCAAAATCTCCCTGAGGCAAGGAGGCCCCCTGAAAATTTAATTAAGAAAAAAAAATTTTTTTTTAACTTAGGGGAGGGTAACGCAAGGGTTGCTCTGATTGACTTAAAATTGTAGGACAATATTCTTGAAATGATTAAATATAAGAAAACCGAAAAAAGCGATTCTTTAAAAATGCTAACCTTTACCCCCCCCCCCCCCCCCCCCCTAAAGCAACGTTAAATATCAACTAGAGCACTGAGAGAAAAAAATGGTTGACTGAACTATAAAAAACATAGTTAAATGAGACCTCCACTATTAACTGCAGTTTCGTTGACTGATATGATATTAGTTAACAGTAACAGAAAAGTATAGTTAAAGTACCTATTTAGAAGTAAATTTAACAGCTTCTTATTCAGCATGCTTCTTATTCAGCATGTGCAGAAGAAAAGTGTTATGACAACTAACTTCTGTAGTTAGCAAGCCTAATTCAATATAATTATTATCACAATTAAATGAAGTAACCGCTATTCAGAATTTATAGTTTTAGCTACTACATTAGTTCATCGCCTTCAATTATTTTTCTAATGATAAATTAAAAAAATTAATTTTTTTTTTTTTTTTTTATTCTCAATTCAAATGAAGTACAACGGTAATTATTTCTATACTGAATTAACATATTAATGTCATACCTACATGCGCGCTCGTCTCTCTGAGAATTGGATTTTCGCCACTACCCTACGGAGGATTCGAACCTAACACCTAGCACACTAGACGTGTGAGAGACCAACGATAATACCGCTACGCTACGGAACAAGTTGAAATATTGCAGTTCGACTATGCTTCTAATGCTTTATTCCCATATTGAATTTTTATGTCCTATTAGTTTTAAGATATTTTACAAATATTTCCGAACGGGAATATTCTTAAAGTATGTCAATATTCATCAAAAAAAATTTTTTTTATATTTCTCAAAAACATTTCTAAAAAAAAAATATTTAAAATAATTGAGAAACAAAAATTATAGAATCTTTGTAACATACTTTTTTACTCATGTTAAATTTATTTTTTAACAATACTTTCGAGGAAATATTACACTGTGAAAAATTCTCAACAAATTTTACCATGGGTGCCCGAGTCGAAATTTTGGCCCCCATTTCAACCTCAAAAAACCAACTTTGGTGAGATTGTGCGGGGCCAATTGAGGGTGAAATTACATACAAATTTTGATTCTCATTTGACCCTCGATGTAGTAGTTATCGGACAAAATACCATAGTGAGGACGATTTGAGGGCGAAATTTTGAGCCTCATACAACCCTCTTCAGCCTCATACCATATTATTTATTTTTGTCTGTGTGTGTAGTATGTGTGTGTGTAGTGTGTGTATGTGTAGTTATGCATTGTTATATATATATATATATATATGTATATATATATATATATATATATATATATATATATATATATATATATATATATACATTTCTCGAAATTTGTACAAAATAAATTTCTACAAAATATAAATTCTTCACTTTATTATTGAATTAAAACTACAGTTTTAAAACAATTGATTACATTTATATTTTTCTTAGGATGTTATTTAAATAATTAAATCATCATTTTCGTCTTCATCACTGCTTTATTACTTTACTCGTTTTAGAAAAAAATAAACTTTGAGTTCGATAGAAAATTATTATAATTCTCACAGTTATAAGTTTACTTCATTTTATATAATATTTACGAATTTTTTATAGCAAGAAAGTAATTAAAACACTATACTTACTATCAATAGCCAATTTTTTTTTCAGCTGCTTTTGTTTCCTTATTTGTAACAAAGCTTTTCCACGACAATTTTACCACACTTCCTACCACGCGTTTGGTTCTTGAAGCTACTGATAGGGAAACAACGTCTTCTGATTGACTTTCTATCCAATAAATAAGCACATACTGTCTTAATTTAGGCATTGTAATAAGAAAAGAATTAATTTTAATGATTTTTAATCTTTAAATGTTAATTTTTGGATGACTGTTGTATTTCACTATTGCTGTTAACAGGCCAGCGTTTGAAGACTGAATGATGAAAATCTTAGAAATATTTGAGCCATGTTCTAAGGATTTTAAAACATAAAATTTTATGACCCATTCATGTTGTTTGAAAATTTTTTTTACTTAGCTCGGGTTACACTCAATATCCAAGATAGTATACATAAAAAGGAAAATACATTTCACTATTTACAATATAGCGTTTAAAATTATACAGGGTGGGTTGCTAACAAATTCGTACACATTCAATTTAAAAATATTAGCTATATAAGTTGAACGTTTTAAACACTTGGTATAAAGGTTTCTCTGCTACAGTCAAAAAATTAGGTACCATAGAATATTAGTAGACAATGCAATCTGATGTAAATAAGTGTTATTTTAATTTAACTTAAATAGACATAGATTTATTAAATTAAAATCCATTTTACATCTTGTGTATTTAACACAACATGTATTTACCATATTTCATACATTATATGCATATATAATTAGTATTATTATACTTTATTTTTATCTCAAAAATTTAAATTCTTTAGCATTGCTATAATTTATCTAAGTCATTTTTAGTATGAAATTTTTCCTTAAGTCCTTTTCGAAACGAGGTACTTTTATGCATGTATGTATCTATGTAAGTATATTATAAGTGGCAGTCGAAAATGTGAGTTATAACATAAATATAACAGTGGTATGCTTGGGCTCCATGAGTTTCAAATGAGGTTGATGAGTTTGATATGAGGTTCAGTTTAGTCGCATGAGGTTTCTAAGTATGAAATGAGAGTCAGTGTGAGGTTTATGAGTTTGAAATGAGGTTCAGTTTAGTCGAATGAGGTTTCTGAGTATGAAATGAGGGTCAGTTAATTTCATTGAGGGCGAGATGAGATTCACTTTGCTCTTTTGAGGATCAAATGAGCGGCAAAACCTAAAAAATAGTGTGAAATGAGGGCTAAAATTTCGACTCGGGTGCATAGTAACACTGAACTATAAGGAAACCTGATACAAAATTTACAAGTGTCCCATATTAAACGTATGCGCATAGGCCACAATCGTGTAGTCTGCGCATAGTAAACGTTCGACAATATTTCCTGGAAATATTTTTAAAATAGTTTAGTGTTGATAAAATATACAATTTATTTTGTACACGATAATTTTTTTAATAACTTTTACAAGTGACAATAATCTAATGTAAATAATTGAGTTGGATACGACATATGCAACACGGAGAATAAAATCTGATAATATTTGTTACTTTTTCAAATAAAATTGGTATTTTACCGAGGCAAACTTGAAACGGTCAAAAAATACAGAAATCTTCTTAAATAAGTAAAAATCATGATGGCTTAATCCTGTATAGTGAAATATAATAATTTTACCTTAGTGTTCTTAACTACACGTTTGTTTTCAAACTTTTGACAATTGCTAATGTATTAGCTGAATTTAAATAATGGTTTTATTAATCACAATTTTAATGTTAATTAAAATAACGTATCACAGTTCAATCGATCTACCTATTAGTAGTTGGAGAAACTATTTATGTGTAGTGAAATACCGTGACTACATTGTCAGAGTAGTTGCGTTGACTATTAAAAGTAGTTACAGGAACTATTGGATAATAAACAAAGTAAATTAATCACTGGTACATTCTTTATTTGTAGAGGTGGACTAAAAAAGTGTCGTTATTATTATTGCGAAGTATAAGTTCTGAGAAATAATATTAAATTGTTACTATAGTAAAACAAAAAAAAAAATGTTAGTAATGCTTAAGTGATATTACTACTTTCAAATAGGTTTGGGCCCTATGATATAGTACAAGAAACTATAAATATCAGTTAAGATTACTATTTTTTCATACTCATCCCTTTATAGTTACCATAATCATGCACTTTTCTCTCAGTGAGTATTAGGGTTACAAATAAGTTTCCGCCGTTTTTTAACACAAATTAAATATTTATTATAGAAGAACGGTAATATAAATTTATTTAAAATATTGCCCATCACTTGCGACCACTTTTTCCCATCTCTCAGGCAGCATTCGAATCCCACGTCTGAAGAACTCCTTGTCTTTTGAGGCTATCCACGAATCAACCCAATTTTTGGTATCCTCATAAGATGTGAACCGCTGCGCCGTCAGAGCATGTGCCATGGACCGGAACAGGTGATAATCGGACGGTGCAATGTCTGGTGAATACGGCGGGTGGGGTAACACTTCCCAATCAAGTGTTTCCAAGTGCTTTTTCACGGGAGCCGCAACATGTGGACGAGCATTGTCATGCAGAAGAATAATTTTTTTCGTGTCTAGAATAGTATTGAGGGCGTTTTTTTCTTCAGAGCTCTGCTCAATCTCATCAATTGTGTTCGATAGAGGGCTCCAGTAATTGTTTCGCTCGGATTAAGCAACTCATAATACACTACACCTAGCTGATCCCACCAAATACACAGCATAAGTTTTTTTCCGTGAATATTCGGTTTTGCTGTTGATGTTGACGCGTGGCCAGGTAATCCCCATGATTTTCTTCTTTTTTGGATTGTCATAATATATCCACTTCTCATCACCAGTTATGATACGATGTAAAAAACCCTTTTTTTTATGTCTAGCTAACAGCATTTCACTTAAGCATAATCGGCGTTCAATATCTCTCGGCTTTAATTCGTACGGAACCCAATTTCCTTGTTTATGAATCATTCCTAATGATTTTAAACAATTAAATGAGTGACTTCTAATGTTAGAGCAAGTTCTTTTTGTGTTTGAGATGAATCTTCCTCTAATAATTCCTCCAATTCTGCATCCTCGTAATTTTTGGCCTTCCACTGCGATCTTTGTCTTCTACGTCGAAATCACTGTTTTTTAAACTTTTGAAACCACTCTCGACACGTTCTCTCACTCAAAGCACCCTCACCATATGCTTCTACGAGCAATTGATGCGCCTCAGCAGCAGATTTCTTTAAATTAAAGAAGTAAACTAATATTTCCCGCAAATGACGCTTACTTGGCTCAAATTTTGACATTTTCAACTTATAAAAATTATATTTTACCAATATAAAATCAATGATATTAATAGGTTATGTTGTTCTTGAATGTCCAAATTATTTTTTAAGCCGGTTATCATCTGCGAAAGCTAACCGAAACTCCGTGCCGCGCCATCTACAATAAAAACGGCGGAAACTTATTTGTACTCCTAATAGTAATTAAAAATAAATTTTTCACATCGTAAATTAGATATGAGGTCAGAAATTATGCAGATAATATCTTAATATATATTACTAAAGTCTGAGGTGTTGCACAAAAGTATACACTTAAGGACAATACAAATATACACACATGTATGTATATGTATAATAGACATATATATTCGAGAGTGGAGAAACACAGTGAGGAGACAGTAGCCGTAGATAATGACACGATATTATGCATAGGATATTCGGCTCACATCCGCGGGCGTATTC
>OZ024713.1:3670097-3696162 GCA_964016945.1 Microplitis deprimator
CGTCAGAATACCGTAAGCGTAAAGGATTAAATGAAGGAATTACGGAACAATTATTGATAATTTGAATTTATAATTTTCTTTATGAACTCGTATTCTTATATTAAAAATTATGCCTATGGAAAATAAAATTTCAGTCTGAGGAAATTTATTTTCAAGCTTCATGTTGGGTATTCATGAGCGTCGTTTGATTGATTTGATCAATAATTCAATGCAAGGATAAACTCGTTATAAATGAGAATGACAATGAATTATAGAGTTTAAGTCTCCAAAAAATTGACATTGAATGAACTGATAAGAAGAAGAACTAATTAATTAAATTATACTTAAGTGAAACAAAAATTCGAGTAATGCCGGATTCTACGATTTTTTTTTACGGCTTTTTAATTTAAGTGCAATAGGATAGATGATGAAACTTTTTCGTAGTAGTACTGTAATTTTTCGCTTCCTCATCTTCTGTTAAAAATTTTATGCTTATTGTTAATTTCATGATAATTAAGATTATTATACACTTACGCAAAAAATTAAAGGAACAGAAAAATTTTATAAATTTTTTAGTGATTTTTGGAAGGCTGTAACTTTGTGAAAAATAATCATATCGAGATTTTGAAAAAAGCATTTTATAGCTTGAAATCTCTAGTTTCGGTGCATTTTTTAAAAAATTTTTTAAGAGCTCCGGCTATTGCGCAAACATGAGAAATACCGCGAGACAAAAAATTTCTAAATTTTTTTTTTTTTCCGAAGAACCCACGGACCGCGGAAAAAAAAAATTTTCAAAAAATGTAAAAAAAAAAAATTTTCAAAACTAAAAAACAAGTTTCAATTTTTTTTTTTCTTAAATTTTTTTTACATTTTTTGGAAATTTTTTTTTTTTTTGTCTTTTCCTTGTATTTGGTGAGTAACGAACGCAAAAATTTAAGAAAAGTCAAAAAAAAATTTTTCTTTCATTTTGATTATAATTACACAATTAAAGGAATAAAACTTGTTCCTTTAATTGTTTAGCAAAACTTTGATCGATGATTCCCAAAAAACGGTTCGATAGATCATTTTGAAAATTTACAGGGTTCTTGGAGGTAAATTAAGCTAAAAAAGTCTTTGGCAACATTATTTTTTTATCGATATTTGCCAAGTAGCGGTTGATTTACTAAAGAATCAAAGAAAGTAATTTTTTTGTACTTACTTCTAATGGATGTTAAAAATAATCAAATTTTTTTTTTTTTAAAAATGATGAGAGGGCCTTGTAGAAAATTTATTCAATTTTTTAACGCCACCCTTCAACTTATTGTGCGATCATTGGTACCTGAAATATCGATGATTAAAGCCAAAAAGATCATTTTTTGTTTGAAGGCTGATACTCTGCAACAAATCATCCTACGAGGTTAAAAAAAAATGCCAAATTGAAGCTAAATAAATTTGCTAAACGATCTACGCATTGGTTTAGTTGAAAAAATTTTTCCGCGGTCCGTAGGCTCTTCGGAAAAAAAAAAATTTTGAAATTTTTTGTCTCGCGGTATTTCTCATGTTTGCACAATAGCCGGAGCTCTTAAAAAATTTTTTAAAAAATGCACCGAAACTAAAGATTTCAAGCTATAAAATGCTTTTTTTAAAATCTCGATATGATTATTTTTCACCAAGTTACAGCCTTCCAAAATCATTAAAAAATTTATAAAATTTTTCTGTTCTTTTTATTTTTTATGTAAGTGTATTTGCTTCAATACCTTTCGATGAAAAAAGTACGTGCATGCTAAATAACAAAATATTTGTAACAAAGTTTGAGAATTTTATCGTATATTTACTTCAAAGTTTATCGCTGAAAACTTGTCTCACTGTGGAAAAATTAATTTTTGAAAAAAAAAAAAAAAAACCCAGTTGTTAATTTGAAAAAATATTTTTAAAATCATAAAAAAGAATACATTTGACATTGAAATTCATAATTCTATTCGATAATTTTTTTTTTTTTTTAAATCGAAACTTTCATCTCGCTTTTCCTTAGGTTTGAAAAACTTTTTTTCACTAAATTGTAAAAATTTTATAATTACGAAATTCTCAATCAGCTAAAAATTTAACTAATTGTACGTTAAGTCATTAAAATATGTTCATAATGGAATGTTAATATTATATCACTCATAACATTATAGAACTGTCGATTTTTATTGAAACTCCGACGGCAGTCTGTATAGAATATGAACAATATTGAGATATACTATATTGTTGCACTGCCTTAAACACTAGGAATAATTAATTAATTTGTACATATATATATATATATTGCAATTACATAAAATATGATTGACGCGATATCTCGACGTTAAATCTGACGATTAATAGCAATTTCTCAGTCAGCAAGTTCGATGAATAGTAGTCGGAATACCCAACATTAAATCTACCACTTTACAAATACACATTGATACATACTTATACACATAGGCTACACTAGACATACGTGTATACATGGATAACGTATGGATCCCGCATTTCATCGGCCACCAACGGTGATATCGAATGTCACTCGCAGGATCCGTCATTTCGTCGGAATACCGTATTCGACCGCACGTCATTGCGGTAAGATCTCTAACTCTCTACACATTTAGTGTCTGTCGTACTGTCTGCCACTGATTTTCTACAGCATTTACCCTACCTTCCCATGTTTCACCTAATCCTCCTTCCCTCCTCTTCTACCCAATAGTCCATATGCTGAGTCGCATATATGCACACACAAACGCAAAACAGGCATATTCACATCAACAAATGAGAAATCTCGACGTATTAACCAACTGCAGCAAAATTTAACATATGCCTTTATAGCAATTGATTTTCAAACTGCAAATTAATCTATCAATCACATTAGATAGTAGAGACAGATTTCGTTTATTAAAATTCTTAAAATATAAGGAAATATTGACGATCCGAGTGTGTTTGTATTAACTGCTATACGAAGTGTGATAATTGATGTCAGAATGATGGTGTTTGGAAGGTATAGAAAATATGGTATTGAGAATCGAAAAACAGGTGATAATATTTCTAACACTTTATTTTAACTTTGTGAAAAATTGAAGTAAAAGATAAAACGGTACATAAATACAATTACAACTAAAACAGTATTGAATAATTAGTAATTTTGATGGACAACGAGGATGGCCACTAATAGACTCACACGTACAAAAGTACATAAGGTCATAAACTGGACGCTTTCCAGTTACTCTCCTAAAACTTCACTCATGTTAGTCAATATATTTCCTAGTAGCATCCTTAAGGAAGCCTTACGTAAATCTGGATCTTCGGTCTTTAGTAAGTCTGTATCATCAGTCTTGGACAAGTTTGAGGCAAGATATTTTTGAGGCAAGATAAGGTACGTTAAGTAAATCTATAGTAATACTGGCGTACAACAAATCATTTACTTGAGAAGAATTAGCTCAGACTTGCTGCAGAATCGCATAAGATACCTAGACATGTTTATTCTCATCGTTATTTGGTAAGCCATCGATTCAGCAATAGTGTGGTAAATTCAGTGGCACCCACTTAGTGTTCGAAATAGTTTTACCAAGCAATAATATTATTGACTTTTAGCACTTTAAATTCAAATGAAGGCCACTGTTTGCTGTAGGTACTAAGATTGAGCTTGGAGTGACTTGGAAAACAGGAAATCCGATATCTTAACCAATTCTGCAGTAACTCTAATCTAACATTATTATATAATTCGTATATTGATTAAGAATTGCTACAATCTGATTCTGTAAATCTGAAGAAATCTGCATCAGGTATTCTTTTAACATACATCTTCTTCAAGACTTGTTTGAATCATCCGTAAGAAACCTGCTAAAGGAAATTTGTCAAGTAACTAACTTCAGGCAATGCTTCTAGGGTAAATGTACTGTTGTCTTTGTTATACTCTCTAAAAGTGAATCAGGGAAAATTAGTAGATGTGTCCTATTTGCTAGTGATCCCTGATGAAAACTTCGATAAAATCGAATTGAATCTGATTGACACTCACAGAATTTCTATCAGATTTAGTCAGAAACAAACATTTAATCATAATTACTCAAGAGCATTCTAAGTATCCGACTGAATTTCGATCGAATTTAATCGGTAAAAAATACGTATTATTTTCTGATTAAATCCGATTGAAATTTTTCAACCAGATTGAATTGGATTTAATCAGAAGTTTCAATTAGGAATGTTTGTTTATTTCCTTGACAGAGTAAGCTAACGATTATTTTTGGGATATCTATCATAAAATTATCTCACGTTCCTTCTTGTACCTCATAAATTTTTTTTTTTTTCAGTGCCTGAGTTTCCTAATCAACCAACACGTCTATTTTTGATTTAATTAATTTTTCTAATCACAATTGTAATGTCTGACCAGTAAAAATTTACATCAAGACTTAGACAGCAGTACGTTATTTCAAATTTTGAAATACTATAGAGCTTTAATTTTGAAGACAGGGGCATTCATTCAAAAGTCTGACGAGATTGCCGGGTTTTGAAAATGTCAATTTTTGTGCTAAAGTTCACTATTGAAATATTTAAAACGATTTCCAATTTTGATTACTAATTAGAGACATCTGACTAATTTCATGATTGTTTTATCAAAAAATTCTGATATCCATCGAATAATGTAATTTCCATAAAATATTTACCAAATTTAAAGAAACGAATTCAATCTGCTCGCATACGAAAAAGATGCTAAAAATGCTGAATGTATTTATAAGAACTCACAAATGGAAAGTCGTGTTATGATACTTGTCGCGCCATCTACCAGAAAATCCAAAATGCACTTGGAGGTAGGAAAGATAATACAAAAGTAAGTCAGTCGGATACATCATCACATTACACCAAATATTGTGATTGTGACCTTATTTATTAGCAACGGCGAACTAAAGAATATGTCTGCAAAAATAAGGATGCGAAATTCATTCAAGTACGTAAGAATTCGTAAAAAGTTCTAAACAATGATGAGCATCTATATTGAGGTCGGAATTACTTCTGTCGTTTTAAAAAATTCATAACGCTAACAAAAAAAATATTTTCATTGATATCAAAATAAAAAGTTTCCGAAAATTTGAGAACAGATATATAATTTTTGAAGGTCACTTAAAAATTTTTAGATTTTGAAAGTTTTGGAAGTTGTCACTGCTTATTAAATTTTATTCCTATTAATTGAAAAAACTTTATTCAATACTAATGAAGAAAATAATTTTTCAATAAAACAAAAACATGGATAGTTTCCGTGAAAAATTGTGCTCCAAGTTAATAATAATTAAAATATTTTCAGTGGAGACCTTTATAGAAATTACAAATAATTTTAATTAAACACTAAATTTGGAATCGTTCGAAGCTATTGTACTCTATAAAAGTTTATGAAAACCCATACGCTTGTTATGGTATTTGTATCAATAACGTGACGCGTTTTGTTAATCCGTATTAGATTCCGATATGAATTTAGCATGGTGTAGATTCCGATAGGAACTTATGTGAGAATCTATATCGGGATCTATGCTGAATTCCTATAGGAAACCATATGGGAATCCATTTAAAATCGCCATCGGGGTACCCACATTGGAATCGAGGCAGGAATTTTTTTTAAACAGGACCGATAAATTATAAAAATGAGAAAAATTATTGTCATCCTAATAAATATTGATGAACTGATAAAATACAGTTTTTTTATTAGCCTACATTATTATCTAGCGATCATAAATCAATGACAAATTAACGTAATTCAACGTGATGAGCACTTTTTTAAGACAGATTACTATGGTGCATTAATTGAGATGTAAATCTTGACCATCTTCTCCATTTAGAACTAACCAAAACTTTGGTAGATACAAGGCAGTGAGGTCATTGAGGCTAATCGGTATGTATCGAATGTGGTAAGCGAAAGCCACGATGACATTTAGTTATAATCACAAACTACCCTGAAGGGTTGCATTTAACAACAAAGTTACAGAGGTTAGTATTAGTAGAACTGGTTAGTGTACACCGAGCGTGGTCGTTTACGACAATTTTCAATGGTATTGGGACACTACGATATACAAGGAATATTCTGGCTATCTCTGTATCTATGTACGGCATTGTGACGTCATCATTTGCATAGGACTCAGTAGGCGAGTCTAGAAGCTGGTGAGATGAGAAGGGTGACTCTGGACCAGATAGCCTCGTCGATGTCCACCTCATCCGTTTCGTGTTTCTCCAGCTTGCTTGCTAGCTAGACTATGTTGTCTTTGTTATTGTATACATCACGTATCTATCTAATTATTACCACGGACCTCGTCTGGTGATATACCGCATGCTAATAAGCGGCTAAAGACCGGGAGACCTTGCCCCATAAACGTCATAAATCGTAGGGTCTAATTCTAATGCTCCATCTCTTGGGAAGACCAGCTATCTGGAAATTCCGATAATAGTAAGATAATTTTTTTGATTGATCATGAGGCATTTACGAGGGAAAAAAATCAGTCATTGCAATTCTTTTGATGAAATTGAAAAATTACCTGATGAAGATTCACAACTTTAACGGCTGTAACTTTAATATAGTAGTTTTTGTTTAATGCTCAACGGATCAAAAACGATGTATATTAAATTGTAATCCAGACTATTTGTCTTTTCTGAAAGTAGTCTACACCAACAATTTTTTTTGATTAACTTGCTTTAGGTGTGAGCAACTGGTCAAATATTTCATTTTACTTACATCATTTTTGTCTCAATGTACATTATCTGATGTAATTAAATCACTTGAAGTAGGAATGAAAAAAAATGTAGTCAATTGTCAGTTAATATTTCACGTGGAAAAATTATTATGGTTATTAATATATTAACATGATGCTGATACACGCGAACATTCTGACGGGTAAATGTGCATATGTGTTGGTATATATGTGTTAGGGGTTAGTGTTTCGGAAGTGTGCAATAGAGAAGTGGGTGAGAGTAGGTACGAGTGAGGCGCGATGTATTAATTACGAGTATTGATGTCCATTTGCAGTGAATTGATGTGTGGTCAGTGTTGCATCACGCGCAGGGGTTGACCGCCCGAAACGGAGTGCGTTGAATGGGATTGAGATGAGTTTGAATCTCTGTTACTGCTACTGCTGTTGTATTTAGGGAAAAGGGTATATCGGGGTATATATATATATCGCGGGTATAACGCCACTGCTCAACTATTGCTTCAGCTACTCTCACCACTGTCTACTGCCTTGTGTTTATTCTCATTCGTATATACACAGTCACTGACACAGCTACTGCTGCAACTACCAGCAAATTTCTGCCACGTATTCATCCTCTCACTTTCACTTGAATCCCCTTTTGATTTGGCCCGTGACGCTGGTGACGCTCTGTGATCCGTTGCACTTGTTACCGCCTTGATTCCCCTGTGTGACACCATCATCACACATATCATCGTCATATGGGGCTCGGAATTTTCCTGAATTAACTGTTTATATTTGATCATGGGTACAAATTCATTTATTGGTTTCTCCGTGACTTATATTGCATTTTAATGTATTCAATTAAATTTTGTTACATAATCAAAGAATCTAGATAGAATCACTAAATTTCAACATATTTTTGTTTGATTTTAATTTTTTATTTTCTCGTTCAATCACGTAAAACTGATGGGTTCTGAGTGTAATCAGGGAACTAAGTTATAAGACCTATTTTTTGCAATTTCACATTTTTCCTAAAGGAATCAAAATATTATTTTCTATTTAATAATACTTCTATTACGCTTATTGATTTTTTATTCCTCATATATGTTACAATCTCTTCGATTTTCCCTCGTCCACCCTCATATTCAACAATTGATATCACGCAAGCTAGCAACCATTATGCGTATAGATGAGATGCTAGCTGGCTACAGAACCCAACCCTCAACCCTTAATACAATACTATCCGGCACAAGCAAAACCAGCCAGTAGAAGCATTCCTCTAAACATCTAGATACATAGATAGGGTTGACCGTTAAACTGAAGCAGAGATAGACAATACAATATTAGATCTACCGCACACGTGTACAATGTCCAACGTAATTTGTCATCGCGGCTAATTTGGCTCGGCAAGGTTCTGAGATACGGTGACGCCTATGACGTGGTCATTATTAAGATGCGCATTAGTAACAATTTGGACTTGGGATTCAGTATCATACGTGATCTGTTTATTACCCTATCATAAATTATATTCCTTCCGGTCCTTAATCCATGCAATAGGTATTTAATCAATACCCGGGTTATAACAAGTCATAAACTATTTAAAAAAAGGATTTAAAAATAGCCACATGGGAATAATAAATAATGACAATAAAACAAACTCAATTACACGTGTAATTATTACACGAATGATTAGTCACTGGTAGGTAGTCACTGGACACAACCCACGACATTTGTTGTACGTGGTGGCTCGTGACGTTAACCATCGATCGACGTGTGACATGCCACGGGATCGCAGCCTATATCCGCACCCGCTTCGAATGGTATCCTACAACGCAAACAGGAACCAATGACTATCTGTCATCCGGGTGACACACCAATGAACCAAATCAATTCTATCATCCCTAACCAATCTCATACGTTCAATTCACCCACCACAAGCCACCCATTCAATATCAAACTGTTCTGATACATGTATTTGCAAGTATTAAAATATGTCACTACTAAATTGGTCTGTTGAAAATCCATTAGTTTGTACAACCAAGAAAATAAATTAATTACAGAAATTAAAATATACCAGAAACGTTGAATATAATCTACTTAATTCATTTTATTTCAAAGAATTCATAGATATCATAAAATATTTTTATAACAAAGAAACCTATTTCAAATTTCATGTATCAGAAACTTTTTACATCCTTTATTCTCTCAGATCTTGAATGACCTACTTCATAATAACACACAAAATATTTAAATTCATCTTAAATACATTACAAACATATCAGCGGTAAGCGTTGTTGTTGTAGGTTATCGTGGTTTGACTATAAAATACCGTCGTCTCCAATAGTACACAGAAGCGCATTATATTGTGGGTTGTCTCGGTCGAGGAACTTTGCTCTTGTGGGCAGCTACTCGCGGAAGTGAACCAAAGGAAGTGAGATCGAGGGGTTGAGGGTGGTCATACCCCATTCTTTATGCAGTCACCCCACAACCAAAGATCGTTCACATTCTCGTGTGTTTACCCTACAAAGAGAAAGAGACCAAGGCACTAAGGCTGCTGATAGCATTCGTCCAGGCTTTTCGAAGTTGTCGACTACCTACGATTCCGTGGCTCGCTAAAGTTCAAGTTGTTCCTCGCGCCTCGGACGTTGGACTATACGTTTGAATACCTCAACCCCTTTTGTAGTGTGTTGAGAAACATCAGCTTGTATATATAGTCTCAACATCTAACAGTGGCTTGGACGTCTGCTATTGTCTAGCGAAGGCAGCTCTCAGTGAATCGTTTCGGGTCTTGAAAGATTTATTTCGTATATTTCACTTGCTATTTCAATGGAGGAGACGATAGTACACATATACCAAATGTCGAGAGCTGGGTGTTGAAATCTGGACCTGTATCTGGGACGTGAGACGTAAAATGTTGACTATAGGGAATGCTGGGGCGTAAGGTTGAGGCCTGAGTGGACAACCTTCCACCCTTTATGCATTGGTCCGGTACTTTTCTCTATTGCTATAGCTGCCTACTACTCACCCTCAACATTATTCTTCAATACTCCTTCTACCGACATAACTTTCCTAACCCTCATGACTTCCCCGACCACTGGATACTTTAACGAGACTGTTGAGCAGATGGGAGTCGAGTGCCCGTGTATGAGAAAGCTACAAGATCGTAAAAAGAATATTCAAACCCCTTTTGAAGGACGAGTTTTTGGCGTACTCACGAATGCCCGCAGTCATTTCGTAGCTTCATCAATTTTTTTTCTTGTTTTTTTAACGTAGCTATTCTATTTTTTATTAGCTTGTACGTTTTTTAAACACGATGATGAACCTCTTGATTGACGAGTTTGAGCTTTTGAATTTATATTAAATATTCATTAACCTATTAAAGGGATTCGAGTTTTAGAAAAATTCAAAAATTTACGAATGCTTTGAAAGGTAGTAAATAACTTTAATTTGTAGAATTATTTGAATACTTGTACAAATTTCGACAACTGATAAGTAATTGGAATTTCACTAGTCGTTTAAAAGTTAAATTTGAATCTAGAAACGAATATTAATATATTAAATTTGACACAAATAATTTGCATTAATTTCTTAGAAAATTTCAGTGATTTTTTTCTTTTTGGTAGAATTCTTTCGATTTGTCAAGAAGTTTTAAAAAAATATTTGGAATGTATCAAACTTAGTTACTTAATGCATTCAGTACTTGAAAGTTAGAAACATAAATCCCGTCGTTGAAGACTAATGTAGTGGTAATAGAGTATAAATGGGGGGTCGCGGTCCGAGGTCAGAACATCTTACACCCCTAAAACTGTCGTCCACTACTACCTAGCCACCTTCAACCCTCGTGTTACTTGAACAGACCTTAAACTCACATTCCGTCCAGAGCCCATTCCAGAATCGATTACTTTCTGAGAATATTTTTATGGTTTTATTATTCTAAATAAATTTTTTTTTACAAGAATAAATCGTACCTTGAAAATATTAATACAATGAAACTGAAACGATAACAAAGTCTGTGACAAAAAAAGAAATGAATATATATATATATATATATATATATATATATATATATATATATATATATTATTTATTTTTTGTTATGAGACTGGAAAGTTATAAACTTTATATTTAATTGATAATTTATTTTTATCGCCAGTAAATTAAGAAATAAACTGAATAATTACAATCAACCTGATGATTTAATTTTTTGAGAGACAATACTTGAAAAAAAAACCACCAGCTAGCATTTGCAAATGGACAACTTTTGATAAATGTTAATTAATTAATTCGTCTTACGTAAATAAATTATTTAATACCAGACATGTTACAATGTAAAAATAAAATATATCTTAGTATATTCGTTAAAAAAAAAATCATAAATTATATCCAGATTGTTAATCGTATCTCGTTTTAATTTTCGTATTTCATTAAACTTTAATGGAGTCGTACACGATTTTTTTCAACCCTTTATTTAAACCCATCGAAAATCAACCCCTTGGCGAGGGACAAAAAATAAAAGAAAAAATCGAAAGGACCGGGTTGTTTTATCTTGAGGCGTTTTTAATCGTGTGCCCAGGACACATCAAGATGAGTCTTAAGGAGCTATTTGGGAGGGGTGTCGAGCCGAACCATGGATTGTCCTTCCAAGCATTAGGCGCTTTATTTATGGACTTTCATTAAGATAAAGTTTTTAAGTAAAAAAAAAGTTAAGAAAAAAGGGTTGGTAGGGAACCAAATGCCGTTGAATTATTTTCACGCGGATGCTTAACGTTTTTTTTTTTTTCGAGGAGAAAGAGGGTCGCTGAATATTTACAACTGACGCTTGATACTTTTTTGTGTGAATAAATTTTGATAGCGATCGGGGTAATTCGAATAGGAGGACCAACTGAACGCTCCTCTTGTGTCTTTAAGACCGAATCACTTGGTGATTTGGGGACAATACTGGATACTATAGATGGAGGAGACGAAGAGAAAGAGGATGAATAAGATGAGGGAGTGAATTCGAAGAGGGTTGCCTCCACAATGTCAGACGTTACATTGGGTGACATTGGTCAGAAAGCATTATTCTTCTTCATCAATTCGACTATGAATTTATCATTTCTTGAAACGTGAATAGAATGGACCTATTCAAAAAAGATTTCTGTGAAGCGTATGGTTTTTTTAAGTGGACTTCTTTGAAAATACAGCTAGGGCAAAACATCTCATTATGAAACTTTTAAAAATTCTTACATGTTTCAATCAAGTGACTTCTGCAAATATGACTAGTTTCAAAGTTTATGTGTAAAATCTAGACTAAATAACCGAAATTGTAAAGTTAATAAACTCAAAATAGATATTAAAGGAAAATTATCCAAACGGAATACAATCTACAGAGAGAAAATCATGGTGACCGATCCTAGTACATTCATGATGTATCAACCCATAATGTTATGGTAATAATTACTAGAAATAATGGGATATACGTCCGTGATTTCTGGGATAATTTTACATCGTCATGAAAAACAATTTTAATAATTATGGTAAAAGTTTCTATGTCATATCGTAATTATGACCATAAACTATCCCCTATGGTAACTGCTTCCATGATATATGTATTAAATATTGCCATAATATTATGGTGATCGTTCCTATACTACTATTATAAACGATACCATATTCTATGGTAATGGTTAAGTTAATATTATGGTAATCGTTACCATATATTATGATAATGGTTACCAGAACATTATAGTCAACATTATGATAATTTCACGGTAATTATGAGTTTAACATTATGGTATCCTATCATAATTTATGAGGATCATTACCATAATATTATGGTGAATGTGACTATGATATTAGAGTAATCATAGCTATGTTATTAAGCAAAAGGTTGCCATAATAGTATAGTTATTACTATTATGACAGTATGGTAACCATGACCATAATATACGATAGCGTTTACCATAGTAGTATGGGAACGATTACTGTAATGACAGAAATTACCAGCATAATTCTATAGGGACTATTCCAATATCATATAGGAACGAATCCAATTAGTACGAATGATTACCATAATTTGTATTGGTACCATTTCTATAATCAATATGTAAATAATACCTCTTACTTTACGATATGGGAACCATTCTCATAATACATTGCGATTATTCATTTAAAATTTCATAACTAAATTTCGAATCTCGTAGAATTTATCCGATAAAAACAAAACGCGTCAATGTCATTAAATAATCGGCTTTTCAGTTTCAATGAATCGTGATATATAAATACTATCTTAGATTACATTATAATGAAAAAAAAAAAATTTCGAATATTTGTCCTAATTTTTCCAGAAAAAAAAAAAAAAAATTCAATAAAAATAATTTTCTGTCGCATGGCTAAGAAATTTTTCTCGATCTTAAAATAAAAAAAAAATCATTTGGCTCTAAAAGAACAGTAAAAAAATATATTTAAGAATCTTCATAACTTTATCGATAAATTAACCCGCAGCGTAATTTATCTAATTTTTAATTACAGTTATCACGCAAAAGCCTCGCGTAAAGAAGTAGAAACAAAAAAATATACAAAAGAAAAAAAAAACATTAAAATATAAATACACATCTTTTTATATCTATATATTTCTTGTTAGCAATGCTACCTCATTCCGGAATCACACGCCAAAGTAAATCATACTAACACCCACCGAGCAAAACTCGGTGCCTTTATCATCTTTATCTCCGAGTATTTTAGCGGTTATTTTTTCCGGTACTCATCCTCTAAACTTGTACCTCTCTCTAGTAGACTACGCTTACCATTCCCCATTATTTTATTCATTTTATTTTTATTTTTAACTTTTTATTCCACCCCTTAACATTTCCCCTTTAACTCTGTAACACTGTCGACCATCTACAAGTATCAGACGCGCCCACAGACCCTCGGGCGAACGTTGGAACTAAATTAGTTACTTTTTCTCATTCCCTATAAGAGAAATAAATTTTTTTTAATTATTACTTCTTATCGAAATGTAATGTTTGAGTTGATTCTACATCGCACCGTAATATTGGGTGATTAATTGCTAATAAATTTTATTTTAAATTGGTTCGTGCGGGCGCACTAATAACTTGTGACTGAGAATTCTGATTGTTAGGATTTAGACTGTACATTTGCTTTTAACATTTTGTTCATAGATTGTGGCTTTTAATTCACTATCCTAACATGAAAAAAAATTGCAAATAATTTGAAAATAAAAAAATAAATAAATAAAAAAGAAATAAAATGGACTGAGTGAAGCCAAAAGTCACGGTCTTGAGAAAATGGGAAACATTCCAGGAAAATAATTAGTTACCTAATATATGAATAGTTTAATTCAATATTAAATTTATTCTATTTCATGATTTTATGAATAATTTTTCAATTTTACAATTTGTTTTTTTTTTTCATGGCAAATCAAACGGAACTTTTAGCCCCAGCACGGAGCTAGTTGTTTCCCATTACTGTGTTGTTATCGAACTGGAGCAAGTTCTTCCCGCAGTGAGACAAGTTCTCAAAGATAACTTTTGATGTATATATACGATCAAATTTTGAAGCTTCGTTAAAAATATTTCCTTATTCAAATATTCAGCACGCACGTACTTTTTTCAATAAAAAGTATTGAGAATTAAACTATAACTTCCATTCAAATTGGTTAATTCGTTCCAAAGATATCGTCGGATAAAAAAAGTTTACACACACACACACACACACGCCCGGACGTTCATCTGGAAATAGTCAGAATAGCTTGCCAGGACCTTAAAACGTCAAGATCTGATGAAAACTCGATTTTCGAAAATCAGACCTAAACTAATATCTTCCCTTTCTTAGAAAATTTCTAATTTTCATAGCGGGAAGTTAAAAACGATTTATCGCATTTGAGTCCGCAAAAACTTAGTTTTCCCTCAAGTACCCTATTTCGCCTTTCCCCTTCCTTATTTTATATACATTAGAAAAATAATATGGAAACTTCTACAATGATTTATATATTTTTGTTATAAATATATATAATATAAAATTCGTAAAAAATTGTATATTCACTATATACGCAGAATTATATACAAGTATGACATATATTTCAACGAACATAATATTATTTTTAATATTCATATACATTAACATACACTTAGACATATATCTTAAAACATACTAGCGCAGGTGTTTCGCGCGCAAGCGCGCGCGTGTCGTTTTTCATATATTTATTTTAATGTATAGTTTGATGTAGTTTGCATATCTTTTTTCGCTTTCGACCAATCACGTTACGAATAGTTTGGCTTCACGTATATTTCATCTAAATTTTATTATAGGATAATGAAGAAAAGTGAAATTCAATACATGGAAAATCATATATTTAAAAATGTAGTTCAGTTGTCGAAAATTCTATATATACCTAAATTTTCTGAAATTCGAAATATATTGTTGTATATATTTTCAGCATATATAGTTTTTTTCATAAGGTATATATACCCTTGTTCGTATTTACACAATGAGTTGATGTTAGCTTGACCTTAATAACTAGAAAAATTCGGTCAAAATTCACTCACGTGTTGGAAAATTTAACACCCTTCTCCCCTGATAGAGCTTATTATTCGCAAAAATGACAAATGGCCATTTAGATTTGTTGATCAGAATCCAATATCTCTGTCAGTATTCATTTAAACAAAGTTTATGAGAACGTAAGTGAGTGTATGTGATTAAAGAAAATCCAATTCCGGGCGAGTTAATGTGATTTCCTTGCAGGTTCTTAATGGAACGCATCGATTCCCATCGCGGCGAAAAGGACGATCTATAGTCTTGTCAAGGGGTAAGTTTGCAATCTGAAATAGGGGCTGGTTGGTTATCTGTACGAGTATGTGTTACTGAGTACTTATGTATTAGTACACCAACAAACGTATAATGTGTGTAGGTATATTTTCCGGTCGACGATGCGGGACCTATTTAACGGACGCGAGTCCGGTAATGGGATTCGAACTTTGCACCCAAGGGTACCATCTTTTTTTGGGTATCTTATATACGCTTACCTTGTACTCTGAAATACTTCCAAGCAACACTACAACTTCATTTATTGATTAGAATAAAACAAAATATACTATATGGTGTCGCAGATGGTCCATATCTTGCAAAAGAAGTTATAGTTTTGGTTACATTTAGAAATTTTCAAACTTATGCGTTTACTAACCTGAAAAAAGAAAACTTTATATAGGGTTGTGGAGGGGGGGTACTTAAAGGAGTACTGAGTTCTTGGGGATGCAAATACGTCAAATATTTTTTTTTAATAATATTCAAAGTAAAAAAAAATTTCCAGTTGACGTGAAAGAAAATTTTCATTTCTTACGGGAAAAATGGGATACCCTCTAGCAAGGATAAACAAAAACTTACTGGGAAATAAATAAATTTGATTCAATTAAATTTTTTTATAAGTAACTTACATAAAGAAAAATTACATTCCACATAATAATTAGGTACACAGGAAGAAAAAAAAAGTTTTTAATAGTTTTTGTCATAAAACAAAAATCATTAACGTTTATCAACTGACACTTTCAATTTTTCAAAAAGTTTAACGACTCTCTACTTCAAATTATTTTAATTTTCATTCGTTAATTACCATTTGGTAGTAACTTGAATGTAAAAGATTTAAGTAATTTCCAATTCGAAAAAAAATATATATTTAAAAAACAATTATAAATTGTTTGAAGTAATAGATTAAAAAATTAATAAGTTAATTAAATATCAAAAGTATAAAAATTGTAAATATTTTTAAGCTGATTAATGAAATCCATCTGAAGTAATTTGACACTGGGAATTTATTAAATGTGAATTGATAAGAAAAAAAATTAAATTTATTTCATACGATTTTTTAACAAAAACCAAACTTTTGAAAACAGTAAAAAAAAAAAAATTGAAAATAATGTTTAATTAATTTTTCAAAAGTAATTCTGGAATGTTTAAAAAGTATTTCAAAAAACAAACTTTTTTTATAAAATTTTGGAAGTACTCCCCTTCCCTCCGCCTACATAAACATACACCCGGTTTTGCTACTTCCTCCTTAATATGAAAAAAATATGAATACATGTAAGGTTGAAAATATATTATTATATAATTAAAACGACCGAAACACTTACATGGAAAAATATGAAAGGTATTATATATTTTAGATTGCATAAATGTAAATGTTTTACCATGCATTTTTCCCATATATTTTTTTTCATACGGGTATGTCAGATTGATTATATAAAAATTTTTTCCTGAGATGCTTAGTCTCTTCAAATGAATCAGTGAAATTTCACTGGTTCGAGCAGTAAAACACTTCGGTGCAGTACATAAATATCAAGAAAATAGATTATAAATTATTAGTTTCGATCAATTTTATTTTATTATAAACGTATTGTAAAAAACAAAATGTAAAATTGACTTTATTAACAAACTAATTCTTGTTACGTCCGATTAATTTTTATAATTTTCAAAACAATTTTTTTTTATTCATAAATTTTATAATATACAATGAACCACGTGAACAATGAAATATTTATTAAGGAAAATCTTAGTGGGGAGAATAATGCGTGCGTCGACCAAGATAAGAAAATTTTAGGCCTGAAAAACAAAAAAAGGTCTCGTTCTCTTCTGGCTGCAATCATCAAGGTGCGAACAAGTTGTTACAATGAAGAAAAAGAAAAAGAAAAGCGTAGTATAAATTAAACTAGTATATTAATTTGAAGTTCATCAAGTATTCACACAGGAAAACAGGTATAACAAAATAAAATCAAAATATTACATAAAATGTAAAAGTGTTCAGTTACATGAATATTAAAATTAAAATTCAAACACGTATCATTTATAAGTAAAGAATGAAATAAATTTTAAAATGTTCAATTTAGTAATGTCCGAATTATATAATTATAAAATTAAAATTCGAACATATATAATGTAAAATCCAAATAGTAAATATAATTTTTCAATTGTGTAATTAGGGTCGGCTGCTAGCCACTTAATACTTTTGTTATTAATCATGAATAACTGTTTTATGAGTTGACAATATAGTAGAAATTAGAATTTAAATATCGTATTATTAATTTAAAAATTAAACCTATCCTCCTTAATAAAAGATCTCTGGGGTTCCCGGTTTATAGGCTTCGGCTTGGGCCAAATACCCACAAAAACATAATTTATGTCCAAATCCGACGTAACACTCAATAATAATTACATTTTATTTTAAATAATTTGGTAATAGAATAAAGTTTTATTAGAATATCATCATCTTTGATAATTGGTTTTTAATAATCCAATAATTGTTGAACATTAAATTTTAAAATGTAACTCATGATTGAGATCAGTGTTAAACAATTAAATTAATTGCAGTTATTAATTTATACTCTGTAAAAATTTTGGTCATATAATTATTATCGGTACGTAAAACTTAGTTGGAATATTACATAATAAGTGAGTAAGTATTACTTATTTAGGGACGTAAATTCTCACTTATTTTCAGAACTTTTTACTTGCTTGCATTTTCTTTTATTGGATATTTTTAGTTATCTGGTTGAAACCAGTGAAATTTCACTGATTCATTTTAAGAGAGTAGGCTAAATTGTTTTCAATCATTAGTTGAACAGGTCATCAAGCATAAATCATTACGGCAATTTTTTTCCCAAATATTAATTTAATTCCATTGTTTTATTTTCATTATTTCACCAATTATTCAATTAATGTCATTTCAATGACATATTAACTCATTTCATTTAGTCACAGCTCTCAAAGTAGCTCAGAGTACTCTGCACGGAAAGAAAAATATTGTAATTGGAACGATCTACTGGATAGTAATTTGCATGTCGTAAACGGAGCAATCTGTAGAGCTGCCGTCGCGATCCATTCTAGTCCCATTCACCATCCGTATTGCTGTCAGCACTCTATGTATCTATACTCTCACTAATCTCCAAATAGCTAAACGAGTATCGCGACAGTCAGTATACTATATCGCACTGGTCACAATATACTTTTCTCGGTGTGATGACAAATCGCAATATTCTCACCTAAAAAATCAACGGACATTATATCAAATATTGAATCACGGCTAAAAATTTATAGCTCTCCGTTTCTTCAGCTCTTATTTCACTTAAGTTTATCATATAAAATTTAAAACCAAAAAATAAAATAGCGCCTCGAGCTATACGAGACATTTCTCGTACTTTTAAATTCTTAATAAACTTTCTTGTTCATCTGAGATATTTTTTTTTTTTTTTTTATTATTATTACTTTGAGCACTGTCGATTTTCTTTACCAATTTTTTTTTTCCTCTCGTTCACTATCATTATTATAACTTTGTAAGGACGTTATTTATTTTTTATTTTATACTTTTATGCAGAGAATGGGAAATTTTTTTCCATGATATCGTAATGTTATTAAAACTTTCAAATGGCTATGAAAAAGTTCAATAAAATGGCTAAATACTGAAATAAAAAATAGTAGAAACTTTTTTCTCATCTCAAAAAAATTTTTTTCATTTTTTATAAGTAAATATATGAACATTAAAACCACAAGTGGTCGACAAAAAGGTTTTTAGTAACGTTTTCTTGTAAATTTTGTACTTAAGTATATCGCATTAATGTGGACTGCAGAACGACGATGTTATTATTATAAATGTTGTTATTATTATAATTATAAAGTAGCACAGGAGTCTAAAGACTAGATGTCCTTTGTGTCTTACAAGACCGCGATACTGGTATTATATCCTCTCAAAAACCACTATTGTCATCCTTAATCTCAGATTCCTAGTCTGGACATATGAGTAGATGCGTCTGTTTGCACATCTTAGCAAGAAATAAATGACAAAAAAAATAATAAGACGAGTACAGAAAAAAATTGCCATGGTTATATTTTCATGTGGAGATTTTGATCTCAAGTATTTAACAGAATTCAAAAGTAAAAAAAATCATATTCAATTTTATACTTTCTAGAAACGTTTTTCTGAATTGCTTAACAGGGGTTACCAAATATTTTCGGCTAGGTTTTTTTCGGAAAAAAAATCTCTCAATGCAAAACACAGTCCGCACTTTGATGTATTACTGTCTAATCTAGCGAAGTGCTCTTTAATTGTTTCATAACATTCGTTTGTTTAAGAGAAAAACTTGGCCAAAGTTTCCATTCACTGTACAAGTGCAACAAAGATAGCACCGTTTGTGGACTTGAGTGTAATAGAGAAAAAAGAATCCCTGTTAAGCAAAAATAATCTGACGTAAAAATTTTCTGGTTTGAAGAAAATTAAATAACAAAAAAATTTAGACGTGTTCGTTACCTTGATTAAAAAATTTTGAACGAAACTCTATTGGATTTTTATCGGATTCAATCAATCAATCAGAATCGCTTGAAAGAATTTTGATTAACTGATGCAATTTTAATTGAAAAATTATCAAACCATAAATTTATTATTTCCTGACTGAAAATTTTTCATCAGTTTCGATCGGAAAGTGATAAATTTATTTTTTAATTACTTTTCTATTGAATCTGATTCAAAAATATTAATCGGATTTAAGAATGTATTATCTTATGGTCCCGTCAAATTAATTAATTAAATAAATGTAATTTATCCGTTTGCAACGAAAATATTGCTGGTAAGCATTTATAGTTAAGAACGTCGACGCTGTTCATCCATGTAGACATGATAATTTTCTATGTGTATGAGAGTTAGACTGCCTCGATGTTCTCATATGGAACCTGAGATGCAACGATGTAAGATTTAATTTTATAATTTTTCTTTGTATTTTTAAATTGTACTGTATGTAAAATCAGGAGTCAGGAGACGGCAGTCAGCCGAACATCTGAGTCACTGGGCCTCGTTTCGGTGACTGACTGACTCAACCCTTAATTTTATTAATTAAAACATACCTAAATTTATTAAATTTGGTGTACCATTCAATATATAACCCTAATCAAATATTTTAAAAAATTCGTAATCGCTCATAATCGACGACAGACTCGCCCCGGTTCTATAGACACCCTTATGATGTCAAACCTGCACGTTAAATTTAATAATTAAAAATTATTTATAATCGAATCCGATCTAAAAATTTTAATTAGATTTTATTGGATCCAATTGTAAAATATCATCAAGAATAAATTTATTATTCTTGAAAGGATAACTATTAAATTTGATTGAACAAATTCCAAACGAATTTGATTGGAAAATGACCGATAAAAAATTATTAAGTTTTTAACAAATTCAAAAGATTTCTATGAAGAAATTCTATCTGAATGTAATCGAATTCAATCTAGAAATAATCGAAAAATGAAACCATTATTTTCCAATTAAATCAAATAGAAATCGATTAAAATACTGCGATCGGATCCCTTAGAAAATATTAATATGATTTTGATAATTTTCCGATTGAATTCTATTAAATCTGATTCAAAAATTCCAATCAGAAAATAACAAAAAAAAAAAAATAATCATTTTCTGCTTTAGTCTAATTAAATCTGATCGAAATTTTATTAATCAATCGGAACACTCCGAAGTACTTTCGATGCACCAATTGTAACAGGTCAAAATCCGAGTAACATTCAATCGGATTCATTCAGAATTTTTTTTTATGTCAGGGTCAAGTTCCTATCATGCTCTTTTACATATTTTAGTAATAGTTGAACTTTTACATTCAATGAAAATATTATTAGTAGCAGTTTTTTATGTGCTTGCGAGTGAAAAATAATATTCTAGTAAATACAAAAAGATTGTCGTAATATCCATATTTTTGTGCCATATTAGCCGACGAGTAAGTTATCATAATTACCTCGAATCCTATAATTAACGTATGAAATAATAGATGACCTTATAATATTCAAATTTCAAGCAGTAATGAAACTTATCGATTTTCGATATTTAAATTACCAATCTCAATTACAATATCCGGTATTTAAATTTGAATACAAAATCTTAATTATCAATTAGCAATTATACTTTCAGTTAATTAATTCATGTGCTTTCAGATGGCGCTGCGTACATGATTCCAAAATAATATTGGTACCGTTTAAGTGTTGGTATAGTCTAAGAAATATTGTATAAAGCTGAAAGGGCTGCAGCCTGTAGCCTCTTTTTTTTCAATAAAAAAAAAAAGAATGTTGATTCGTCGCCTAGATATTCTATTGCAAACACTGATTACATCTCAAAATTATCAATTATTTTTCATTTCACTGTTATGAAATTTTTCACTACTTTTTATAACAAAATGATGATAAGCGAAATCTTCGAGGGAGAGAGAAAACACAGCTTTCCCACTACGAAAAATCTCACAAGCGTTAGTGTTTTTAATGCTTCTGCTGTTCCGGAGCCCTCACATAAGCATTGGGTAAGTTCATTGCCCGGATTTAGAAAATAATAAGTTAATTTTTAACAATTTTTCGTTTTTATTTATTTTTTTTTTTAATTTCCAATGAAGTATTCAGAGCGAAATGACTTAGGCATGAAAAAAAATTTATATGCAGCGAAATAGCTTGCCTCTCACTGAAAAAATTAGAAAAATTCAATGGCTGTTACGTCAATTAAATTCAAATCGGATTTCATCGGAAATTTTCGACTCAATCCTAAAGTTTCGAGTAAATCTAACTGAGAGTTAATCATAAACTAGAAAATTTATCGGAAAATAATTGAAATAAATGATAATTTTTTAATAAAATTCAATTAATATTACTATCAGATTTAATCGAATTCAATCGGAAAATAATCGAAAAATAAATTTATTATTTTCCGAATAAATCCAATTTAATCTGGTTGAAAAATTTCAACCGGATACTAGGAACGCTCCCGAGCAATCTTGATTGGATGCTTGTTTCCGATTGAATTTAATAAAAATCCGATTTTTAATCTGAGTCAAATATACTTAATCAAAGTTTTTAATCACGGTTAATAGTAATAAAGCACTTAATCAATTGCAATGCTGATCAAAAAATTTGTATAGTAATTTGAGAATCAGTAGAACTAAGCAAGTCTGACTAAAATAAGTTGTTACTACTCAAACATGATATTTGTCATTTTGGAATGATTTTAGATAAAGTTCTTAGTGACTAAAATTTTTTATATACATCAAATAAGGGCAATTCCAGTTTCTAGGGTAAACAAAATTTTTTTTCTCAATTTCAATAAATCAATTTATAAAAATAAGAAAAAATCTGTAGCCATGCTATTTTGTTTCTTAAAGCATTTTTAAAAATATTAGACAAAGACTTGACACTGTCAAGAATATTTATCGTCTTACTTTTAGAGCCACATCGAAAAAATCGACGGAGGATTGTATGGGAATCGATAAAAATCTGTTTGAGAAAGTATGGATTTACATAAAAATCCATGGGAAAGTATAGGTTTGTAGAGGAATTCTTGTAGAAAAGTATGAATGAAAACATAAATGTAGATGATTCGCCTGAAAAGTTATTTATGTTGCTTGACATGTCAACCTTTTGGAGAGGAATTAAATTTTTTGGACAACGAATATGTTTTTGAATAAAAAAACTTTCTATACATCGAAGAAATAAACCTTAAACAGTTTATTTTTTAAAGCAATAAATTTTTTCTTGTTCCAAGTAATCTTTTTCTTTCGTTCAAAAAGTTTATTTTTTGGAGTAAGATGACTTATGTTTTTTAACAAGAAATTGTTTTTCAGTTAAGAAGTTGGTTTGTTTTTATTTAAGAAATTAATTTTTGGTGCAAGAGAATTTTTTTCTTAAATCAAAAAATTTCGTGTTTGTAAGAAGGGTACTTTAATATATTTCACTTGCTAGTAAATAGAACCAAGTATTTATTAGACAATGAAACATTATTAAACCTGACAACTAATCGTATAATACGGACAGTTAATAATAAGTGATATAATAAGGGAAAGGAAGAGAATATTTAGGTGATGTCACGTTGGGTCCGTTTGGAGGGCCCCGTCGGAATGCCTCTTCTTTGTCCGCCTCAATGTTCATCTCGCTCTTCTCTAGTGGGGGTGAACTTTGTCACAGGCTGGGTCCAGCTCCTTACATCAGGGGCTACAGGCCTCAAGATGCTTACTGAGCAAAAGGCTCGGTATTCAGGAGAGAGTAGCTTACATGTTGAAATTAAACTCAAATAGTCTGTGTTTAAAAAGAACACAAACATTGTGTAAACCGTTCATAACACACAATTTGTGTGGATTTCAACACAATATTTTTTGCTATATAAGAATTTAGGCTGGATTTTTATAAGAAATACTTTCACATACACCATATGCAATTCAACATGGAAATATAAGATGGATAGCTACAACAATATTTTTGACAGGAAATTAAAAAAATTGATATGGAAATCTATAGACTCCATGTTCTTTCTTCCTAACCGATCTGACTAATGCAGAATATTCTACTTCTTCAAGTCTAAAATTAATCTTACAAGTGTCTTGGACATTTTAACAAATTTTAGTATAGTATAAGAAAATAAAAAAATATCATAATAAGAATTATGATGCAGAAAATATTTTCTAATCTAAAAAAATTGTAGATTAATATTTTATTTGTTGAAAAATTATGAGTCGTCCAAAATAAAAAAAAAAAAAAAAAAAAAAAAGAAAACTTTATTGTTTTTCAGAAAAAACAGTCATTCACGTTTGAACGATTTAATAATTTTTAAAAATCAATTTAATGTGCATAAAAGTAATAAGGCGATAGAATAAGAGAAAAAATGTAATAAGAAACGCAGATCAACGTTTTGTGTGCACACAAACGTAAGCTTATGATTTATTCTAATTACTATATCGATAATAGCCTTTGCCCGTAGTAAATTAAATATAACGTTCATTCTCTTACGCTCTCCGCCTCTATCTCTCTTTCTCTTTTCTGCTTTCTCTCTTTCATGGGTAATATTTTAAACCTCACTTGAATATCAATTAACCGATTTCAAGCAGCTCTATCATTAATTTTATTTAATTTAGAAATAAATATCTACTCTCAAGTTAGTCACTAATTACTTAATAATGTAGGTGAAACCGTAAATATGCTGTTACTCATGTGAAGTCGGAGCACGGAAAAAAAGAAAGTAAAAACTATTGATATTCCATCTGAGCATTTATTGTGATTACAAATAGGGAGGCGTGGATTTGCGAATAAAACTGTAAAAGATAGCATTTTCTCTGTACATCTGCTATGACAGTTTTAAATAAGTCAGTTATGAATGCACTGTTAAAAATTTCTGTAGTAAAATTACAACAAATGTGTAGGAATTTTTAAGGCATAACAATTTAGTAATAATACCATTCAGTTTTGTAAATTTGCTATACGACTTATTCCAACTCTATTTAGGAAAATTACAAAATATTTGTTAAAGTTTACATATATCAAAAACATCTATCGAAAATTTGTTTAGTAATATTCAAATACAAATGTTGTAATTTTACTAAACAATTTGTATTGAAAATAGTTTGTAATTTCAGTAAGCTGTATTGTAAATTTACTAGACAATTTATTTTAACCAAGTTCCCGGGTAGAAAAATTATATATAATTATATAGAACAATATATAATTAAATTCCTATACAATGTATTAAATGAATTCTAAAATTTTGTTCATATAGTAGAAACTTTATACTTTTTATTACAATATTTTTTTTTTTTTTTGTAAGTCCAAGTTTAATTTCTAAGAAAAATTATTCATGGAAGCATTGATAATAAATATTTTAGTCATTATGTAATATAGAATATATTATATTACTAACAAAAAAGGAACTTATCACTCTGTCAAATAACAGAGGAGTACTCGTGTCAAAAATGCTTCCAAAATTTGAATATAACACTTGAAATAAGTTTCTTATCAGGGACACTACAACTGGTGGACACGATCTTGTGGCGAGCATCGAACTACTTTCGCTGCTGCTTATAGCACCGGTGACTTCTCTCTCCTACATATATACATATTATAACAGGGCTATGCTGTTACTCTGGTCGTCCTTAAATTACCTTTTTAAGGGCGCCACTGGAAGTGATAACGGCCTCCCAGAGCCGGATCTTAGATCATCAGGGTCGGTGTAATTTGTTTAATTGTAAGAGAAGGATGAAGAAGGATAATTTGTAAATAATTATAACGATTTCAATTAATAATTTTAACCTTTTATTTTATAAACCTTTTTAACCTTATAACCTTTTATAAACCTTATATTTTATAAACCTTTATAAACCTTATCAACCTAATATACTTTTTATAAACCTTTTTTTCTTTTATAACCTCAATAACCTTTTATCCTTTATTTATTAACCCGCAATCTTTCCTTAAACCTAATTCATTTAATAACCCGCAATATTTTCTTATAAAATCAACCAATTACCTTTGGCATTCTACACACACTCACACACACAATAATTTGCCAACTACCTTTGGACTTTTATTTAAATAATCAATTAAAATCGCTTAACCTTCGCGAGACCTTACTTTACTAACAC
>OZ024713.1:3696362-3708065 GCA_964016945.1 Microplitis deprimator
TCTATGAGCTACCTATACTCTCAGGATCCCTAATCATATCCTTGTGACCAGGATCGGGTATTCCCCGCCCTGTAGACGAGCTAGTCACATAAAACAGTTGATTTATCAACTGAATTTAATCTTGGCTTCCTGGACAGGGGGTCACACTCTGGACTGGGGGTCTCGGTTATAGTTCTGTAATTTACAAGTCAGAGTTGTAAAAATACTGAAAATATTTGTAAACTTTTAATGACTATTTTAATTTCAGTTACAATTTTTTTTTTTGTAAATTTACAAAAAATTGTAGTAAATCAAATTACAAACAATATTTGTAAATTTTTAAAACTTTTTATTGGGAACTGATCAACGGTTTGGTAAAATCACAATACGTGTAGCATTACTACATAAAGATAGTAAAACACCAACTCATCTTGGTAGGTTTCCTAACACGTTTTGGTAGATTACTCGAATTGTATTGTATATTGTATTGACAACACACTAATTTGTAATTTTACTCATATTTTGTTTTATAAAATATTTGTAATTTTACAAAAATTTTTAACAGTGTGGTAATAGATATTTATATCATGCGGTCACAAAGTAGCCATTTAGCGAAAATCTTGAAGTTGCGATATGAGCCTTAGTCTTGTGGCGCAAATTCACGAAAACGAATGTGAATTTGACGTCCGAGGTGACGCCGGAGATGGTTATTACACTCGTTTTCGTAAAGTAGTGTAACAAACATTAGGGAAATATCGTAAAATCTCGATGTTCTGAATCGCCACTGAGCGGCCGTATGACATACAATATTTTTTGTCATTATTGTTCAGAGAATTTGATTTGATAGATGTTCAGCCTAAAAAATTGTATGTATACTTGTGATTTGTACATCCGTAACCAATTACTTACGGGTTCATTAATAATTTTTTACTTTCCATCACTTACAGAAAATATTAATTCATTGTTTAATCAATGTTGTAAACACTAATTAAAAGCACACTGGTCATTAGACTGTAGCATGTCTTAGTTTTTAGCGAGATGAGGTTGTTGTTATAAATAACATTTGGTCTCCTTCGCAATAGATTGCAAGCGGAGAAAAAATTAGCACTACGGCTTCAGCCGCAAAATAAAAATATTAAAATAGGGTCTCCGGAAATCAAAACCTTTGCAGGCGCCACCAAATGCTCGAAAATCGAATTTTTTGGGCAAATGACAAAAAAAAAAATTTTTTTCTCCTCTCCGGGCAGAAACCCGACTAGAAAAAAAGTTTTAAGACCTATTGGTATCCAATTGGCTTCTCAATAAGAAACTCAACGTTTGGATGTAACGCATAGCCCAAGATGATTTCAAGCGGATAATCCCTATTGGGTCCCAATTGAGTGTACCCAACTGTTTTCCAATTTTGCATACCGCTGTGGAAAATGAAGTTGCCACTTTCCATCTCCGTCGAGGAGAAAAATAGTGTATAAACTAGGGTGTGTCATTTTGGAGCAAAATTTTTTTTTTTTAAGTGCATGTGGAAAAAATCGTAGTTAAACAGAAAAAAAAATTATCACACAAAAAAAAAATCATGTCGATTACAGACCTAGCTCATTGAAAAATACGATTTTCCCATCTAAATGACACGGGAAAAATTCTTTTTTTTTAACTGAGTATTTTGAAATCGTTAACAAATCAAAAGATTAAATAGAGTACTGCATATTTTTGTAGGAAATTGAACGCACTACCAAAAAGGTGTCTTATTATTTTTTGATAAATCCACCTATTCAAAAGTTATTAGAGCTCGAAGTAAAGTTGGAGATCTTTTTACTTTTACAGCAAAACTATCAGACTTATCACAAAATGTTATAGGGTATTTTTTGTTGACAATTTTACTCTCTACAAATTATGATCGGTAAAGTTTTTTCAAATTTCACATTGTTTTCTAGTTATTTTCATTTCAATGTCAAGCTCTTAAAATCGATTAGAACCGCATTCTTAAGAGCTTGAAATTTAAATGAAAATAACTAGAAAACAATGCGGAATTCTGGATAAGTCTAATTGTTTCGCCAGAAAAGTAAAAAGATCTCGAACTTTACTTCAAGCTCTAATAACTTTTGAACAGGTGGATTTATCAAAAAAAGATGAGACCTTTTTTGTAGAGCGTTCAATTTCCTACAAAATTACGTAGTATTCTATTAAATCTTTTGATTTGTTAACCAGTTAAAAATGCTCAAAGTTAAAAAAAAAATTTTTCCCGTGTTATTTAAATGGGAAAAATGAATTTTTCAATGAGCTAGGTCTGTAATCGGCATGAAATTTTTTTTCTGAGCGAAAATTTTTTTTTTTTGTGTTGAACTATGATTTTTTCCACACGCAATTAAAAAAAAATGGAGCACCCTAATGCATACCTCCGGCAGTAAATAAAAAAGCCTCAGATCAAATGTTTGTTGACCTGGGCTTCGCCTTGGCTAACAATTACATGTGGTCTAAGACATTTCTTACTTTACTGTCTTAAGTGTGTAATATACTATTTGTTACGTCGGATTTTTAACAAAAGCAGGCTTTGAGCCTTGACTATAATATGACAACGTGTTAAGGATGCCAAATTATGAGCGAAGAACTCGACCTACTTTAAAATCGGACTTATTAAGTATATTTGGTCCTAGTCTTTCGACCAATAGACCGGGGACAAGAAACCTTAGTGAAGGAATGTGCAAATTAAAACATGAATTTAAATTATAAATAAATAACTATATTGTTACAAACAAATTTCGATTAAAAACAGTTAAAATGAAAAGATTGAAATCAAGGTTATATAATACAGAATTATTCGGAATTTAACTTGTTAACAAATATTAAGTAAATTTTAGATACGAATGACAATTATTTCTTTTACGTTGTATACTACAAAAATCTAATTATTTTGAACATGCCATCAATTAGGTGGCTTATGTGAGTAATACTCCAGCCTACTCTAGTTGAAATGACTGGTAGAGAATGTTTCTTAATGATACAGTACAAAAATATTAATATATGAGACATTAAATTTCGTGGACTTACTACATATTAAATGGCGATAATTTTACATGGATATTTTATTGAAATATGCGTTGATCGAAGGTCTTCATCCTTTGGTAAATAATTATTGGCCTATTCCTTACTTCATATTTAAAATCGACTACGTGTACATCTTTCATTGTATCAGGTTTTTAAAAACAAGGTGGCTAGCAGCCTACTCTTTACTATATGAAAATGAGATCACTTGGATATAGGAAGAATAACGGGTATTAAGTTAATAGTTCGGGACTCACGACACAACTGACTATTTTTGGGTCCGTTCGTTAGACCTTCAGAAAAATGGGTGGTTTCTCAAACTTCTGTATTTGGGGGACATTCTCTTCCCACGTTCTTCCACCTCTACCCAAAAGTTTTCCACTTCCTTTCGGAAAACCATTGTTTCGGGGCCGCACTATCCCTTTCACATTGGTTTCCCGTTTCCCTCTCTTTCAGTTCTTCACAACTCACTGCTCTTTTTTGCTAATAATAAATGTAATAATAGTAATAATAATAAAAGTAATTGATATTACTATTTTCATAAATCTTAATAAATAATTCGATTTATTTTTACTTAAATTATTGTTAAATGAAATTTTCTATTTCTATTTTGTGTAAGTTTCATTCTAATATTTTAATATTTTGTTTGTCTTTGAATTCTGATATTTTAATGTTTTATTTTATTTAAATTAAGTTCTCATATTCTAATATTTTATTTTATTTAATTTAAATGTTAATAGTTTCTTTTAAATTTTAAATATTTTATTTAAATTCTAATGTTTTAATGTTTTATTTTATTTAATTTAAATTATCATATTTTAATATTTTATTATTTTTAATTTGAATGTTACTATTTTATTTTATTGTATTTTCGCTTTAGTATTTTACTCTTAACAATATTTAGAATTGTTAAATTTTATTATCTACCTAAAACCTTTTAATTTTTATTTATTTAAACATTCATTTGTCTAGACACCATAATTTATTTTTAAGTATTTTTCAATTTAGAAAACATATCAGAAATGCATTACAATGGTACTATTTACTTTAAGTCTTATTTTAGAGTGCAGTTGTGATAAGAAGTGCGTCAACTGCCACTCTGACCATGGTGAGGATTAAAATTCCTTTTTACTTAATATAATATTCGAATATGAATTATGTGTTGAGACAAATTTTAAAAACTACAATAAAAGTAAAATAAAATGATAATAATATTAAAACTAAAAATTTACTCGGACGTAACATATTCTTAGCCACCCAAAAATCAAAATCCTAGATTAATATTTTCTATCTTAAATATTAATAATTTCGAATTATATAAATGTTATCAAGTAAGGTATAAAGTAGTATATTACATGGCGAGTGGATTAGGTGAGTCTTGATACAGAAAAAAATGATTTTAAAATGAGTCATAGGTGCACACGCACAAACGCCTGAGAAAAAAAATATAATATAATTTCTTTTTTTTCTTTTTGACATTTACAACGTGTCATTTACCATATTATTATCATTTAGTACCAACAATTTGTGACGGGGCAGCTAGAGGTTCGACTGCTCAAATCGGTCGCGCCATTTTAGGGAGCCCCTAAGTTCATACACTACCTATATCAACACATATTCGCTTCCCGGTTCACCGAGACTCCGAGAGAGGCCCAAGGGTCAGTTTGCCAGACATCCTAGACGGAAGTTCAGACGAGGTCACGTAGCTGACCCCTTCTCGAATTTTATGGCTATATAAGGGCGAGCAATTGGCGATGAACTCAGTTAGCATACAGTTACTACACAATTATTACAAACTTAGCATCTAGCAATCAGCTGGAAGGTATACCCGAGAAAAAACCTTCCGACCTGATCATGCATGATCATGCGTTAATCTCATGCATGACTATGCCTGAATATTTGCCAGCAATAAGCATGCGTGATCATGCTCGGTCAGGCATGATTATGTTTTCTCATGCATGATCACGCATGCTCATGGCTGGCAAATATTCAGGCATGATCGTGCATGAGATTAACGCATGGCCATGTTTGACCAAGCATGATTAGCCTTGATCAAGCACAATTCCTAGAATTATTAAAAAGAAAAAGGAAAATAATGATAATCCAATTTTAAATTAACTTATTTTGTCAGTATTGATGTATAAGTAATGTTTACTGGCTGAAAAGCGTTATTCAAACTTTACCTGTGACTGGTCTCGAACCCACGACCGTCGTGTTATGAAGCACGTCCGCTGTTCACTAGGCTAACCTGTCTTGTTCAGTGTACGACGATTCTTAACATCTTTTCAAAATTCAGGGTTGTAAAAAATAAAATATTATTTGAATTCAATCTTGATTTTGTTATTAGGTATTACTTTAATAATAAATAAAAAAAATTCTAGTTATAAATTACAAGCAAATTATAAATTAAATTAATCTTAATCATTAATTGGGAAAAAAAAATATGCAATTGTATTGACTATCACTATCAATTTATTAATTTAATTCTTCAATCAATGAAAAAAAAAATTTCTAATTAATTCTATTTGAATTATTTTTTGAAAAGAAGATTAATTTCAATTAATAATTGAAGAAGAAATTATAAATTAAATTTATTTTAATCATCGATAAAAAAAAAATGATAACTTTAACTACTAACGTCAAAATAAAAATGAACGTTTAATTATGGAAAATTTTTCATAAAAATATTTGATTATTCTTGGTTAAAAACTTTGATTAACTCTTTCCCGGTTTGGAGTCTCGAGGGTATTAATTCCTAAGGATTCTTATATACATCCGTACTTTTTTATATGATTTATATGGGTTTCCATACGATCCCTCATAGATTTTTTGATTAGGGTAGTGATTCATGACTTCACATGAGGTATACACGGTCATGTATGCTCATGCCAAGTTACTCTCAATCGTGCATAACCATTCTCTCCGTATCATATATTCTCCATTTATGATCATACATGATAAAACCTGATTTTACACGGCATGTATGACGTTGCATAATTCGTGCAGTGCTATGAATGATCATTCATGATTGAGCTTGTTCATGCATGACATTGCATGAATACTCCTTCCTCATCATACATACTCATGCACGATCGAACATGATTTTTCATGGTCATGCATGACGATGCATAATTCGTGCAGTGTTATGAATGATCATTCATGACTGAGCTTAGTCATGCATGATATTGCATGAATCATGCACGACTATTCTTGCCGCGCCATACATGATAGAACATAACTTTACGTAATCATGCATATCTTTGCACGAATCGTTGCTGCTAAATTTTATCACAAGAAATAGTAATATTGTATACGATAAAATTTTCAAATTAATTACACTACTCATAAGATCAGACCCAGGATCTCCTATTTAGGTATTAATACAATTGTTCTGCTGGTTTTCTCTCTAATCTAAATGTACGTATATTCAGTAGATCACGTTTGTAAATGATCAGAATATTAATAAAATCAATAAAATAATATTATAATAAAGAGAATTACACTTTAAAATAAATTTTTTAGATCACTCTTCCTCTATTCTGTAATCAGGCTGCGTACTCAGTCATACTAGGTATTTCAGAACCCAGTTGCTCATCATCAAAGCAGCAGGACAAGAAGGATTGCTCGAACTTCCTGGTACGGTGAAGCAAGGGCATACCATTACAAAGTTGTATTCAAAAGATACTACTCCACTAGAAATTTTTAAGTGCACCAACTTGGGATTCAATTGGATTGCCCAATAGGAACCATACATTAGGATGTAACGCAGAAACGTACTTGGGCCCCGATTGGGCAATCCCTGTAGGTTCCCAATAGGGTAAGACTTGGACAAGGTTGAGCCAATACTCAAAGAACAAGCCCTGGTTTACCAGTCTAAATAACAATTGGTATTTAAAAACCTCTGCCTTCTATGTTTAGCGTAACAGCCTAGTGGATAAGACACTTGCCTAGCAGCCACGAAGGACCAGGTTCGAGACCAAGCAATTGCGAAAAAAAAATTAGTTTCGTCGATCTATCCGATTTTTTTTTAATACAAATTTATTTCCATACATTTCCATCACGCACATGTCTACTATTATTTTTTTTGTTTTTTTATTTTGAATAATTAAAGTTGCTCATTTAAATACAGTCTTAGCGCAATACTCTCCCTCGATCAAAACTAAATCAAAAACTAAAATCAAAACTAAAATATGCATTCGAGATATCTCAATCAGACACTTTACATCCATAGTATTATAAATAATCCTATTAAGTTCGTTTTATCTCTACTTTAAATTAAAGTATTTCAGAAAAATCAATAGAGCTAAATTAACTGCCGAACTATAGTCATGTGTAAGCACAAAATTTTGATAAAACTATTTCACATATATTTATTACATTGTATTGGTGCTTGTCAAGATATTGTAAGATTTTCGATGGTCCTGGTTCTTGCTAAGGCGGCAATCGACGCGGTTTATTAAGTTCTAGAGCTGATTGGATTTTGGAGTCGATCGTTCAAGTCATTTCTGAGATATCAATAAAAAACTAAAAAAAAATATTTTTTTTTTCGTCGTTCGCCAATATTTTCGAGTTTACTTGATCAAATGATCTTAAATTTCCAAGAAAGTTGATGGCCAACGAACTTTTTCGATTGCCGCCTTAACCATCCAAATTAGTTTATTTGTTAAAAAGCTAGAATGAGTTTACACACACACACACACACACACGCGCGCGCGCGCACGCACACACAGATACGCACACGCATACACACACACGCACACACACACACGCGCACACGCACACACATACACGCGCGCGCACGCACATACACACATACATACAGACATTCGGACATCATTCTCAAAAATTAGCCAGAATAGCTTTCTAGGATCCTAAAACGTCGACACCTGATAAAAACTCGATTTTCAAAAATCAGGGTGAAAACAATAACTTCCCTAATTTTCGAAAATTTACAATTTTCTTAGCGGGAAGTTACAAATTTCTGGGAGTGATTTTTAAAAGATTAAGGATTAAGAAAATGCAAAAAAATCGAAGTTTTGAAATTTATAAGGTGGTCAAGTACCTTAATCAGAAATTTACGAGCAGAGCGCGAGATCGCATAAACAAATAGCTATCACTGGTCGAAAAACAAGCCGATTTTAATTTTTTGTATTCCAATCAAAGCTTTAACCTTTGACTACATAGGAAAAATTCAGCTAAGCTTTAAAAATTTTTTGCAATTATTATCACCAAAAATGAAAAATTCACTATATTATCATAAACGATAGTAAAAATCGAAAACGAAAATTGAATTAAGGAGATATTAATTATTAACAATGTGAGCAGAGAAAGAAAATTCTTTCAAACTATGGCCAAACATTTCTTTTGTACTAAATTCCAATGAGATAACGGCTAATTAGTTCCTGGATTTTACGAAAAATCTTCCTTAGAAATTATTAATTTGCAACGCAAACTTGAATCAAACGTTTATGACACAAAAATATACTTTTCATAGAGTATATAAATTGTTCGACAAGGTTCTACTAGTGAGAGGAAAAAATATTAGCACCACCTGACGGCAAGTTCCGAGAACTTGAGTGCTTAGATTATTTCATATAATGTGACACTACTGCTGCCAGACATTGATAATATTTTAGATCACAGCAACATTACTATAGATACTAAATATTGCAAGATATACTTACAGCGGTATGGCAGTATCACTCACGATATGTTTATATATGATGCTTAGATGAATTGATCGCAAAAATTAATGCTTTATGTATGTGATCATATATGATAATATATCCACACATATGAATTTTATTTCCGCGTACAAGTATAAACATTTTTTTGTCCATTCATATATGTTCATATCATCATATCTGACCATATCTGATCTTACATGAGTTTAGCATTACTTGTGGTTTTAGCGCCACGGTGTAGACACGGTGGAAACACCATTCAACCACCGTAGGACGACTGTGAGAACATGGTTGTAATACAATACAACCACGGTATTCTTTGTGCAGTCACGCCACTATATTTCGACTGCGTTTCCACTGCATTATAAGAGCGTTTCCACGGCGAATCAACGGTGTTTCAACCAAGGGGTCATAGTGTTCTCACGGAGGTTTCACGGTAGCTCCACAGTGGTTTTTAGCGATCTCCACAGTGGTTTAACAATGGTTTTCCGATGGCTTGACGGTTTTTTAATCATGGATTCTCAGTATTTCCACGGTGAATCCAGAGTTTCATGGTGTATCCACAATTTTTATCACAAAAAAAAAAAGAACCATCCGTAACGGTGGGCCCTGGCTACTTCGTGTCTAGTAGCCACGTACCATATATAATAAAATTTCCCGAATAATTTAAATTAATTAACAGTAAATTCTTGAATATAAATATTAATTAAAGATTGTTTTATTACTGGTTCTGAAAGGCGGGAAAACAGATCTCAGGATGCAGGTAGACTCGTTCTGACCGGACACGCGGCTGAAATATAACTTATTCTAGGAGACGCTGGTGATAAGAAAATTTATGCAAAGAAACGCAATTAAATTATAAATAATAAAATTTTATTTAACCAAAACCCAATTTTATTTATACAACAATTTCCCTTCTGTTATTTAAAATATATATAGTAAATTACTGAACTGAGTTTCCAGCAGCAAATTTGTAAATCATAGACGCGCAGAATTAGTGGACATGAGATAGGGTAAATTTTATCAAACAAAATTGACGGGCCACGTTGAAGAGAGAGAAATATTCAAATATATAAATATGTACGTATAAATTCAGAGATTATCGTAATTTCGGTCGACTTACTGAAGGTATCGGCCCGTGATTCATCCTGTATTTCTTAACTTCCTGAATGATCCTCGGGTGTGGATGGTGATATCCGCTGCTTGCGACGTAGAAAAAAAAAACCTACGACAACTCACTCACACTTTGGATTAACTAACCAGTTAATCTTAAGTTAAAGTAAAACGTAGGAATTTCAATAGCCCAGTAGCAATTTATATAACCCAGTGTAAATTTAATTTTTGACTGCTCGATGCGAATCCTCAAACTCAAGTGTCGTCTCAGGTCGAAGCATCTTAGGTCGCAACCTCCGTTGACCCCACTCAATTATGCGTACTGACCGATTTACGGTCACCTGCTGCGCGAAGTCAACCCCTGAAACTTAGCGCCAAGACTCAGCTACACTCGCAGATCAGAAAACGATGAGAGAGAGAAAGACCAAATTTGAGACGAGACAGCGAGAGAGCCGCACTCTCACGTCGTACACTACTGCTGCCCGGTTACAACTACAATAATGTATTTAATACTTATTTTTTAAGCTTAAGCATAAATTTCAAGAAAATGAGTTATACTATATCATTTCGAAGGTATTAAAGGACAGCTGCAAAAATAAGCTTTTATAGTATTTTGTGAAATTTTCGAGATCATCAAATCGTTGGAAAAGACAAGTAATAAAGTGAAAATTAAAGTTCATCGTACGAATTTGGAGATACTTTTTACAGAATTAGGTTATCATTTTCAGTTCAAAAGTTATTTACGGATAAAGCCAGAAAATTCATTTACATGAAAATAAAAAAAAAACGAGTGGGCCTCACAGACATAAGGTCACAATAGAAGTGAAACTTTTTGAATAATTAAGTCGGTCTAAATAAATAAATTAATTAATATAAATATAAATATATATATATATATATATTAGGGTGGCGCAAAAAAACTGACTATTTTTTTTTTCGATCTCGCATGAAAATTTGTTTGTTTACAATGTTTTAAGAAGCCTCTCGAAAAATCAGCTCGATAAAAAATTTTTAAGAGGTCGCTCACGAATTTCGAAAATATCAAAAATGAATGAAATTCGGATTTTTGATTTCAAAATTTTTTTTTTCTCGTGGCAGCAATAGCTTATATTTGTAAAATCATGACTATTCTGAAAATTTCAGCCCAAAATTAAAATATTTGAACGACGCTCAAGAATTTTGAATATTAACTGATAATATGTAACTAATAGTTTGAATTAGGTTTTGTATTTTTTTATAACTCAATTATTGTCATTTCAGTAAAATATAACTTTTGCAAAACCAAAAATATACAGGACAGTCTTTAACAATAAAATTTGGTAAGTTTTGAATAAGCGAAAAAATCTACAAATTGAATTAAAAAATAAATAAGTATGTAAAAAATATGATATCTATAATCAAATTTAATTTGATATTATATTTTATAGAGATGTTCAAAAACAATTAATTTTTTATAGATATTTTATTTATCGAGATAATGATTTTTACTTAATTTTGTTATTTACATGTTTACTTATGCGAATGTTTGTTTTTAGAATTTGTTTTTTTATAGTAATTTTTTTCTAGTTCTCTTTGAAATTACATACTTCCGTTCATTTATTTATTCAATTAAAGAAAATATTTTAAATATATTTAAATGATTTTGTACCTTTATAATTACAGTTATTTTTAATTTTTTATGTTTTTATTTATTGCAATTAAATTTTATACGGTAATTTATATGGAGGTGTACCTTTATTTATATAAACGAAATTTCATACAGTAATTTATATGGAGGTGTGTCTTTATTAATGGAAATTACTTCTTAACTTTTTAATTTAGTTCTTTTTAATTATAGATATTTTCAAGTACACACAAACATTCTTTACAAATTTTTAAATACTGACCATAT
>OZ024713.1:3708265-3728173 GCA_964016945.1 Microplitis deprimator
TGATAATTAATATTTTGTTATACGTATATACTATTGTTTATAACTGAAGACTCCCAGAAGTAAATTATTGTCAACGCCGGTAAGTCAATTGTATTATCATTTGTTGCCTCGGCTATCGCTGGACCTTCGGTAGAGTTGATCGCGATAAATAATTGATCATAATTGAACCTGAGTTATTGTTGTAATAATAAGTTGAATATTCGGCGTTGTCCCAGGATTTAGTGCACATGCACGTGGACGCGTCGAATAAATTCCTTAAAGGATTAGACAAGGATAGCATGTGGCTCCTTGTCTTGTACTAGTATTTTACGTTTTATTTTAAAATTATATTTGAGTATTTACATTATTATTTCTCTGGGTAAAATTCATGTTAAAATTTAATGGTAAGCAACCCAGTGTTGCCAAATGGATTTTGAGTTCCCGTGTCTATCTCTCCCCAGAGTAAATAACTTATAATAAAGAAAAGATTATTATTTTATTTGTATAAATTTAATATTGAGTTTAAAGAGTAAAAATTTAATTTGTAATTTGGATAATTAGTAATATAATTTAAATTGATTTTTATTATTATTATTATATGGTTAAATTGAGCATATTTCTATTTAATAAAATTTATCATAGAGAATTGATAATATTAAATTATTCTTGGTATTGTAATATTTGTTGCGTTTATAAATATGTTTGAATTGAATAATTTAGTAAAAGAAACCCAGTGATAGCCAGTATTTGTTTATTTATTTCCTGGATATATTTTAGTAATATTATTCCTTATTATTTTATTCATTATATTTATTTGGTTGTCTTTCCGCTTGGTACATACATTCTCGCTCAAAATTTTGTCCCGTGATTTCTCCCCTGAATTGTTATTATTTTCGTTCGTTTTGTAAAAACGGACTGGCGCCCTCGTGCACTAACCCAGCCTGAGGAGCTGGTTCAGGCACAACTGTATTTTTTTTATAATTTACCGAACACTTATATTTATTATTTTATTTGATCTCGGTATTTATTATCATTTATTATCATCTATTTATTACGCGTGGGCGACCTCATACGATATATTGGACTGTTCCGCGTCTCCGTCGCGAAATTTCAGCACGATATACGTTATAACTTACATTGATCAAGGACCGATTCTATGATCTGGGCTCACGTGACCAAATGCTCAGATTATTCTATTCTATATTTAAATCGCGCCTACACAATCTTGTTGAAGACAATATTGATAACCCAAAATGATTTCCAATTTATGACGTGACTGTTTATTTTTCACAATCAAACTTCGAGCGGTAAACGTAAGATTGTGTACCCCCTACTGTTAACTATCGGTATGAGCGGCTAGACAGGTAGAAAAATAAGGGATAAAGGAAGGTGGGCTGCCGAAAAGCCTAGTGAAGCTAGTATCTCATTGTTAAAGTAAAATTGTCTGAGAAATAATGTTTTCAATTGTTTTATGTTAACGAGTATTTATTTATTGAGGACTAAATATTCTCAAAATACAAAAGGGTTACAAATGACAATATTCAAAATAGTAAATATAAAAGTAAATGTTTCATGCATATGTTTCACAAATATTTCAAAGTAAATTTAGAAAATACCAGATAATAGTTACAATGTTTAAGACTTACCCTAAACAGGTTTTGGTGAGGTGTCAGGACTGTCAGCAGTAACACAGGACACTTATTCACAACGCGTTCTCGCGGTTAATTAATATGATTCTAATTTATCGTTTTATTTATTTATTTAGTATGCTTTGTTGTATTGATTTAAATGTTTAAGCGTTTTCAAATCTTCGTATATTAAAATAAAATAAATGTCCTCGCGCTTTTCGCGGTAAAATAATTCCAATGTATTCAAATTCTTCGTGTCTTCGCGGTAAAATAAAATATAAATTTGTTTATAAAATTTTCGCGTATTCTCACGGTAAAATAGTTTCAAAATATTCAAAATCTTCGCGTATTTTAGCTGTAAAATATTATTGAAATCTTCGCATTTATCGCGGTAGAATATTCTTTGATTCTTCACGTTTCTCGTGGTATAATTCAATATTGAAATAAAATAGATTAAAAATAAGATGAAGATAATCAATGTTGTACCGATGCTAAACGGTTGATATTAGTTCACGACTTACAACGATCAAGGACCAATCGTACGATCTGGGCTCACGTGATCGGATGCTATACGCTAATATTGCGTTGATTATGCTTCTGAAGCTAGTAGAAAATAATATGCCGATTATACGAGTATTTACGACGATCAAGGACCGATCCAATGATCTGGACTCACGTGACCGAATTCTCGATCGGGATATCAATCCTCTAGCCACGAACACCGTCAAGTGTCCGGAGTTCGGTATGGTTCAGAGTTTGATTCCCAAAAGAACTGATGAGCTAAAGTCCATGGTCTTTTTATACGGTCTTCACATATAAAAAGTGGTGGTAACTTGTTTCCCATACGAGAAGACTCGGACTCGCCCGAAAGTTCTAGGCCCATGCACACGTGTGATCCCTGGGAAATAGATTTCAACTATTAAGTGGACCGATGACCTGGCGCCACTCTGCCGCCGAAGAAGCCATAAATTTGGTAGTTTCCATTAGCTTTCTTTAATTTCCAAGAATCACATGCAGGTGCACACGAGTTGGGTAGTCTATAGTTTTAAAATGAAGAATCAAAGAAAAGATTACCGTTCTATGCTTAGATTATTTAATGGGAACGGATACATAAATTTTAATAGTACGTTAGGTAAGAATGACGAAATCTATAGAGCAAGAGAAATCTATAATACACGTGGTCTATTAGTACAATACGACTTAATTGTAAAGCGTTGATAACGCTCAGGTAGGTATATTTGTCCGGTACGACTGCTGGCGTCAATAAGGCGACTTTATACATAAAAAAGTTTACGTACAAGAGGTCTTAGTGTGTACTTATTTCGAGAGGAAAAAAAATAAAATTTTGGAATGTAGCAGCCGTGACAGTAAAATTATATATATGTATTGTAAAATAAGTCACTTAAAAAAATATGGTCGGTATTTAAAAATTTGTAAAGAATTTTTGTGTGTACTTGAAGATATCTATAATTAAAAAGAACTAAATTAAAAAGTTAAGAAGTAATTTCTATAAGTAAAGACACACCTCTATATAAATGACTGTTTAAAATTTAGTTTTTATAAATTAAGGTACACCTCCATATCAATTTCCGTATAAAATTCAATTGCAATAAATAAAAACATGAAAAATAACTGTAATTATAAAGGTACAAAATCATTTAAATATATTTAAAATATTTTCTTTAATCGAATAAATAAATGAACGAAAGTATGTAATTTCGAAGAGAACTAGAAAAAAATTACTATAAAAAAACAAATCCTAAGAACAAACATTTGCATAACTAAACATGTAAATAAGAAAATTAAGTAAAAATCATCATCTCGATAAATAAAATATCTATAAAAAATTAATTGTTTTTGAACATCTCTATAAAATATAATATCAAATTAAATTTGATTATAGATATCATATTTTATAGAGATGTTCAAAAACAATTAATTTTTTATAGATATTTTATTTATCGAGATGATGATTTTTACTTAATTTTCTTATTTACATGTTTAGTTATGCGAATGTTTGTTCTTAGAATTTGTTTTTTTATAGTAATTTTTTTCTAGTTCTCTTTGAAATTACATACTTTCATTTATTCAATTAAAGAAAATATTTTAAATATATTTAAATGATTTTATACTTTTATAATTACTGTTTTTCAAAATTATTTATGTTTTTATTCATTGAAATTAAACTTTATACAGTATATTTTATGGAGGTATATCTTTATTTATAGTAATTACGTTTTATCAACTTTTTAATTATAAACATTTTCAAATATACACAAAAATCATTTACAAATTTTTAGACAGTGACCATGTTTTTTTTTTTTAGTGGTTTACAAATCTAGAGATTTTTTTTTATTGGGGCTTTTTTTATTCCGTCATTTTACAATTTATATTTATAATTTTACATTTAATTAACATAAATATATTTTTAAATATTGAATTTTCTTCTTACAATTTATTGTTTTTAAATTTTTACACTTAGTAGAAAACTAGTTATACATAGTTTTATTTTCAGAGATTTCTTTTTTCCCAATGCTATACTATCCGACAAGATCTAATGGCCAATATTATATATATATATTTATATTTATATTAATTTATTTATTTATTTAGACCGACTTTAATATTTAAAAAGTTTCACTTCTATTATGACCTTATGTCTGTGAGGCTCACTTTTTTTTTTTTTTTTGCTATTACCCCATCAAGGACTAAAAATACCTTTTGGAAAAAATGCGACTAGAAGAACAAAAAAGTAATTAATCTATTCTATTTGCTCGGGTGGATCTAAATTACGGTAATTACGGTATATGCGTCAAAAGTACGGTATTTTACAGCAAAGAAGCGGTATTTTTAACGTAAACTTGCAGGGTAAGTCAGGCAATTTACTGTAAAATTTTGGTAAGCCTGCAATATTTCACCGTAAAGTGATGTATTGCACTTTAAAAATCTTAAGAATGAAAACAGACGATGCTTACGGTAAAAATGCCGCAAATTACAGTAACTTACCACCTTTTACCGCAATTCGCGTCAAAGTTGCCGTAGAAATACCACATTCTACAGTAAATTACGGCGAAATTCGGTAAATTACCGTAACTTAGATCTGCCAGGGTGATTTCATCTTGATTAAGAAATTACTTACCGATGAATTTGTATTCTGGATTACAATAGTAATTGAAAAAAGAGGATCCTACAAATTGCTAACAGAACAAGATATTGTCCAAATTTAATAGTGATAATTATTTTTTAGCCTTACGAAAAATACTAATGAACACTCATGGATACTATTGGAAATTCATAAGTGTTGATAAGTGTTTTATTAGTGACTATTAGTGATCATTCATACTTCGACTAGTGACTCAGTAAACACATTGATGTAAATTTGAGGTCAGAATGACGACATGCTCTGTCATCATTTACGCAAGATATGTCACGAATGAGTCAGGTGTGACTCAGTATTTCACACATTCATACGTTAGACGATGACATAAGATTACTGACGTAATCATGATGTGATTGTGTTGGCATATGAGTGATGTCAAAATTATCAGTCCGGAAAAAGTATTTGAAAAAAAAAAATTGAAATATTGAATTTTTGATTTGATTATTATCGCGCGAATGCATTACAAATTCAGAAAGAACACTTAATCAGATTAGATGATAGGAAAATCCTGGGCGTCTCTTTGGTTTGAACATGGCTCCTCTTGGCTGGCAGTCCTGAACGCTGCTGACTGGTCCAGAATACGAAAACTGTGATGTGCTCAATTGGTGTATTTAGAGTTGGATGCCGCAAGAGACGGATTTTACGCGTTTTTGTTGTTGATTTTTAGAAAATTTAAAAAAACTCAATATTGTATGACATTTTTTAGAAGCAACGCTTCACATAAAATTCTAAAACATTCGATAAAGATATACAAAATATATCTCAAGAACAAAAAACATTTCCTTTTAATAGATTTTTAATTAGTGCAATACTTTGTAAAATAGTTTGCATTTTTTTCTTTTGGCTGTGATGTAAAATTTACGAAATTTTACGAGACATTGAACAGTTCCACAAAATCGTAAGAAATTCCATCGATTGAAAAGCTGTGATACTAAACTTTATAATTTTGATATTTGAAGAAGTGCAAACTTTTCCAACATTTTTTTTTTTTTATTTACAGATCAATTTTTTTAACAGAATTTTTTTTAAAGATCAATAGATGATAAAAAAATCGGTCTGTCAGTTGACCCTGCGGGCCAGCCTCAAAACTTCCCGCCGTTTTCGAGCTCCTTGAGCTCGAAAAATCATTGTGGATACATTTTCGAGCTCTTCGAGCTCGACAATACTTTTGTATGCCTTTGTTTTCGAAAAAAAACGTTTTTTACCATTTTTTCTCAAACGATATCTCTCGAACTAATAAAGCGATTGAGATGGTCAAGGTGGCAATCGACGCGTTTCATTGAGTTCTACAACTGATCAGAATTTGAAATTTATTTATTGAATCGTTTTTGAGAAATTTCAAAAATACTAAAAAAAAATTATTTTTTCATTCTTTCGACAACGGTATCTCTTGAAAGAATCAACCGATTTTGATGGTTGAGGTGGCATTCGACGCGGTTTATGAAGCTTCAGAGCCCAGTTGATTTTGGAATCAATCCATCGAGCCGGTAAAAAGTTATCCGAAAAAAACGTTTTTGAAAAAAGTTTATTTTTGGAATATCTCCGAACGAGCCCTACCGATCAAGCTCAATTTTTTTTCAGTTTCGAGACATTGACAAACCGCGTCAAATGACATCTTGACGATTAAAATCGGTTCATCCGTTCAAAAGTTATAGATATTTACATACGTACGTAGTACATACATAAATACATGCACTCGGACGTCATCTTGAATTTAGTCAGAATAGCTTCCTAAAACCTCAAAACGTCGACATCTATTGGAATTTCGATTTTCACAAATCGGGATGAAACCAATAACTTCCCGAATTTTTGAAAATTTGCAATTTTCTTTGCGGGAAGTTAAAAATAGAATTCAAGACTAGATAAAAATTCATATATTAACTAACTAACCATCCTGTTGCGTAATTGAAACTAAAATAATTTACATTCATTTAATTTAAATTCAAGTATAGTTTCACTTCCGGCAGATAGAGGCAGCACCTACTGGGGCCTCGTTTATAAATTAAAACTTGATCATGTGCAGCTCGGCGCATGCGCATCTACTTTTTCCTGCTTCGTGTCGAGAAGACGGCCGCCATTATCTTTCGCTATACACATTCAACAGATAACACGTGTTATTCTAAATCGTATTATTTTGCGCTCATCTCGAGTAATTAATTAAAAATAATAATTAAAATCAATTAAGTACTCAATGAGCTCATCAAAAATATAATTATTTTTGTAATCGTAAGCACCAGAGCTCATAAATAAATCAATAAAAAACTCAAGACTTCCAGTGATCATCGACCACGTTTTTTAAGAGGTTATTCAAACGGGAGACATCACAGGTGCCTTTTTATTTAATAAATAATTATATCCAGTGTTCATAAAAATTAAAAGACTCTATCTGATAATTAATTAATTATCAACATGTTCATTATTTTAATAAAATTAAAAGTAAATTCTCGCTCGGTAGCCTCTGCAATCATGCTACCACGTGTTCATCAAATAAATTCAATTCAGTGCAATTTATTATAAACTCATTCAATTAAATTAAATTAAGTGATCAATAATATTATAAATCGATGAACTCAATTATTCATGCATTTTGAGTATTAGAAATAGTAATTCAAGTGTTCAATAATTAACTTCGCTCGGTAACCTCTGATTTCATGTTACTGTTTTCCATGACATTTTTTACAATCAACTCAGTGTTCAAATATATTCAAATTAATTATTTCAATTACTTACTCGAGCTCAATTTTCTAATTTGCATTCAATTATTTACGTATTCATGAGCTCCGACAATTTAACAGTATTAATAAATTAAATCAACGATTTAATTTTGTAACCCAGTGATATTATGTGCTGTGACAAATAAAAATATTGTTATATATTTTAATATGCGTATTTTTCCAATATCCCAACCACCAACCATTCCTGGCATGTATTTATTTATTTATTATTACAACACATCCGGAATCAACCAAGGAACCTAACTATCTCGCTTCCCTATTTGTCTCTCTCTAATGGATGCATAAGCGAATAACTTCTATCTCCAATAATTCAATTAATAAATAAATTAATGACTATTAAATAACATTACAATTATTATTATTAATTAATTAATTATTAATTGTAATGCATCATTAATAATAATTGTAATTATTATAATAAATTTATTATCATAAATGAAAAAAATTCCTATTATAAAATAAAATATAAAATTAAGGTGTTTATTAATTACTTAACTCATAAGATACAATTATATATTCAAATACGGAAACGTAGTTGAATAATTCATGATTAATTGAGCTATGATAATTATTTTATCTGTTCGCTGTCAATAATAAATACAAGCGCCATCTCTAAAAAAAATATTTCATTCGTTACGGGAAAAAATATATCAGATAGTACTCATTACTATCTTATATCGAAGCCACTATTACGATACACCGCAACCAGTAATATCTAAACATAGATACAGCCGCTACCTGCAGATAGCAGTGGGTAATATGTTTTAAGTAGCTTTTGCTATCTGACATACGACTGGCTGCTATGTACATATAACTGGGTAACATCTAAGAGTGTAATATGTGAAATAATAGTGAGTAACATCTGACATGGGGCTGAGTACAATATAAAGAGTAGCCAGTACTACGTAGATAGGACCCATTGCTATCTTATTCTTTTTTCTACAGATGGCACTGACTACTATCTGACTTAGTAACCAGTTCTAATTATTTTTCCGTGTGTATTTAACTGTTTATTTATCTATTTAATTATTTATTTATTTATTCATTCACTTCTCTAACTATTATCTATTTCTTATTTTGGACCAAGATGGTCTTCTATTGGACCTGATTTTTCCCTGAACCAAGTAATTAGGAAACACCTTTTCCATTTTTTGTGGCTCCGAATTTTGACTAAGAGAGTCAGTCGTGAAAATTGGTCCAAAGTGGGTGGTTGTGAAAAATATAATAATAAATCAAAGTAGGCAGGTTGCCACCACGACTTAAAATTTAGAAGCTACAAAGAAAAGTTAAGTTGATAAGCAAATTAGTAAAACAATAAGTCTGAGTTGTGTGTGTGTTAAATTAAAGCAGTTTACCGGAGTAAAACTCACAGAAAAAGGAAAGAGTCATACAACTACCTTAGCTGTTCTAGACATAAACTCAACCTGTAACCAAGTCAGAAATTTATCCTGTTCGTAATTTTTCTTTCAATTTTTTTTACGTCCAGAATGATGAACACACGTTATTCAGTCCCTTAATTTTGAGTCAAAGCAATTAAGTTATCTACTCGGGTAGCGGGGACCTCGCTACTTAGTGTCGAGCATGTCAATATACATAAATATGATGTACGAGGTAAATAGATGTGTTTTATTGATAGATAAATGAAAAATAATTGAACTTACAGCTGGTTTAATCAATATAAAAATTTGTCCGAATATAAGATTTGGCTGAGCTGGAGACCAGATTGTTGTTGGTTGAAATTGAATTCGAAATAAATTATTGTCAGATGGCTTGTTAGTTGGTTACGATTCTTGAATGTTGAGAATTGTTGATGTCAACGAGAAAAGGGGTTTACTTTTACTAGTTATTTGACATCTGAGATGGCGCTGACTGTAATGTAGAGAGTAGCCAGTACTACGTAGATAGGACCCACTGCTATCTCAATTTTTTTTCTGCACGTGGCACTGACTACTATCTGACGTAGTCACCACTTCTATTTATTTTTCCGTGTGTATTTAACTGTTTATTTATCTATTTAATTATTAATTTATTTATTCATTCATTTATTTATTTATTTATTTATTGATTTATTCATTCACTTCTCTAACTATTATCTATTTTTTATTTTGTTTGTCGTTCCCTTTAGTTTTAATTTTAAATTTTATTTAAATATAGTATATTACGCACCTAGAGAGAAAAGTAGGACATTCCAACCCGCGCAATATTGTCGACCGAGCCGAAGGCGAGGGTGACAAAAGCGCGAGTTGAGATGTCCTACTATCCTCCCGTGGTGCGTATACGTTTTTTTATCAGACCAGGATCGAAAGTTCGATTAAAATGTAAATAATAAAGTTAGATGTTGAATCAGGTTGGTTATCATTAGTGCGCATGCTTCGATTTCTTAAATTTGATGTTCAGTTTTCTTGACTTCGTAACTAGGCATTAAGTTATTTATTCATTTATTTATGAAAATTTGCAAACATATCAGCCTACAGTGATAATATAAGCTTATATTTGCAATTAAAGCCAGAATATAAATTCGTGAAGCGTAATAAATTATTCAAATAAAATAAGATCTGATGATTCGGGAGCTGAATTGAGTGAAGAAGAAATAATAAAAAATTTGGATGAAGCGGCAAAACAAATTAGCAATAATATGTTGCCCAAAAAATTGAAAGTTCGGTATCGACGACAAATCTACCTACAAATAATTTCTTCTCACCAAGAAATTTCATCTAGTTCCACTCCCAATTGTCAAGTTCGATCTGCTACTATCACCAACGAAGCTCCATCTACCTCTACTGCCAATCCAGAAAACCCAAAAACAAACTATTAGTGCGTGAAAAAACTATAGCATTAATGTTTTTTATTAGTGTTGATTATTTTTTTTCCGTTAGGTATATAAATTACGTTTACCCTACTATGGAGTGTTGAACAATCACCACGTGGACATTCTGCATAGTAAACTGGAGTATCTGGTCTAATTATGACGTCTTCAGTTGACGATGAACGTTAATCCATTTATAGATATTGGAGTTACCACTTTGCTAAATAATATCAATTGATAAAAATAATGCATTTATTTTAAAAATTTTCACCAAGTGAGCATTAATAAATGAAATACTGGAGCTTATTATCAGCATTATTATTAATTTAATAATTAAAGTATCTGTTGGATAAAAATTATATCGATCATTCATTATTGATAAGATTGCTATTCATTTCCGACTTTTAATCATTTCCCCTGGTCGAAAAATTTAATCTGATATTAGTCTAACTGGACTGCATTTAAACTAAATGGTCTGTTTTTGGACTCGTTGATCTGTTCTTGATCTCATAAAAATTTCAAGCTGTTTTTTATACGTTGTTTAACAAAACAATTGCGATACCGAAGGACAAAACTAGCTTAAATCGTGGACTGTTAATAATTTCATTTATATGTAAACAAAAAAACATCAAAAATATTCTAAGTTCAAGAATTGATTTTGTTCTGTTTATTATTTACGTAGTGTATTTTGTTTGAAAATCTCGGCTGTTAATAATAATTTGATAGAGCTATATATTTCAGTTTTCTTGATAGATTATTTATAATATTCAATAAAAGTAATAAAATTGCTAATAAAATTCCAAGAAAGTTTTCTTTAATTTACTGGACAGAGTCGAAAAATATTCTGGCATCAAAATCCATTAACAAATTCTTCTGTGACATCACATCCCGAAATAGCAACAGAAAGTTACAAATATCGAGAAAATTCAAATAAACCTGTATATCTAGATGCCCTTAAATCATTTTCGATAAGCAATAAGTTTTGTTAAACTCTCTTCATTCTTATTATTTTCAGTAAATTATGCAGCAATGAATAGAATAGTAATTGATTTTCTCTGTAAATGGAAGTATTAATTTTTACTCTTTAATTTTTTTCTGCCCTCTGGCCGGAAAGTGCTAACTTTTAGGATGCTGCCCTAAACGAAGTTGAAATTTCCCGGCATCTTCGAGCAGAAAAATAGTGTACGCACCTTAGCCAGTAAAATAGAACGCATCAGACCACATGTTTATCAGCATTGGCTTCGCCTCGGCCAATAATTACATGTGATCTGAGACTTTTCTCATTTTACTAGCATAGGTATGTAATATACTATTTGTATATTTATAGAATATTACATACCTAGGCCAGTAAAATAAGAAGAACCTTAAATCACCTGTAATTGTTGGTAGAAGCGAAGCCAAGGCTGACAAACGTGTCGTCTGAGGCTTTCTTTTTTGCTGGCCGAGTTGCATATGCTATTTTTTCTGCTCAACACAGCCGGCAAGTTGCAACTTCGTTCGAGGTAGCGGCTGCAAAAAATTACTCATTTTCGCAAGTAGTTATTCTGGAGGACCCCGCGCCCCCCCCCCCCGATAACTTCGCAATCCGCACTACCAGCAATCAGTTAGTGACTAGATGTAGATGATATTTACCGACGGCAGGTGATGCACGTCAGGGTGCGCGTATTGGAAGTAGATGATGTTACCGGCGGTGTATGTTAATTTGTGACATCGGCAGTGGGTGTTAACCCATGATATCGGCATTGGATATCAACATGCGATAGCATAAGTAGCTAAAGTACCCTAAAATGGGCCAGGCTATCAAGTGCCGCCTTTCGTGGGGGTTATGCTATATGCACTTCAACCGTTAACAGTATCCTTTTTGTAATGCTTAGCATTGTTGTAAATGTGGCAATTCAGTGGTGAAAGGAAACCACCAGGCACCGCTGCAAGCCCTTAAGGAATTTAATGTTCATTATAATAGGGACAGGAAAGAAAGGTATAATCAGGTATGAGACCTTCAGAGTCTGGCTAAATAACCAAAAAAGTCTTGTCAAGGTACACAGTACCAAATATGTATGCGTGTGAGCACATACGTGCACACTTCAATTTAAATTAAAGAAATAAATAAATATAGACATTGCCATCATTTACCTTGTGTAAACGATCTATGATCATCGAATACTATTCCTTGAATACATGGCTTTGACTATCAAAAAGTCTATCAAAAAGTCAAAAGCTTAACAAAGATTGCATGCCCTAGATCACCTTGAAAGCCCGTGGACCGTAGTGCCAAACACGTTGATAATTGTGCTTGCTTGGAAAAACCTCAAAAACTCAGACATCAAATCGTTGTTAAAGGTGTTAACCTTGGTTCTCAATACTTAGGAGGCGATGGTTATGATGGTCCCGTATAAGCGCACCTGAACAGGGCCGCAGTCTGGTCAGGTAAACTTGCTGATATATGTTTCAAGGGCTGCTCATAACCTAGGGTTCTTGGGATCCAAAGCTCAAGCTAAATCTTAGGCAAAAAAGCCGAAATTGCCGCAAGAAAGATAAGGTTAGAACCCTCAAAGAAGGCAAAACAACTCGTCCCAATGGACCTACGGGGTAAGAGTCGTAATATATTAAGGTGTGCGCTGATGATCTCTTCGTCATCTTAGAATGCAGCTCACGTGCTGATATTCAAAGAAAATCCCAAGGGACGGTAGACTCAATACTGGAATGGTGTCGTGCCGCGAAACAAGTTGTCAGAGTCGAAAGCCGAAACAATATTCCGAAAGAGAGAGCACACTCAACGTGGTCCGCGCAAGGACAAAGGTCCGTACCGATACGAACCGAAGAGAGAAAGGCCCAAGTATGATTCAAAGCCATTGAAAATCGTAATAGTAAAAAGAAAAAATAGCATTCAAAAAGAGCGCTAGATGTCTAGGGGTACACTTCAACCAGGGTCTCAAACCAACGAGAAAACATAAAGACAAGGCGCGTGAAATTAGGTAAAACTTTTGGTTGTCTACACCGTCTGGCACGGATTGAATGAGGACTGCACTTTCTGGCTATGTCCACTATCTACAAGGGCTACTTCATAACTGTTATTACTTATGCGGCAGTAAGTTGGAGTGACCTATGTAGATGGAGTATTGGAAGGCTCTTAGGGCCCTGCGACGGCGAGCCCTGACTACGATGACGTCTTCATACACGACGGCATCGTATAAGAGATTTTGTGTAGTTGCAGGGGCAGTGTTTATTCGGCTTGTGATACGCGAACGTTGCGCCTGTTACAATCCTCACACTGGCAAACAGGCAACCTTTGGATCCTTAACCGTGCAGACAGGTGACAAAGAAGGCCTTGCCTTCCTCAGATTAGAAATCATTCGCAGATGGCAAGAACAGTGGTCCACAATGAATAAAGGACGAATGACATTCAACTTTTTTCCCTTCGACATTTGTTACGTTCTGAAGTGATCAGAAAAATTTTATATAAAGTCTTGTCATAACAAATAAATTTGGGCTCTTGTGAACATTCCGTTATCAGTAAACTCAGTTTTTCTTATCTCGCGAGCATTCACAATAAAGGATTATTTAATTTGGCTATACGAGTACAGCTGTATGAGGCGATCGTCTGTTCCCCGGGAAAATGATTAAGATCTGATCAGATCAAATTATATCTTGGCAGATCTATTTATATCTATTCAGATCTCATTGTATCTAGCCAACCTCCGTTTATATTCGGTCAGATCGAACCAGATGTAAGTGGATCTGGGCTAGATAAAATGCCAGACTTGATTATATCTAGTCAGATCTGCGTATATCTCGCAACATCTGATCAGACATAACTAAATCTGAACTAAATACAACATTTGACATAATCAGATCTCATTATATTTTCTCAGATATAATCATGTATACATTGTATTATTATTGAAAATTGTTCATATCTAGTTATTTACACTCACGCGATCACATACGTGGTTCAGCGCAGTGGATAGCATCAAAGACTTTAAATTGGAACGACGCAAGTTCGAGCCCAGCAGTCACCGACATTTTTTCATCAATATAAATCTTGTTCACTTCTTCTCGGTAATGGTCCGAGTACATTAAATTACATTTCAGATTTAATTTAAATTGTTTTATTTTTTTTTTCGAAATTTAATTTTTTTTTGACAGGCATCCCCGGGGAAAAAGGTTTAGATCTGACCACAAATAATTATATCTGATCAGATCTGGCCAGATATCGCTAGATAGAGACAATTTGAAGATCTGGCCAGGTCTACTTTGTCGGATCTGATCAGATATAACTATATATGGTCAGATCTAAACTTTTTTCCCCGGGTTGTTTCCGCGTTGTGAATAAATTAAATTACTACGGCAACCAGATTCCTCATGTTACCATCTCAACCCCTTCCAGACCTGTTAAAAAAGGGAGTTGCCCTGCTGACGAGTTTCCCCGTTACTCACCAGCAGGCCCAGATTGTGAAAGCATAACTGACTGACTCCCGAAAAATTATTATATATTATTCTTATACAAATTATTATACATTCATACATAACTATTATATATGATTATACAAAATTATTATATATTCATACATAATTATCTTTTAGTTATTATAGTACATGTGTATGTTCATGTGTATATACATATATATATATATATATATATATATATATATATATATATATATATATATATGTGTGTGTGTGTGTATATGCATATACATATATAATTATTATTATTAACGCATATATACACTTACACATTATTATACATACATGACCAGGTTCGATGGTGAATCAAGGGTGAGGTACCGACGTCAGCAGAAAAGAATCATTATTTAAATAAAGATACTAAGAAATTCTAAAAGTTTAAACAATTCAAAACAATAAAGTCAGCACCTTCACACAGTAACGTTATCAAAGAAGTGTAAGTTTACTGTCGCCATATCCCACGTTTCGTCCACCGGATGTAATCTGATCGGGCATCGTTAATATAAATGAACGTCGCAGATCAACGGAAGTACTCACTCTTCAGTCGGTAAGTCCCGGAATTTCTCCGCGCATAATTATACAATTCTTCCGTTGACCTCCGTCGTTAACAAAGATAAATGTTTCATAAACCATATCTATAATTATAAAAATCAAATTCACCATTGGAATAATTGAGTAAATTTCGCGGTATCTATTATTAATCCAAATTTTCGATAAAAATATACCGTAAAACAAAATTAATATATTTTCCTAAATGAAAATTATTAGTGTCAACCACCAATTAGTGCTGATTATAAAATTTGTGTTAAAGTTAAACTGTTAAAATTTCTAAATAAAATTTTAATCAATAAAATATGCTGTGACTGTGACAAAACCTTGTGTAGTGAATTCTTCCCATAAAATATAAATTAACTTCAAGTTTTATAAATTAAATAAGATAAGCTAGTTTAACGGGCCGTCTAATCAACGGTACGGTGGTGGCTATCAGTGGAACCTGTGAACTTCCAAGGGATCTTGACCCACAGAAGTTGTGCTCCATTCGGACGCACTTCTGTTATCACTCCATCTTACCCAAAATCAGGAGTGTGTGCTTTGCGTAGCACCAGTCCTTGGGCAAGTTTCTGTGAATGGTAAAAAAATCTCGTCGATCGGGTCTACGGTTCCAACTGAGAAAAATTCACTCCGATTACGTGAACGGGCGAATTTACCACCGTCCGTTAATTGAGACTCGGTATTGGGAATCAGACGACCTTCCAATACCCGGGCAATCTCTAAATTCAATTGTATTGGATCAAGCGATTCCTTTGAAACTCAGCAAACCACGAGTCATTTCTAACTTCCCAGCTCCCGAAGGATTGTACGAGCAACATAAGGCCCGACGAATTCAATTGCCAGAAAATCACCACGGAGTTCAGACCCCGTTCCAGAGACTGGTAGACCAATTGGAGGAGTGGATTACAGGGATTCCAATAATTCAACTAGATTAAAGGTAAGCGAGTAAATAGAATAGGGAAACCCCGGAATCTATCGATATCCGAAAACATAGAGGAAAAGGGCGAATATTTTACGATGAGAACGCAACACTCAGCTATACTTTTTTACCCGCAGCGAGCCATTATATAACTACCTTATGTTTACCGACACTCTATCGCATCCGGTCTTTATAAAAGTTCCCCCTAAAAATGGGACCACCCATGGCCCCTGCAAAATTCAAAAAACTCTAATGCCTCTGGCTGTCCGACAATTCCCTCCCGGGCAATTTTCGGTGGTTTCCCAGTTCCGAGGGTATATACGGACCCATAGGTTGTTATACGCGTACTTAGTTTTTTTTCGATTAGATTCTTTTAATTTCTAAATTTTATCAACATTCCGGTAAAATCCATTTTTCTTATATAATTTATCATTTTTTTCAAAATTAAAAGAATTATTCCCGTCATTATAACCAAATTGTCATGAATTCTTTGATGAACTGTTCTCGATCGTTTGAGTGTTTATTAATTTACGAAGTGACTTCTCAATAAATTTAGTTTTTAAAAAATTCGATTGCTCGGAGAAACTAAGCCAAGTTCAGTCAATTATACTAAATTCTAGCTTCTATATTCCAACTTCATTAACGGAATCTACGGGAAACTTACTGTGCCGTAGATTTTCATCTAGAAATTCGAAAATCAATAATAATCTTTCATTCGAGCGCAACCGTAACTTAATCAAAAGTGAAGGTGAAAGTGAAATTATCAAATGAACCAGCAAAACACCAGTAGCAACGTAACCCATCTCCAATCTACTCACCGCCAAGCAGCAGCAGTGAAAACCGGGAAACGTCCGAGTTTCTTGTCCAGCCACCACTGATAATTGTGATCATCATCGACTTGTCTATCTTCAGAATAATTGTCAAATAAATCAACAGAAGTAGTAAATCCTGATATTTTTACTACATTTTTATACAAAAGGTGTATTAAGGTCTCTAAAGCTGAGGCCTGGAGAAAGTTCTGTGGGGAGATTAAAGACCTACCATTGGTGGCCCGTTTCCGCAAGATCTTTACTTCAGGACCTACAGTTAAGCTAGGTGGCCTGACCCTCCCGGATGGGAAGGAAACAGAAAACCACGAAGAAATATTAGCTCATCTCTTTGAGGTACACTTCCCTGGCTCGGAACTGACGGGACAGGAAGGAAATCAAAGAGAGGAGAGGAACTTTACGGTCACCAAACAAGGTGACTGGAGGACTGCTGCAAGGATGGTAACGCCCAGCAGAATTGAATGGGCAATTGGTAACTTTGAAAAGTACAAAAGCCCAGGGGTGGATGGGATTTTTCCGGCTCTGCTACAAGAGGGTGGAGAATCACTTCGAAAACGCCTCCTACAAATTTTTTGGGCTTGTTTGGCCCTAAGCTATGTGCCTGGGGCGTGGCGCGAGGTCAGGGTAGTCTTTATACCAAAACCGGGGAAAAGTTGCTATGACCTGGCGAAGTCTTTCAGGCCCATAAGTCTGACTTCCTTCCTTCTAAAAACCCTGGAAAGGATGGTGGACAGACACATCAGAGATGAAGCGCTGAGTCGAATTCCAGTGCATCACCCACAACATGCATACCAGGCTGGTAAATCCGTCGAAACGGCTCTGCACGGAGTAGTTAACTACGTCGAGAGGGCCTTTCGCCAGAAGGAATCGGTTCTGGGAGTATTCATTGACATTGAAGGGGCGTTTGATAATACACCCTTCGAAGCTATTTGCGAAGCGGCGGAACACTTTGAGATAGAGAAATCTATCACAGAATGGGCCCATAATATGCTTCGCTCAAGAATAGTGAAAACCGAACTTAGTGACACTAAGGTACCGGCTCGTGTTAGAAGGGGCTGCCCGCAGGGGGGCGTGACCTCTCCTCTCATGTGGCTACTGCGTCATTAACGAGCTCCTAATACGGCTGGAGAAGCTAGGAGTACACGTGGTAGGCTACGCGGATGATGTTGCTCTGATGATCAGAGGCAGTAACCCGGTAGAGATAAGATGGAGGATGCAAAGAGCACTCGATCTTATACAGAGTTGGTGCACCGACAGATTGAAGGTTAACCCTGGCAAGACAGAGATGGTGCTCTTCACTAAAAGAAGGTAGCTTAATATTAAAGCTCCTTCAATTTTTGGCACTGAGCTGAAATTTGCAACAGAGGTACGCTACCTTGGAGTAACTCTGGACAGTAAGCTTACGTGGAGAAGCCATATTGGGAAGCAGGCTCAAAAAACTACTGCCACTTTTTGGGCCTGTAGAAGAGTATTTGGCACATCGTGGGGTCTAAAACCAAAACTAGTCAAGTGGATATACACGGCTATTTTGATACCCCAGTTAACTTTTGCCTCTGTTGTGTGGTGGCCCGCGATTCGAAGGGACGTCAACATCACGGCACTAAATAAGGTTTATCGACTTGCCATGCTAGGCATAACAGGAGCGTTTAAAACAACTCCTACCCTAGCCATGGGGGCATTTCTGAATGTAGTGCCTCCAAATATAACTGTAGAATCTCTGGCTGTAAAAACAGCACTGAGACTTCATTTTGTTTGTCTGTGGTCGAATGCTAGAACGGGACATGCGTCCATCCTGCGGAACAGAGATCTCGAAGAGGTTCTGGCCCAAGGAAGGGACTATGGCTCTCGCAGCTATCACTTCAGATCCAACTATAAGATCCTCTTTCCGAGCAGGCAGGAATAGAAGGAAGAGGGTAAAGATATCCTGTTCCCCAAAGGACTAGTCTGGTTTACGGACGGGTCTAAAAGGTTGGGGGGAACAGGAGCAGGAATTTATAGCGGAGGACCCAAAACTGAGATATCTCTCAGGCTGGGGCACTCCGCTTCTATTTTTCAAGCAGAGGTATATGCGATCTGGGCCTGTGTTAAGCACCTCTTAGAGCTGAATCACAGGGACAAACACATATACATATGCAGTGATAGCCGCGCAGCCCTCAAGTCACTCACATCTGCCGTGGTGACTTCAAGGCTGGTACGGGACTGCATTACACTTGTTAGCAAATTAGCAAGTGCTAACTATGTCAATCTCGTTTGGGTACTAGGTCATAGCGGTATCGAAGGGAATGACATTGCAAATGAACTGGCAAGAGCAGGAGCGTGTAAAACGGATCCTGAGCCAGCCTGTTCAATCCCGATGCCTCTGTGCTTCTTAAAAAACCACTTGGCTCAATGGACCTGTGACAGGTTCTTGGACCTGTGGCTCAAGGCCGGAGGCATGCGACATAAGAGGGAACTATTTCATGGGCCATCGGAGACATTAGGTACCAGTCTATTAGAGCTCGACAGATCCAAATTGAGTGTTATTGTCGGGCTCGTTAGAGGACATTGGTTTGCCAAAAAGCATCTGAAGCTTATAGGCATCACCGATGATTAGGTGTGCCGCAGATGTAATATAGAGGACGAAACTACTCTACACCTGCTGACCCGGTGCAGAGCCTTGACGGATGTAAGAAAAGACATCCTGGGGATCTGTAATGGCACTCAGCCTGCACTATTGGAGGTTGGCATGGACGGATTTCTACGATTCTCGAAATCTATTAATCTGCCCATCCAACCCTTAATCTAACGAGATTGACCAAATAGGGCCGAGTACAATGGTTCAAAGGAACTAAGTGC
>OZ024713.1:3732371-3785285 GCA_964016945.1 Microplitis deprimator
TTTTGTCTCGCCATACTTGCGCGAGCGACACTAGAGGGCGATGAAACGAATTTTCTTCACACTTACGGTGGACGGGCCAGGTAATAAGACCGCTCAGGAAAGCTCGTGGAGGCAACTCGTTCTCTGGGTGATCCACTCGACAGACTTCTCGCCGAATAAATCCTAGGAAACTGCAGTTATCTGTCATCCGACCGAGACCCAGGTAAGTGATAGCTAGTAACCCACGAGAAAGTGAACTTTCCTACTCTAAGGCCTTCTGCGAAGAGGTAGTAGGTGACAGTAGTCGATTAGGTGGGAGTGAGTGGGAGACTATCTCCTCATTCCTTGGGAACGGGTCGAACTAGGGCCTAGGGGTAACGACTAGTTACCCTTGTGGCAATCTAGGGAACCAGTAACCAGTGATACAGATCACGTATTATTCTTGGGATAATTTTATATATCGCGCCGCGTAATTAATTAGTAGGTTAAAATTGTAACTAGGTAATAAAGAGGTTATTGTTCAAGAAGCGTTAATTAATTCGTATCTTAATCAATACTTATTATTCAAGAATTGTTAATTAATTCGTATCTAAATAAATACTTATGTTCATTCTTACATAAAGTCTTGTTTGGTTTTAAATTTCCGTTTGAAATACCCTGGACACCGGCGAGTATATCTGAGCTGGACATTAGCCGTTACAGGCTGTTGGTTTATCACCCACACGCAAAGGATCTCCGATCCTAGGGTTATAACATTTGCCAATATTGAACTTGCTCAATGTTTTGCTTTCATCATATAATGGTAGAAAAGAAAGGGCTTCGCAGCCCAACAATTTTTTTTTAATTAGATAGATTTTTTTAAAATCTAACTATTGTATTTGTCCTCATGGTTGATTTTTCAAGGAATTTCATCATAAACTATCATAATTTGTTGAGTAGAGTTCAAAAATACCATTCATTGAAAAATGTATATATATATATATATATATATATATATATATATATATATATATCCGATCTTAATGAAATTTTTTTACACTTATTCTTTGTGTGATTACCACGGTTAAGTTCGAAGATGGGCTGAATCGGTCGATTAGTTTAGAAGTTATATCTGTTTGAAATTTTAACGATTTTTCGAAAAAATCCGTTTTTAATCACGTTTAAGTCCATATAACTTCAAAACTCCAACTCATAGATAATTTCTGCAAAAAGTATTTTGAAGCGTGACTAATAAGCTTTAATTTATGACCTCAAACTTTATATTTTGACCATTTCTTCCAATAATTTCATAGCCTTGAAAATTTTAATGGAATCAAAAAATGTTGGAAATATGGTTTTCGTTCCACAGAACTTATGCTTGTTCCATTATAATCCAGTTTTGTCAGTTGTATTTTATTGTGCACAAATTAACCTGTATATTTCACTGCTATTTTATATTTTAGAAGTATTTCTTTTATTCCTTATAATTAAGGCCAAGAATTTGGTTTTTTTAAAAGAGAGAGATAAAAGATGGGAGGAGCTTAATTTCTGATTGGTTGAATTTTTATACATTTGTATTTGTTTATTTGAATCGAATGAAACGAGCGATAAAACAAAAAGAAGTTTAGTCAATGTAAAACAAATATACTAGTGACATAACCACGTATATTTTTAATCTTGATATCGAACTTCGTTGGTTGAAATTCTAAAATATGCTATCAATTATATTTTGAATGAATATAAACTAAGGGTATTATTTTAAAAATATTTTAAATGATATTACTTTAGCCGATGGATTAAAAAATTTTTTTTTCTAATGGAACATGATTTGCACGCTGGACAGCGCATTCAAAAATTTGGAAAACTTTTTCAATCGAGTCTCGAAAAGGAGTCATATTTTTTTTCTTAAAATAAAATCTTACTTTTTGTCTTAAAATGAAGTCTTACCTTTTATCTTAAAATTAAGTCTTGACTTTTACACACAGAAAATTAAGTAATTGTGTTTATTATGCTAAATTTTTAATTCCAATCATCTAGAATGATTAATAATAATTAATTCGACTTAACATAAAGGATTGTAACAATTATCATAGATATGGTGAATATTACAATCTAGATGATTTATACAATCATCTAGATAATATTTACGACTAACTCATTGATGGTAGAAATTTTTACCATAACTAGATAGTAACTCCAATTATTTAATTTTCTAAGTGTAATTTGAAATTAAGTTACATTTTTTGTCTTAAAAAGAAATCATAATCTTTCCCGAATCAAAAATGAAACTTGATTTAGAGTGGGTCGTCCTAAATCGTGACTAAGTAAGACCAATTAATTCGAAATCAAGGTAAATTCACGCAAATTCAATGTCCAAGATGGCCAGGACTATTCGGATTTGAAAAAAGAAATATTGAAGGAAATGAAAAAAAATTATTATTAGCCAACTAGACAGTTTTACTGGTGCACCAAAAGCTCCAAGTGCTGCAGCTGACCATGTTGGCCACGAATCTCTGAATTTAAAAAAAATACTGAAGTAAACAATAAAAAATTATAATTAGCTAACTAGACAGTTTTACTGGTGCACCAAAGGCTCCAAGTGCGGAAGCTGACCAAGATGATCACGACTCTGGGCTTTTTTTTAAGTATCGAAGTGATTGAAAAAAATTACTTTCAGCCAACTAGACATTTTCACTAGTATATCAAGCGTACAAATTAAGTCTTATTTTTTGCCTCAAAATCGAGTCTTACTTTTTGTCTTAAAATCAAGTCTTACTTTTTGTCATGAAATTAAGTCTTATTTCTTATGATAAAATTTAGGATTACTTTTTGTCTTGAAATTTAGTCTTACTTTTTGTCTGGTTGACTAAAATTTTATTTTTTAATGTCTTTGATATTTAAAAAATATCCAGTCTTGGTCATTTCGGACAACTTTAACAATTTCACGACTTGATGTACCACCGAACATGTCTGGTTGACTGAAATTTTTTTGTTTAATGTTTTTGATATTTAAAAAAACTCCAGAGAGTCCTGAGACCATCTTGGACAACTTCAAAAATTGCATCAATTAATGTACCAGCGAAAATGTCTAGTTGACTGAAATTTTTTTTTTTTAATGTCTTTGATACTAAAAAAAAAAATCCAGAGAGTCTTGGTCATCTCGGAGAACTTTAACACTTGGAGTACTTGGTGTACTAGTGAAAATGTCTAATTGGCTGAAAATAATTTATTTTTATTTCCTTCAATATTTTCGTTCTAAATTCAGAATGTCCTGGTCATTTTTGACATAGAATTTGCGTGAATTTGCATCCGTTTTGACTCAACCGGTCTAACTTGGTTACGATTCAAGACGATCAACTCTAAATCAAGTTTTATTTTCGACTCGGGAACGAATACGATTTCTCTTTAAGACAAAAAATAAGACTTAATTCTAAGACAAAAATAAGACTTGATTCTAAGACAAAAAGTAAAACTTAATTTTGAGACAAAGAATTTGACTTCCTTCCAATACCCGATCGAAAAAGTTTTTCAAATTTTCAAAAACTCTATTCAGCGTGCAAATTATGTTCCAATTAAAACAAAATTTTTCAATCCGTTAGCTAAAGTCATATCATCTAAAATATTTTTAAAATGATACCCTTAGTTTACATTAATTTAAAATATAGTTGAGTGCATATTTTAGAATTTCAACAAATGAAGTTTGACATCAAGATCACATATATACATGGTTATGTGACTAGTATATTTGCTTTGCATTGATTAAACTCATTTTTGTTTTGTCGCTCGTTTCACTCGATTCAAATAAACGAATACAAATCTATAATAATTCATCTAATCAGAAATTTAGCTCTTCCCATCTTTTATCTCTCTCTTTTAAAAAAACCAAATTCTTGACCTTAGTTATAAATAATTTTTTAACTTATAATCTCGCATGAATGAGCTTTATGTTTTGACTATTTCTTCCAATAATTTGATACCCTTGAACTTTTTTATGAAATCAAAAATGTTGAAAATATGGTTTTCATTCCACATAACTTATGAATTTCCCATTATAATACAATTTTGTCACGTGTATTTTATTGTAAACAAAATAACCTGTTAATTTCACAGCTAATTTATATTTTGAAAGTATTATTGTTATTTTAACTGGGCTTGTCATGGTAACAGCGATTACAATCATGATCTCATACTGATTAAATTTTCAATACTTTATTTATGTGAAGGTTAGTTTGGTACATTACCTATATAATGTTATGTCAAATCAACTATCTGAAGTTCTCTATCAATAATAATCGTTGTCTTTTTTTACCCTCACTCCTAGAAAACGAGTCTAATTTCATATCATGACTATACACTAACAAGATATGTATGTATAAAACTATTTTTTTATATCAATTAATTTAAAAATCTACCTTCCATTTCGGCTGTTGAATGGCCTTTTTTTTTTCCAACCGTTTTTGAAATATCGAATTTTGAAAAATGTAGAGATTTTATTTTCAAACGCCTATAACTTCGCGGAAAGTGGTTCAAACAAAATTTTCAGAGACAAGAAATGTTTGTTTTTAGACATCTTTTCAGTAAAGAATATCAAAAAAAAATTTTGAACGACGCTTCTATTGAAATTTCAACTTATAAGTATAAATTGTCGATTTACAAAAAACTCGTGCTGATCGATTTTCCTCATAATTTTTCACAGCAAAGTGTCACCTATTCTAGGTTGGGTAACAATTCACCCAACGACAAGATACCCGCGACAAAACACCCGCAAACCAAAATACCCAACGACAAAATACTCAACGACAAAACACCCTCAAACCAAAATGCCAGCGACAAATACTCGCAAGTCAAAATATCTATAGATAATATACTATCAGATAAAATACTAATAACAATTTTTATTATTAAATACGAATTTTGTGTGTGCAATTCCAAAACTGTACCCACACATAAAAAAGTGTTAAAAATAGCGTCTTTTTTTACGAATTTTTATTATTTGCGAATACTACGTTAGTATTTATACGCATATAAATTACTTACAAGTTATTATTATTATTATTATTATTATTTATTATTATGTGCAATTAGTGATTATTAAGTACTATTCGGTTATAATTATTGATTATTATTTATTATTATTTGCAACCAGTGCGTTATTATTTATACGCACTGTTACGAAGTTGGTTCGTGCGCCTTCGCCCCATACTCGTGTGAGTAATTGTCACGTGAGACAGCGCATCGACAATGCTATAAAAGGGCGCGCATTTCCATATTTCATCAGTCTTTTGTCAGTCTTTTGTCAGCCTCAGTTTTTGTCAGTCTTAGTTTTAGTTGTTTCTTTCATCAGACTCCTGCGCATTTAGTTGCAGTATCGTATATTAATCACACTTAATTGATTAATATACAAACTGGTATCAGTGTGTGTGAAGTGGCTCATAAAATAATAGTTTTTCTTAATAAACCATTATTTTATTCACAATAACCAGTACTGAGTGAATTCGTCTGTGTTATCCTGCCCACTCTTTAGTGTTAAGAGTAGTATAAGCATCATTCTGATCCAGCCAAGGTCCAAGAGGGATATCCTGGAGGACCAAACCAGCCAGTCCAAGGACATCAAGGACACATCACCGAACTCCAAATTAGGCTAAGTACTAGTATTAGTTTAGTTTGTAAGGCTAGTTCGGGTATAAAACATAAAGACGAGTCTCTGAGATTGAGCTAGTAGGGTAAGACTCACGAGAAGCTGTATATGAACATCTAAAATACAGTTTGTACGTAAACCCTAACGTAACAGCACATAAATCATTTACAATTTATTATTATTAATTGCGATTATTGTATTATTTACACGTACCCGTATTATTTATAATTTATTATTGTTAGTTGTGATCAGTGCGCTATTATTTACAAGTATTATTCATAATTAACTATTATGATTTGTGATTATTGCGCTACTTACCCGTACACGTATTATTTATAATTAATTAGTATTATTTGCGATTACTTTGTATTCTTTACACGCACATAAATTATTTACAACTTACTATTATTATTTACGGTTATTGCGCTATTATTTATACGCAATACAATTTATTTACCATTCATTATTATTATTTACAATCAGTGTGCTATCCACACGTAGTATTGATAACCAATTATTATTACGTGCATTTTTTGCGTTGTTATGGACAATTATTCATTATTTGCGAATATTCTGGTATTATAAACAATTAGCGATTATTGTTTACAAGTATGAATTACTAATTTTATAAATCATTTATTATTTATGAATGAAAATATAACTGGGAGCTAAATGGTCACTAACCCGGTATTTATTTAACTATCGATCTGTTTAATTAATTGCTATCTCTTTCTTGATAATTCTTTTCCTAATCTGAAACTACTCTCATGTAAATTTGAAAGTTTTCTCGCCTCCGGGCGGAAAGGGTCAACTTTCGTCCCGCTGTGCAAAACGAAGTTGCCGCTTTCCGCCTCCGTCGAGGAGAAAAATAGTATACACTCCTCGGAAAGTAAATAAGAAAGCCTCAGATCACATGTTTGTTGACCTCGGCTTCGCCTCGGCCAACAATTACATGTGATCTGAGACATTTCTTACTTTACTTTCCTAGGTGTGTAATATACTATTATTTTCATCTTTCACCTTTTATTTTATGCGAGTATTTTATATTTGTGAACGAACTGGCGCCCAATTCAGCTGTCTAACCCAACCTGAGACGAGCTGTGGACCCAGTGGAGATTTTCCGACTCCATGGGGAAATTTTGTCTATTTGTTGTCAATTTATTTCAGTGTTCACCATCGGAGGGCAATAACGGCTATTTTACGCTATTCATACTCCGCCGTGGGTTGTTTAAAATAGGAGGAAACGTTATAAATTGATTTTTGGGATGAGTTGTCTTGGTCCCAAAAAGCGGGTGTTTTGTCGGGGATGTTTTGGTTTGCAGGTATTTTGGCATCGGGTATTTTGTCGTGAGTATTTTGTCGCGGGTGATTTGTCTTCGGGTATTTAGACGTGCCACCCCTATTCTACAACTTTTCTAACTATGCTCATAATGAGACAACAATGGGATCAATTTATTTTTTTTTGATTTTTGAAATTTAATGTTTCAGTTTTTCTTTTAAGAAAAGTGTCTAAAAAGAATATCATGCTCAGGATTTACTATTAATAATTATCTAACACACAACTATCTTAAAAATTTCCAAATTTTATTTCTACAGAAAAATCCTTATTAATTCATTAATTAATATTAATTAAGTAATAATTTCATCACGTTGATAACATGATGAACTCATATCCACCGTGTCCTATTTGTCAAGGGAAACAATCTATTTATAAATTTTATGCATTTCGTAATATGTCTATAATAGGAAGGAAAAAGGCGGTAGATAATGCAAGGCTTTGTCACAATTGTCTGTGGACAAAACATAGGCTTGAAGGTTGTGAAGGTGGTACATGCAGATTATGCATTGGTGAGCACCATAACTTTTTTCATCCTATGAGCGGGGACAGCTGGTAGCTACCTGCTCAAGCAAATGGTTCGATATTAAATAATTCAAATACATCTGCATGACTACAATCAGGCCCGGTCAAATCTTTCACGCTGGATACTCCTAGTTCGGAAGATCTTATACCTACGGCCGTAATTTTCATTGCAGATAAAAATCAAACTTATACCGTGTCGCACTATAATTGATACCGGTTCTACAAAACATTTTATAGTCTTTTAATGAGTTATTTACAGTGTCGAAATATAGCGTGACGACTGATGTGACATCACGATGTAACGGATTCGAAAAATCATTGGAGTTTCTAGCAATGCCATCGATTACTTCTCTTAGCTCAGATCAACAAATTAATCGTGCTGGTATTCATATACCCTCGAACATTCAGCTGGCAGATCCTGAATTTCATAGACCTGCTCTGATAGAACTATTGATATGAGCTGGTACTGCGATATCGTATACGACATATTGGTCAAATTAAACTTTTGGGAGAACAAAAGCCCAATCTCTTATTGCAAAAGACGCATTTTGGCTGGATCGTCGCAGGCAGCTGCCCTATGTTGGTGACACCAGAGACTCCAAATGTAAAATTTCATTTACTTAGTATAAAAAATGACCTGCCGCGTTTCTAGGAGATAGAAGAAGTGATAACTGTGACCAGTGGTCAGAAGAAGAGACATTATGCGAGAACCATTTCAGAAAGACGTTTTCACGAGATGCTGAGGATCGTTATGTGATACGTCTTCCCTTTAATGACAAACACACGCATTTGGGAGAATCATATCGTACGGCGCTCAAGCGTTTGCGGAGCTTAGAGCGAAATTTCCAGCGGAACAGCAAATTAAAAGTGCGGTACACTAATGTATTGCAAGAATATGTTGAATTGGGTTATATGCAACAATTATCGGATAACGTTCAAGATGATTTTTTCTTACCGGATCAAGCTGTCATAAAAGAGACGAGCCTGACCACGAATTTTCACGTCATCTTCGATGTGTCGGCAGCTTCGAGTTCTGGAGTATCACTGAATAATTCGTTGTTAGCTGGTCCGACATAACAAAATAATATTTTAGCATTTTTGTTACATTTTAGAAAGCATAAACATCTATTAACGGGAGGCATTGAAAAGATGTACCTCCAGATAATGGTAGCTGACAAAAATCGTTGTACCTGCACCTTCAAGGAGATGACATCGCGACAATTAAGACTTTAGGAGTCCATTGGAATTCCTTATCGGATATTATAGTTTATAGCATCAAGCCCATTGTGCTGGGAAGTATCACAAAAAAACAATTTTTTCAGAAATCCCAAAAATTTTCGATTCCTTGGGTCTTCTCAACCCGGTTACTGTAAATGCAAAATTGCTTATTCAAGAGTTGTGGAAGTTTCAACTAGATCGGGATGTAAGACTAAATGCAGCGTTGGATACTCAATGGTGAGACTTTGTTAGTCAACTTCCTGCGCTGAACGAAGTCTCATTCGATCGAAAAGTTGTTACAGGTGCTCAAAGAATAAAACTTCATGGATTTTGTGATGCAAGTGAAAAAGGGTATGGCACATGCATCTACCTGCGATCTATAGTCGCTAATGGTCGTATTTCCATTGAGTTATATTGTGCAAAACCGAGGGTTGCTCCGATTAAAATTATTCAGACGATTCCAAGATTAGAACTCCGTACTGCACTTTTACTTACGGAATCGTATGTCATTGTTAAGGATTCCATTCGTACATATCTTTTTCGGAACTGAGTTTATAATCACCTTGTATTAGATTAGAACTCAGCTTCATTTATTAAAGACTTTTGTAGCTCGAAGAGTGTCCGTAATACGGGAAAAAACAAACTAAGAGAACTGGTGACATGTACGCATGTATGACAACTCAGCAGATTTTTTTGTCAAGTGGTGTGTCACCAAAGGAGTTTAAGATTTCTACTTTGTGGAAAGAATGTCCTGGCTGGCTATCAGATGGAGAAGAGAGATGGCCTATACAACAGTGGTCTACACCTGACAAGATACTTATGGTCCAACAGCTCAAATGTCTTTTGTCTAAACCTCTTGGTTTGAGTTTATTTGAAAGATACTCGCCCCTATGCCAGCTTACTTGTGTGGTTGCTTGGTTACTCCGTTTCGTATCCTTTGCTAATTTGATTAAAAGACGTTTTCTGACAGTCGAAGAGTTGCGAGCTGCAACCCAGAGAATCATTTTATTGGCGCAACATGTGGTATTCAAACAATTGAAAAAGGGTGAATCGGTATCGGGTAAAACTTCTCTCGCTTCGCTGAGTACCATGCTCTCGGAAAGTGGTCTTATAAGAATGGGTGGCAGATTGTACAACTCGGCATATGATTATTCAAGAAAACATCCCATTATTTTGCCGAAATCACTCTATTTTACTAAGCTCATAATACAACAAAAACATATATAATTTACATGCAGGGGTACGAACTACACTATACGCAGTAAGACAGGTCTACTGGTTGATAGACGGCCGAAACCAGGTCCGTTAGGTAGTCCGCTCGTGCGTTGTGTGTGCACGCCCGAGATCTATTAGAGTAAAATATCCAATGCCTCGGTCACCTAAGGTACGTATTGACGAATTGCTGACCTTTTACCAATACGGAAGTGGATTACTGTGGTCCCTTTCAGGTAAAAGAAAATAAATATAGAAATAGAGAGACTGTAAAGGTTAACGTGTCTATCTTTGTATGTTTCGTTACTAAAGCCGTGCATCTGGAAGTTGTTTGGGACTTAACAGCTAAGGTATTTCTTGACACTCTGAAAAGATTCATATCGAGAGGAAGACGATGCGCTAATATTTTCTCGGACAACGGTACGAACTTCGTAGGGGCTAACAACGAGTTAAAAGAGTTGTATGAATTTTTTAAATCCGATGCATACGCCTATAAGGTTCATGATTTTCTTGCAAATAAAAAAATACAGTGGCATTTTAATCCTCCTTTGTCACTACATTTTGCTGGTCTCTGGGCAGCTGCTGTTAAGTCTTTTGAGAATCATTTAAGAAGGGTGATCGGTGTTTCTGTTTTTACGTTTGAGCGATTCTATACTTTATTTATTGAGATCGAGGCCATACTTAATTCGCGACTTCTAACTCCTCTTTCCTCAGATTCTAATGATCCTTCTGTAATAAATCCTGCCCATTTCCTCATTGGCGATAGTTTATCAAGTTTGCCGGAGTATGACTTTTTAGATACACCGGTCAACAGGCTATCGTCGTGGGAACATATCCAGAACGTCAAGCAAGATTTTTAGGAGCACTAGCGCATAGAATACATCACTAAGTTAAACGTACGTCAAAAATGGCGTAACGGAGAATATGACATCATTCTCGGTGAAATTGTTATAATAGAAGATGACAATCTACCTTCTATGCAGTGGAGGTTAGGACGTGTCATCAACGCCAGTCTGGGGAAAGATGGTATAATCTGAGTCGTACGACTGTAAACATCCACAGGAGAAATCACCAGAAATTTCAAGAGGCTTGCACCACTTCCGGTTGAGAGTGCAGATCATAAACATTTCCAAAGATCGGCATAGAGACTTACAGTGGTTTTATGATTTATTCTGTATCCAAGGTTTTATTTTATAGTGAGAAAGATCACGTCAAGTGGACCCCCTATCTTCCACTCGATCATAAAAATTAAGTCTATGAATTTTTTTCTCAAGTAGTCACTATGAAAAATTAATCCCCCAAACAATTTTTCAAAATAGTCATTTTAACAACATTTTTTTTACAATGAAAATTTTGAGTACTTTCAATTAAAAAATAGATTTCAAAACAACCATAAGAGATAAATGAATGAAGTTTTCAGGATTGATTGTCAAATATCTATATTTTATTAAAATATTAGTTTCAGTTTAATAATAATAAACGATTTTATCATACTATTCATGATATTGTTTAAAAAAATAAATTTTTTTTAATAACAATATTTTAAATTGTTATTTTTAACTGCGACTGACTGAAGCTGCAATATAGCTTAAGACACTCGGCCGCGTACTGTATTAAGAGCGCCCAGCACCCGGCGCATGGTGGTAAATAAATTCATATTGTTTAAACTAATCGTGAGCAGTGAAATTTTCTTCAGGAATCTTAAACTTTGATAAATACCGCATGTAACCACTGAAAAAGATCTTGATTTTTTTATTGAGAAGTCAATGAAATTTTCATTTGTTTACTCAAAAGTTAATTAACAATAGGATAATAAATAAATAATTTTAAGCTATCAATATTTTAATAAAATATAGATATTTGACAATCAATCCTAAAAGTTTCATTATTTTATCTTTAACGGTTGTTTTGAAATCTAATTTTCAATTGAAAGTACTCAAAATTTTCATTGTCAATAGAAATGTTGTTAAAATGAAAATTTTGAAAAATCGTTTGGGGGATTAATTTACACCCTCAATTTACACCCTCCGATGTTTTTAAAAAATTTATGTTTCTGAGAATGAAACAAAAGATGTTCATGAATTTTTTCAAATTTGTTCACATGAAAATACTATATACGATAAATATATATGTAAAAATATATAATAAACTAGTTTACTTCCGCGCGTAAGCGCGCACGTGTCATTTTTCATATATTTATTTTAATGTATTTTTTGGTGTCGTTTGTATATATTTTTTTGCTTTCGACCAATCACGTTACGAATAGTTTGGCTTCACATATTTTTCATGTCTATTATAATATAGGGATATGGGGCCATATTGGTGGCCAAAAACAATATATATCTTCTTATATCTATACCTATATGGAAGCTGTATACTACATATACAACTCATATGTATAATTTTATAAGTTTTCATATACTTAATTATATATGTAGATTTGTAAGCTAGCACACTTTATATATACATTCTAAACAAAATGTGAATCTTATTAGAGAGAGAGTGTAAGAGAAAATTGAATAGATTTCATTTATCCTTACATAAACGGGAAGCCGTATATGGTTCTATAAATCGAGAAGTATATAGAAATATATGAAGTTAAATAAATGGTACATATATCGTTCTATATATTGATGAATTATACATGCAGTCATATTTGCTTCGATATATAAATAATACATTGAAGTTATAGGAAATATGTGAAATTATATAAGAGAAAACATATATATAAACATAATAAAATCGGCCAATATCTATATATAGTTCACTATAAGATTTCATGTTTTGTCACATATACATTTATATCTGTAACATATATTTTTTAATTTATGTTCAACATATATGACATTTTTATGCAGGACCATAAATTGCGATATATTAAATCATTTGGAAAGTACATATGGCCGTATATGGTCATATATGACCATACGTGACCATATGTGATACGTTTTTCCCGAGATAGCTATCATGTATATTTTATGATGTATGGCACAAAATATGTTTCACATATATAAGAAAACTATATGGAAACATATTAATTTACATATTTTCGCGATAACAAACAGATATAAAATTCATAAAAAATGATATATGTTCGCTATATACGTAAAACAATATATCAGTATCATAAATATTTCAATAAGTATAATTTTACATTCATTACCAATATATATTAACACGAATTTTCCCACTAATCTTAAGATATATGATGAAAAAACATAAAATTCAATACGTCGAAAATCTTATATTTGAAAATATAGTTAAAATGGCTACATAGACGCTAAAAAACAGCTAACCATTGCCATCTTCCGATGAAAAAAGTTTTTTTCTAATTATATATGATTATATATGATCATATACATAATCATATATAATTATATAAAATAATACATGAAATTGTGCATAATTAAACATGATCATGCATAGGATTATATATAATTATATATAAGTCCATACATAACTAGATCTGATCATACCTGGATGTTATAACCCCGCATATAACCATATATAAGTCTATTTATGATCAGATCTGATCATATTAAATCTATATATAATTAGATCTGATCAGACCTAAATTATATCTGCCTATGTATGATCATAGATAGGCTTATATATCATTGTATATGAGTTCATACGACAATTTTTTTATATCAATGTTATTAAATTTTTATTTTGTTAACTATCAATCAAACTTGAATCCCCAATACTTAAAAAATGTTCAAAGGTTGCGGCAGCTATTGAAAAGTATAAATCGATATCGATTTATATACGAATATTCATAAGTTTATAGATAAATAGATTTGATTATGTGTATCTAATGAATTCTCTTGTAATTTATGTACAAAACCAAATTTATCATTAGGTGCATTATTTACGTAGGGTGTGTCGACTTGATTATTTGAGTTAAGTAATGCCAGAAATTTTTCTTAATTATAAGTGTATAACAGACTAGAGGATCAGACTACAATCCATCGATTACCAAAGTTAAGCAGCATCGACGTGGGACATTAATTGGACGGGTGACCTCGTAGTAAAATGGTAGTCGGCGTATAACATTTTTTTTTTCTATTATTCAAATTTAACCGACATTTATATTGATGAAGACAATAAATCCTACTTAAATTATTCAATTAATAATTTACAGATATTCTAAATGATATTTTAAAAATGACTATATTCGTTCATGCTTGATTATATCTAATCATATCTGATTATATATAATTAGACCTGGCCAATTTTTGGATCCAAATATGTATCGATGATTATGTATTGCTATATATGATTTGTCAAAAACTTTTTTCATCGGGCTTGCAATAGAAATGATCACAATCTGTGTGTGATAATCATTATCATGCTTGTATTTTGATTATTCGTTTCTCGTACAGTAATAATAACTATTGCTGACAGTAATAGTTACCATTTAGATAGAAATATTTCTTAAAAAATTTTTAGGAGAAATTAAATGTCCACCTAAGTTATAAATGATCATAGCAATTCAAATAGTTATTATTATGAATATTGAATAATTTAAACATATAATATTACAGAAAATAGTCATTATTCTTTAAGATGACACGACAGAATGAATTTGAAGATATTTAATGACGCGAAGCAATATTAAAGTGGCATAAAAATGAGTAGTAATTTGTATTTGGCTTAAAAACCCACCCTCTGTACTACAAGTCACTACCCTCTCTAATACCATTAAGTATACCCTTAAAACCACCCACGTGTCATTTGACATTATTAATATTAATAACAAATATTAATAACGACACAATGTAATAAAAAATCCCTACCTATTAATTTGAATATTGTCACAAAAAAAAAAAAATCTGAAAAAGAAGGAATTAAGATAAAAAAGAATATTTATATATGTATATATAGAATGGCATGATAACAACAGGGCGTAGAATAAAAATAAGAAAATGTCTGACTTTAAAAACTCTTCCAGTTGAAAAGAAGATCCGGATAAAAGTAACATTTGAATACAGTCGACGACTGTGACATCATTTATTACACGTGACAATAAAAATTTCTACGCATTTCACTTTTTGAAGTATGTTGATGGGGGGATATAGGTATGAATATAGAAAAGTCGGCAATAATCTTAGTGGCGCAACACACCAAACATCATAGTTGTTTTTATTTTAAAAAAGTACGATGCATACAAATAATAATTCTTAAAATAACAAATTTTATTGATATGTATTCGCATTTCTTCAGAAATATTCAATTTTGATTCTTCATTGTAGAATCCGTGGTTTATTGAAAAGACATTGTGGATTGGTCCTGAAAAATTTTTTTAATTAATCGATGTCTATAGCTCATTCTGTAACTAAATTATACACTGCTGTCGAAAAAAAAATGATAACAAAAAAGTAAATAAATGACGAACAGAAGATTTATGGAGTATGGTAGAAAAGCGACAATCCGATTCATTTTGCAGCTTTGGAGCAAATAGAATGTTAATATTTTTGACAAATCGATTCATCTACTTCTGACAAAATTATTTTTCTTTTTTTACTTATTATCTATTTTCATTTAAAGTGCATTTACGGAAAAACAATAATAAACGCTATTGGAAGATACTGATGAGAAACTGATGGTCTCGTATTTTGTCATTGACGCTTTAGTGTCATTAGTGCGCTTAATGTATGTAGTCTTTTATTTATTTTTTTTACTTCACATTTGCTAAGAACTAATGCAAAAATGAAAGAGTAGTCAATAAAAAAAAAAACAATAATTTTTTAATTTTAATGATGATTACACAATTCAAAGATCAAAACTTGTTCCTTCAATTGTTTTGTAAAACTTTGGTCGATTACCTCGGAAAAACGGTCTGATGGATCAATTTGAAAAATTATAAGGTTATTGAGAGTACATTAAGCTGACAAAAATCCTGGCAACATTATTATTTTCATCAATATTTACAAGTAGCGGTTCAGGATGAAAAAAAAAAATTGTTTTTCTCGCCTCCGGGCGAGCAGCGTCAACTTTCGTCTCACTGCGTGAAACAAAGTTGCAGCTTTCTGCGTCTGACGAGGAGAAAAATAGTATACACACCTTGGGCAGTAAAGTGAGAAAGCTTCAGATCACATGTTTTTTGCTTCGCCTCGGCCAACAATTACATGTGATCTGAGAAATTTCTTACTTTACTGCCCTAGGTGTGTAATATTTTTACCATTTTATCTCCAACAATATCTCTCAAACGGATTGACCCATTAAGATAGTTGAGGTAGCAATTAACGCGTTTTATTGAATTCTAAAGCTGATCAGATTTCGGAATTGATTTATCTAATTGTTTTTGAGAAATTTCAAAAAAAAAAATATTTTTTCAATTTTTTCGACAACGGTTGCTTTTGAATAAGAGGCTAAAACTGGCATCTAGACTTACTATCTAGTAGATCTGCACAGCCATAATCAGACTGTTCACGAAGCTCTATATTAACATTTGGTTGATAATTTGTCGAATTATTATGGAGTCAGGTAAAAATTAATCCGAATATTAATCGTCGCAAACAGTCAATGCAATAATAGCCGCCTTCGTTTAAGAAATTTGGGAGCACATTCACATGTCACCTCGCAGATATTGTGGAAGGATGTTATAATCGGGATAACTTAGTTCCCGGACTTTTTCAATTGATTGCTACTGTAGAGAAATACACACGAATAGTTAAGGCCACTACTGTTCGAACAATAATAACAGTAATATTCATTACGACTCTCTATTATCATGCGAAGGTGCTAGAAGTGGGATAACTGAAGGTCTGGAGTAAGAATCCAGGATGATTTAGGCCTTAAAATTCGATTGGAGTATGAAACCATTAGTTTCAATGCCTTTCAGTCAATTCCAATGATGAGTTCACGTTCTGACTGCCAATCGTTAAACCAGCTATAACGTGCGCTCAGTTTTTTTTAAGCTGCGATATGGTTTTTTTTATTTATTAAATAATCATTTATGCACTTATTTACCTTAAGAAGTATGTGAAATCTCTTAAAGTACATCTTGACCACTTGAAACGATTTTCTGTCGAACTAGAAGTCGGTGCCATTATGTAACCATCACTCTCGGAACAAGGATATGTGTCATGTCTTGATCCGAGTCTTAAATACAAAAATAAAAAATTAAGGCATTCAAAAAATTATTGATTGATAAATATTAAAAAATTAATTACAAATGGCCAATTTCATGGGCAGCTGTTTGGACACCACTGAAATTTCCATCATCCCAGATAACAGCAACACTATGAGTTTGACCATGACGATGATTGATTAAGCATGCTCCATTCAATGCCGAAATTCCAAGAGTAGCTCTATACTCATACGGAGAAACTGCGATAGGTTGTTCTTGTCGTCTAAAATTTTTTTTCAGCATAATAAAATAATCCTTTATTTTTTTCATGTTTATAGTTTTATTAATTTATAAATTCAATAAAATTTTCATGTTTGCTTATAGAAAAAAAATATAATTGTATAAAATGCAGTCGTTTTATTTTAAAATTTTTAATATTTTGAATCCTAAGAGTCATCAATTTTTATTTGTTAAACGATTTCTAAAAGCATGTGTGGATGTGCGGATTGATCAACTTTCAATGTCACTTGGGTCGATCGGCAAATTTCAATAGTTCTTGAAGTAATGAAACATTTTAGTCGAAATTTAGAGTTCAGTAAGGATTTAATTGAAAAGTGAAGGGACTTCTAAATTATCAAAATAATATAATTTAGAAAAAAATGTTTTTTCACCAAACCTGCACTGAAAGTTCAAATTTTTGCCTTTTTCAGAGAAAAGAAAATGATTCTTTTCTTCTATGGGAAAACAAATGATAAAAATTCGCGTATGCGCGATTCTTCCCGCAAACAAAAGCAAAAATTTAAACTTTCAGGTGTAGATCTAGTGAAAAATTATATACAAATATTATATACAATATACCAATATACTAAAATTATACACACTACGGAGGAAGGTTGAACCTCCATTACCTACGTTGATTGGAATATGCTACTTTTCTCTCTTGGTGCGTAATACACTGTTTCTCTTTCTCGCAATAACAAGTAACTGGCAATTATTTGGTTGGCTCTCAAAATCTGATAGATTCTTCAAATTTCTCAATAGGTCGATTATTTCATAAGGCATTTAATTTATTAAATATCTGTTTTTATGATACGAGCATCAAACTTGTAAGCTTCAGCTCTACAGCCAGTCAAAATAAGCTAATACCATTTCTCTTTTTTTCAATAACAAGTAAGTGGCAATTATTCGATTGGCTGTCAAAATCTGACAGATTTTTTTCTTAAAACCTTGCGTTTTAACAAACTTATAGGGTAAATTCACCAATAGATGGACACCTCCCAATAGATGAACGAATATTATTTTAATAACCGATTACATGAAATCTAGGAAGGAAAATGTAACATTATTAATTTTTTTTGGAACTATATATATTTCTGATGCTAGAAAATAATTTTTTTTCAATTTAATATATGTTATAATCGTAAAAAAAATTATTTTTATTTAACGTGACGACGTTTTGCTTCAAAAGCGTTACCACTACTAAGCATGTACATGTCACGTGACAGATAACCGGTAAACTAAATTTGTTATAACTCATATATATAAATAATATATTAAGATATTTTCATATGATTATGTTCATATTCCATTAAAAATTTTATTAATTTAATAATTAACTAATAAAATCAAAAAAATTTAAGAAAATTTGCCGTCCATCTACTGGAGATTTGGACTTTCTTAAATTTTCCTTTTTCATAATCAACCACTACGTTGTGCAAAGTTTTTATTATTTTTTTCTAGTTAATTAAAAATTTTTGAATAAGTATAATTCATTTTATTATAACTTATTTATATTTTATTACTTTATTTTAATTAGAAGACATGAGAGTCTACTTAACCGTCCATCAATTGGTGCGTTTACCCTATGTTTTTTTTAGTACAAATAAATACGTATAAAATTTTGTTTTACTAAAAAATATTTCTTCGCAGAAAGTAAACATGAAAAATCAGTAGCCTAAAGTAGCTAGAAGGGTTATTAATGATTCAAAAGACACTTAAAAGTTTTAAAAAATTCTAAAAAACATAGTTTTTACGTGATCTTACGAAATTTTGCAAAATTTTATGAAATTTCATAGAATTATCTAATGGTTTCTAATAAAATTTCATAAGTTTTTTTCAAATTTTATAAACTTTTGTAAAATTTTGTGAAACTGTAAAATTCCATAAAAATGTTTTAAATTTTATACCAATAACTCCTTGGGATCTCAAAAACAATTATGAAAACCTTCATAAATTTTTATAAAGTTATACATATATAATATTATAAAATTTCATACAATCGTATACAATTTTATGAAACTTTATAAAATTTTACCAAATTTCATTAGTATAATTTCATAAAATTTTATATAATTGTGTGAAATTTTATGAAATTTCATGAAACGTTTTGTTCCCGGGTAAACTTCACCCTGGCCTGAAAACGTTTTGTTAAATCCCTTGTCCCACAATATAATATTAAATATCTATGAAATATTAGATAAATATGTTTAGAATAAATTAAATAAGAACTTTTATGATCTGCGAAATAATATAGTCAAATGTTCCGTGAGTTCGATAGCTTCTGAGATATTTCATGAAGCAAAAATGATTAAATAGAGTGATAGAAACTACTCGACTATAATATACTTACGGAGTCATAGTCACTGCAATATCGTAATTTTCTAGGGGCAAAATTTTTTTGGATTTGTATAACCATTTGCCATTTTCAATCACAAGCGTACGATATTTGATGCTTTCGGAATACGATGTGCCATATGAATCTTGAGAAAAATACTCCAGAACTACAGGATCCTAAATTAATATGGGAGACAAATGATCAATTATAACGAAATGTATTAAGTGCATGCATTCAAAGTCAATTGATAAACTTTTATAATCGAATAGAATAATTTTTATTTGTCACTAAATTAATTATAAGAAGCGTCTTTAATGAAAAAATTCAAGCATTGATAATTTCAATTATGAATACATTAAATAATGAAAATAACAAATTACTATTTTTTAAGCAAATAAATAATTGGTAAAATTTCTAAAATCTAACTAATCACAGGAAGAAAATTTACTAGAGAAAAAATAATTTAGATTTATGTTGACCTACTACTACAGATCATAATAGATGTACTACTGTAGATATAGATTAGGGTGGGCTGAATATCCGCTTTTTTTTTTTTTAATTTTTCTTTTAATACCGAAAATATTGTTCAGCGAGCTATGAAAAAAATCTGAGCGAAGGGCAATATTTTTTAGCTGATTTGTTAGGCTTCTCAAAGTGAAATAAAGTTTAAAATCATCAAAAAAAAATTTTTCGATTTATTTTGATTCGAAATTTAACTTTCTACACAAAAGGTCCTTGTACCAATTCATGTACGATTCATAATTCCTAAGATACTTGCAGTTTTGATATGAATAGTTTCATTTTTCTTTATAAATATACTTTTGATGTGTCTAAAATGATTGATTAATTTTTCATTTTGTAGAACATGGTATGGCCTACAAAAATGCCCGGGAAAAAATGATTTTGCCTAATTATATATAATTATGTATGATTATATATAATCATATCTACCTCCATATATAATTACGCATGACGTTATATATTATTTGATCTGATCATGTCTGACCAATACATTATGTCTCCACCCATGTATAAAGCTAAGTATAGGTCTATATATTGTAACGGGGTAAATTGAGTTTTATTATCAATCAAAATCGTGATTTTTCACGGTTGATCATTTACCCTACCTGCAACCCCAAACGAGCATTCAATTGAGTTTTTCGACTTGTCGCCGGGCGCGCTAATTGAAAATGCTAATACGCGAGGCCCAATCATAAGTAGGTAGAGGAGGAGTTTTCCGATCATTGCCGAAAATAATCGAGCGAAATTAATAAAACTGCAAGACTGCAGCGAAAAAGAACATTGGTGACCGGAACGACCGGACTGAACAGACGTTTAACGCAGAGTCGGCAGGACCGGGTAACTATCTAGATGGACACACACGGAGAGCCAATAGGACTGGGCAACCATCAAGACGAGAACCAGACGGACCTAAAGTGAGAAGCAATAATAGACGCCATAACAGACGCCGTGAAATAAAGATCAGGTAACTAATTAATTGTGACTTGGTTAAATATTGTGGAACCAAGCGATAAAAGAAAATCAAAATTGTTAAAAGATACCAGGCAGGTAGCCGGTACCTTTCATTATTAAGAACTGATTGCGTCTGAATAGCAGGTTGAAGGAGAGTTCGAGTATTTTGGTGAAAACGAGAATTGGATCCGAGAGAGAGTTAACCTGAGGAGGAAAATTCAACTCATTGTTGTAGGATAATTAGAATTATTTTTTTGTTATTTCTTACCACCCACTACAAAATAACCACTAGGGTGCTCCATTTAAAATGAAAATTTTTTTTTTTAGCAGACACAAGAAAATTTTGTTATTTATGTTAAGAGAAAAACTCCCTGAAAATTTCAGCTCTTAATTTTAATTTTAAGTATTTCCTATCGAGCATCAAAGTTTTCCCATTTAAAAAGCATGTAAGTCGAATAACTTTTCTTTTAAATTACTATAACTTAGCCCGATTCTGAGCTTTCGTTTCGAAACCAATTTTTATTTGTAGAGTATTTGTTGCTTCTTAAAAGTGTATAAAACGGTTTTGGACTAACTCGATCCACGTCGATTGTATCAGCTCCAAAAGACAATTTTTCACTTTTTTCATTTATTTTTGTTAATAGTGAAGAAACGGCTCATCTTAAAAAAAATATGCATAGGACCAATCTTTTAGGAAATTTTATACTCTACAAAATTGCTAATGACATTTATATTGGTAAAGTCCACTGTTCATGAGATACATACATTTTAACATTTTATAATAAAAAAAATTGTAAGCTTATTGTGGTACTAATCTTTTTTATTGTAAAATGTTAAAATGCATGTATCTCATGAACAGTGGACTTTAGCAATATAAGTGTTATGAGCAATTTTGTAGGAGAAAAAATTTCCTAAAAGATTGGTTTTATGCACATTTTTCGAAAGATGAGCCGTTTCTTCACTATTAACAAAAATAAATGAAAAAAGTGAAAAATTGTCTTTTGGAGCTGATACAATCGACGTGGATCGAGTTAGACCAAAACGGTTTCATAAACTTTTAAAAAGCAACCAATACTTTACGAATAAAAACTGGTTTCGAAACGATAGCTCAAAATCGGGCTAAGTTATAGTAATTTTAAAGAAAAGTTATTCGATTTAGATGCTTTTTAAAAGGGATAACTTTGATGCTCGATAGGAAGTACTTAAAATTAAAATTAAGAGCTGAAATTTTCGGGAATTTTTCTCTTAACATAAATAACAAAATTTTCTTGTGTCCGCTAAAAAAAAAAATGTTCGTGTCAAATGGAGCACCCTAATAACCACATTATATTGCTGTTTGTGGTCAAACGTTGCAGTTTTTCGATTTGATAAGTCGAAATTTGGTTACTACGACAAACATTGAAGGCTTACTCCGTGGAACCCAACACTAGCGCCAGAGCTAAAAGGTCACGAACATAACTAACTCTATCTATGAAAGTAGAAATGCAGGACGAATTATAAAAAAAAAATTACTCGGAAAAATATACTAGCTAAAAATTAGCACTCACAATTACCTCAGTGTAATTTTAGGTATCTAAGAAATTCGTAATTTTCGTTGCAAATCAATTAGTTTTTCATGATACCAGCATCCAAACTTGAAGTTTCAGTGTCTCTACAGTTGTCGAAGCCAGCTGATTTCACGCCGATGCTGCAAACAAGTGCTAACGAATTCATAATTCAAAAGTACCTTCATACAGCGGGCACAAACACATGTGTTTCTTCCCTTGGGAAGAAACACAATTGTTTCTGCCCGGTGTCAGTTATATTTAATGTTAATTTGCAGCCTTATTACTCTCATTTGTTTACTTGTCACTTCAGTTCAGCCTCGGTTTATTTTTTAAGTGACAGTTTTAATTAACCAAATAAAATTACTAAAAAATGAGCGAAAATAATATTTTTGTCTCATTTACTATTTAATAAGTGGCTGTAAATCACATATTTCTCATTCTCTAACAGTTCTCCGCATCATCGGCTTGAAATTAAGTTGTTTCTTACTGGCTGCTGATACTGAATCTTCAAGTTCCGATGCAGGTAATCATGAAAAATTTAGTTTGTGACTCAGGATAAAACACGATTTCAGACTGCGAGTGATTTCAGCCCTTTCCTGCGGCTCAGGCAGCCAACCTCACCCTAGTCTGAAATCGTCTTGTTTCATCCCTTGCCACACAATATTCTATTAAAAAAACGCCGACTGTTTTTAAATGCGAAGATATGAAAACGTAGGTATTATATTGACTAAAAAAGTGTATTTATAGAGAATTACAGAAAAGAAGTAGTAAAATTTTTTCCCCGGTAAATAAATATTTATTGTACGGAAAGTGATAATTATTGAGTGAAATTTCGACAATCCTATAAATTTTTCACCTTACGTAGGTTGTGTAGAAAATTAACTTTCCTACATAAAAAAATACTTATAGAATATTTTTCACCCATATAAAATAATGTTATAGATAATTACTTGAATCTGTACCCTCTATTATAGATAGATCTACTACTGTAAGTCTAGACAGATCTACTACTAGAGATCTAGATAAATCTACTACTGTTGATCTAGATAGATCCTCTACTGTAGAATTGAAAGATCTTTAGAGATCACAATAAGATAAAACTTATCGATGATCTACATAAATTTGACATTTGTGATGGATTTCAGAACATATCTGATGATTTCAGCGGATCAGCAATGATTTTAGTTTCGTGGCGATCTTAAAAGATCTCTGCTGATCTTAGCAATCTTCGAAGAATTTACTATAATATTAACAAAGATCTATTCAGATTAATGCAAATTGACAAGTTCTGAACATTAATTTTACTTATAGCGGCTAAAGAAGTCATCGGAGATCTCTGAAAGTTTCCGTGAATTTCCACTAATCTTTGTTGATCACTTCAAAAAAGCCCTGGTAACTATAAAATCTACCGTGATCTCCGTAGATCTGTTAGAAGTAGCGTATATCTTATTTGTGGCGAGATCAGATTTCCGCAGACCTACTGAAGGTCAACAGAGATCTAAATTATTTTTTCCCGACTGAGGACGAAAAGAGGTTTAATCTATTGTTTTAGGACTGAAAAATATAGCAAAATTCAAAAACAGTATAAAACGATGGCTGCAATTTCTACTCGGATATAGAAAGTGTTTATGAATATTCTTCACTATGCTAACGTTGACCTTCATAAAATGTTCATCGAAAATCAGAATCGAAGTTCATAATCATCTCCTAAGCTGAATGTTATATGTAAGGATTTCGCCGGAAATCGTTGAAATTTTTTTTTAAACGGGCTGATCTAAATGGAGAATGGATTGAACAATGTTTCCAAATTCAATTGCTTGCTTTTGTTAGAAACCGGTTGTTCGAGAGGGTGTTCGAATGTGGAATTTATAAAAATTTCAAATAAAATTAGTTATAATAAATGTACAATCTGCAGTTGAAGTTCACTTAAAAGTCTATTTGAAAAAAATTTAGTTACTTACCATTGGTAGAACAATTCCAGCGATATTTAGTTTGAACTTAGGTTGATCTAAGCTTCGGTACAATGTATCAACTTGATTCCAAAATGTCAAAACATATGAGAGGATTTGATCCGATCCAATACGAGTAAATAGTTCAAAATCAATTATGACCAAAATTTCTATATAAATCGTACTTGGTATCTGTACATGGTTATTGTATCCTAATTGTACTCGATAGTCGTAGTTGTTCAATATAATAGCTGGAAGGAGTAATTTATGAATCATAAAATTTTGTTTTTGTTGGGTGAAAATATAACAGAATTGATTTGCAAATCTGATTTTATCATTTAGATGAAAAAAAAAAACTTGTATGTCCCTGAGAAAAAAACGTTTATTATAAATTAGTTAGAGTCTTCCATATAAACAATAAAATCTTAAGTCTATTATCGTATTCGACATAATTTACTTTTACGAACTCATTAAAAAAAAAAACAGTTGTAAAATTTTTTTAAAATTATAATATGGTAATGGTTATTAAAACCATCCAATTTATGAATCACGTATTGATAATATTCACGCAGAAGATTAATGAAATTTTTCAAATAATTCATGCAATTTTGTTTTTAATTGATCGAAACAAGATAGTTTTAGTACGGAAAAATTCAAACACGAAAAAATTTAAACGTGTGCTCGCAGTAACTATTAATGCTTATAACGGTACTTGGTCTTGTGCTGCATGGGAATGAGAGCACTGTAATCAGTTGTATCCGGAGGATACTAATTTATGTGGACCGACGAATTAGTAATGTCTTGCACAAGACTGACTGCAGTATGCCACATCTCTGGTTAGTGCTTAGCTAGCTGCACACGACTTATTCTGATGCACAACGTAACAATTCATGTGCTGTTTATGACAAAATAGTGTTTGACACCATAACTGCTCTTGCGCTGTACACGAATTAAGTCTTAAAATTTTTTTTGTTTCGAAAGATGAAATTCGTGTGCAGCACCAAAGTAGTTATGGTGTCAAATATTAGTCAGTCATGGACATCACATGAATCGTTGCGGTATGCAGCAGAATAAGTCGTGTGCAGCACATAAATGGTTCTGGTGCTAAGGACTCACCAATGAAGTCACGTACAGGAGTCAGTCTTGTGCAGGACATTGCTCATTTGTGCGCGCATGTGAATCAGTATCATCCACACACGACTGATTACAGGACCGCTATTACTGTGCTGCACCAGGCGGAGTACGGTTCTAACCATTCTTTACTAACAAATACTACTGTACACTATTGGAAAACGCCAATGAAAAACTACCGGCCTAGATTTTCGGGCATCAATGCTTTAGTGTCATCAGTGTTTTTGGAGTCGTGTATTGCACTTTTTTCCTTACTGTCGATGGTGTAACCTGATGAGAAAAATTGCATCCAATCATATATACTTATGATTACTCTTTGAATTGATTAATTGATGTTCATTCATTTTTTTATCGATGAAAAATTATTCAACATAACTGGGGCTTAAACGTAGATCCTTTTGCATATCAGTTGAAGCTTGTACCACTCTGCTAATATAGACTCAATAGTTAGGATTATTTTAAATGTCTATATATTTAACATAAAAATCTCAATAATCGGAACGATGCAAATGATATTAATTCAGATGATTGAGCAATTCACAAATTTTCAGTGCATTTATATTGAGGTTAGATATTAAATTTGGAGGTTAGAGTTTTTAAACTTCCCGCTCAAAAAAATTGTAAATTTTCAAAAACTCGGGAAGTTATTATTTCCACGACGATTTTTGAAAATCGAGTTTTCATCAGACTTTGTCGTTTTGAGATCCTAGGAAGCTACTCTGACCATGTGTGTGTGTGTGTGTGTGTGTGTGTGTGTGTGTGGGTGGGTGTGTGTGTATATGCGTGTGCGTGTGCGTGTGTGTGTGTGATTGTGTGTATGCAAACTTTTTTTGTCCGACGATATCTTTGAAATAAATCATCCAATTCTAACGTTCTTGTCAGCAATCGAAGAGCTCACCAAGATTCAGATTTTGGAGTTGATTGGTTAATTCGTGAATCGCTCGACGGATTGGTTTCTATGTTTGATCGAATGTAAGTCTCAACAAGCTCTTTTGATTGTCGTAAAGTACGTGAAAATCGTTCGATTGGTTCCAACCAATCGTCGCACAAAAATTACTTTTTTTCAGCGAAATGTATGTTTTTTCGGTACGATCGTTTTTGACCTCGGAGAGCTAAAAAGCACCACTAGTAACATTTTCGCGCTCTCTGTGCTTCGAAACAGTGAGAAATTTGGGGTTGGCCGGCAGGGTCAACCGTTTTTCAGATTTTTTGTCTACCACATGACTCAGTCGTGAGCTGGACAGTGACCAGTTGTGGTTAAATATTTACGTCTAGAGTTAAAAATTTTACGTACGGTTAGCAAAAGGGTAGTTTTCGTGTTGAACACGCCGAAATATATATCTATTAGTTGAAGGAGTATTCCATGAGTTTAATAGGATTGATGATTGTTCCTGCCATAAGGAATTATCTGCTGCGATTGTCAAGTTTTCAGAACCAATGTACCCATTCTAAAAGAAAAAAAAATTTTTTTAAAAATGAGTATATTCATATTTAATATAAAAAATAATTATTTTACTTGAATGATTCTCCATCCATTTGGAAAAATATCAAGGACAAACGTCGCACGATTTTGGGAATCCTCATATATTTTTCGTTCAATGTTTGGCCCCTAAATTACAAAGATTTAGTAAGATTGATTCAATTTAAAAATAATAGTTTCCTTTTTTTCCATTCAAATCTATAGCATCAGTAGAATTATTTATGCAAATTATATTTCGACTTACTTTAATTTCAACCGTTTGTGGTAAGAGGGAATTTGAATAGAGTTTGTAAACAGGTGTAGTTGGACTATAAAGCGTATTTTCTCTTTCTTGAAGATTCAAATTAATATTTTTACCGAAAGCGTTCAGTTGTATATTGATGTCGTCATTTATCGATGAGCGTTTGCGTCGTGAAATAAAATTAATGGTACTTCTTTCCCAATCATCATCTACAAATTTAATGTTTTAATACTTAACAATTATTGATAGACACAAATATTGAATAGTATATAACACAACAAGGAAAGAAAATAGGACTGTTCAAGCTACATGTGGAATTGTCTACATGAGCTGGAGGCAAGGGTAAGCAAACACGCAGATTGGGACGTCTTTCCTTCTTCCATGGTATGTATACTGTTTGTCACCAGATCTTCAGCTAAGATTTAAAATTTCTGTCTAATTGGGGGAAGAATATCGCATGCGTTAATTCTTATCAATAATTTTCTTATAAGAGCAACGAACGACTTTCTTCCCTATAAACAGAACATGAATTTAAATATCAGTACAGGTTTTACAGAAATTCTTTTATGTACAGTCAAATTCCAGTAACTCAGAAAGTTTGTCTACGGAAGAGAGGAAATTTCGATTTATTGAATTCTTACTCTCCTTTAAAACGTAACTACAGTACATGTGCTCTTACATCAACATGAATGATCCATATATAAATACAAACAGACACATACAAATGTATAGCATCGGGTAGGAAACAACGTGGCTCGTAGTGGGAGTCAAGTTTGAAGAAAAGTTTTAAGTTAATGGAATCCGACTTAATGGAATTTGACTGCATCTGGGAATTTCGAAAAATAGAATGAAAGAGAATGAATGCTTTATGGTATATTACAGTTCAACCAATGATAAGAAAAAATCACTCGATTACTCTCACTCCAGTTGTCAATCAAAAATACATAATGACAAATAGTTGTGATTATATTATTTATCGCTGACTTACTGTTTAGAATCCTTGGAGTGCGTTGCCATGGATTCTCTGGTCCAACCTGTCAACATTTATTTTTACTACTTATTAAATTATTTATGATCTGCCTCCAGCTAAAATAATTGATATCTCTAGAAATCTTTTCATCTACACAGGTCTCTCTGGTTCTATTTTGTTATCATTAAAGTCGAGTTGAGTAAAAAAAGATCACTACTGTATTTTTTTAAATTTGTGGAATAAGAATCGAATTAAATTAAGAAAATCTAAAAGTGTACACCTCCAATGCTCATGTTACATTTTCAATAATCGATTTAGTTTTAATAATTAGCAAACCACGTTCCTTTCAACTTCCCGTTAAGACAATGAGAAATTAAAAAAAAAAAGGAAAGCTGTTGGTTTCGATCCAACTTTCGAAAACCAAGTTTTAAGCCGATCTCGACGTTTCGAGATCCTAGGGAGCTATCCTGGCTGTTTTCGACAGGATGCCCGACTGAGTGTTTGTATGTACATACGAATGTAAACATTCTATAGTTATGATTGGATGATCTTATTTAGATCTTTAAGTTGGCATATGGAGGGTCTTAACTATTCTTCAGTGTTTCAAGAAATTTAGCTTGATCAGTACAGTACGTTTTGAGTTATGCCACAAACAAATTTTTTTGAGGTCCTAGGAAGCTATTCTGACTATTTTCACAATGATGTCCGATTCTGTGTGTGTGTATGTGTACGTGTGGGTGTGTGTATGTGTATATGAATGTGTGGGTGTGTGTATGTGTCTATGTATGTGTGGGTGTGTGTATGTGTATATGTATGTGTGGGTGTGTGTGTGAGTGCGTGCGCGTGTGTGTGTGTGTGTGTGTGTGGATATGTAAACTCTTTGTAACTTTTTAACTAATGAATCGATTTAGTTGGTTGAGGCGGCAATCGAAAGAGCTTGTTGGCCATTAACTTTTCTGAAAATTTCAGATCATTTGATTGAGTAGACTCGAAAATATTTGCGAATTACGAAAAAAATAAATTTTTTTTTTTAGTTTTTTAGTGATTTCTCAGAAACGACTTGAACGATCGACTTCAAAATCTAATCAGCTTTAGAACTCAACAATATACGTCGATTGCCGCCTCAACCATCGAAATCGGTTAATTTGTTCGCGAGATATCGGCGTTGACAAATTAAAAAATTAAAAAAAAAACATTTCATTTTATTTTTTCCAGATAAATCATGATGTAATGTACTAAAATGTGTCTGACATCATACCAACTCTTCCTCTTTATGGTTTCTTTCGATCATCATATAATGTCATTTAACTTGTTTTTTAGTTTACATCATATTATCAACAAAAAAATTGGAAAAACGCAGTTTTTAATATTTTTCTCGGATATTTCATATTTTATTGTTATAGACATGAGTCAAAACTTATTTAAATCTCGATTTTGATCCCTGACATTGACTTCTGTCTCAGTACACTTATTTTATTGAACATAATCGGGAATTAAATTTGAAAAATCGCTTCTTCATTAATGATTTTCGATTCTTAAATTTTCAAACTTTAGCATAAAACGTAACTTGTTAGAGCTTGAAAAGATCATAACAAAACGATTGCATGTAATAACATTTTCGAGCTCGAAGAGCTCGAAAATATATCTACACTTATGTTTTCGAGCTCCTTGAGCTCGATAACAGCGAGAAGTTTTGGGGCTGGCTCGCAGGGCCAACCGACTCCCAGATTTTTTTTTTAGTTTTTTATTGATTTCTCAGAAACGACTAGAAAGATCGACTCCAAAATCTAATCAGCTCTAGAACTTGATAAAATGCGTGATTGCCGTCTTAGCTATCTCAATCGGTTAATTTGTTCGAGAGATATCGTGGGAGAAAGAAATGGTGAAAACGGGTTTTTCTAAATATCTTCGAAACGGCTAAACCGATCGATTTCAAATTTTAATCAGCTCTAGAATTTAATGAAACGCGCTGATAGTTACCTCAAGCGTCAAAATCTGTTAATTAGTTCAAAAGATATCGGCGTTGAAAAGTTAAAAAAATAACAATTTATGTTATTTTTTCCGGATAAATTGTAATATAATGTACTAAAATGTTCCTGAAACCATACCAACTCTTCCTCTCTATGGTTTTTTTCGATCATCATACAATGTCATCTAACTTGTTTTTTAGTTTAAATCATATTATCAACAAAAAAATTGAAAAAATACAGTTTTTAATATTTTTCGCAGATATTTCATATTTTATTTTTTCTGAAATTAGTCAAAATTTATTTAAATCTTGATTTTGATCCCCGACATTGATTTCTGCTTTAATACACATATTTTATTAAACATAGTCGGGAATTAAATTTGTAAAATCGCTTCTTCATTAATGATTTTTGATTCTTAAATTTACAAATTTTAGCATAAAACGTAACTCCTTGAGCTCGAAAACAGCGGGAAGTTTTGGGGCTGGCCCGCAGGGCCAACCGACACCCAAATTTTTTTTTGCATATAAGAAGTACTACTTAAAAAAATTTTAATAATTACTTTTAAACTCTACTTTTTATTGCGACTAGTTTTTTTTTTGTTTACTTTAAAAACAATATTTTTCAAAAATTAAACTAAAAATACTGCAAAAGATAAATTTGAAATAAAAAAAAAACTTACATTCAGATAATTGATAATATCAACAAATTGTTTATGATCTGATCTTTCGGAATTAAATATATTGTATATTTTATTAATAGCATCTCCAAGTCTTTTAATTTGGTTTTGATTTTCGTTCAAATATGCATTAGATTTTGACGCATTTATTTTACTATTTAAAAAATGTAAATATTTTCTATACTCAATATCAATTGACAAACAGCTGTCACTAATAGTCTTCATAGCATTACTAAACTCGGTATTATTTATATTTGCTTGATTTAATTTCATAGCTGAACTATCAGTTTTCTGATCAATAAAATTTTTAATTTCTTCCATTTGCATTGACAATTCTTTGACCTCTCAATGTTTCTTCGTCCAGTGCATCTGGATTACCAATAGTTTTATCCTTCCAAAATATTATATTTTGAATTTTTGTTGTTATGGAATCAGCAAAATCGTTTAGACCCATAGAACTCAGCAGTACTGCTGGAGTAGACGTACTTGAATTTATTAATATCGTTAGAATTAAAAATATTCCCGACGTTATTATTCGCGCCATTTTAATTTAGCGATCGATTAATTTTTATTACAATTTTAAATACTTGACTTTAAATGAAAAAATAAAAATTTATTTTTTATTTATATACTTACGATTCCTTTGTTTCAAATTTGAGTTTGATAAGGTACCACCAAAAGTACATTAATTTTTTAATTATTGTTCTTTAATAGATTAATTACTTAATTATTTATTTTTTTTATTTGGGAAAATCCCTATTTTGATGACATCAATTTTTTTCTTTGTCAATTATTAATTAATGAATTACTAATTATTAATTGTGGTAGAAACCCATATTGTGATCATTGTTCTTTTCAATTATTAATTATTGATAAAATTCCTTGTTAATGATTTGATTGTTAGATTGAAAATAAAAAAATATGAATGAATTTTTAAATATATTTTATGTTTCATTTAATTCATAAATCTAATTACAATATTTATTATTATATTAATTTTTTCTTCCATTTCATTACAGAAATAGAAGAGGAATTTTTCATGAAAAAACTTAGTGACAATAGAGCACTACCTCTCTCGCGTTCGAGGTGTGCAAAAATACATTTTTTAATGTTGAGTAATCACTGAAATTTTTATTGCATCGAATTTATTGCTGAGAAAGGCTTAGAGTCATGTAAATGTGAAGATTTTAGGAGAAATTAAATTTTCTTCCGCTAGTATTTTCTATTATTTTACACTAGAAGAGCCATGCTAATATTGTGGAATGATAATCAGTAGGCAAAATAAAAAAAAATTGACCAGTCGAAATACGGACGTATTGCCCTGACCCTTTTCTGAAGATTCTTCAGAGAAATACCAAGAGACGTATGTCTGTAAAGTGTCCAGGATTCCAAAAAAATTATTATTTAACTTCCCGCTAAGAAAATCGATGACTTTCAAAAAATTCGGGAAGTGATTGTTTTACCCTGATTTTCAAAAATCGAGTTTTCATCAGATGTTCGACGTTTTGAGGTCTTATGAAGCTATTCTGACTATTTTCAGAATGATGTCCGAGTGTCCGTATGTATGTATGTATATGGGGCATACCACGCCAAATCGACCACTTTTCATTCCAACTCCTTTAGATTTGGCTGAAAAATTTTTCTCTTTTTCTACCTGATCAAAAACGTTTCTCATAATTTTTTCAAATTTTTTCACCCAACCAAAAAAAAATTATGAATTTTTGAAAAAAATGGCTTTTTTTATTTTAAATAGCTATAACTTTTTCAAAATTCAACTGATTGGGACGTTTTTTTTTTCAAAATTTTTGTTTTTAAATTTACTTTTTGAAAAAAAATACAAAAACATTATTGCAACCTATCTTCATTGTTTTTTTGTAGATATTTGGAAAAAATCAAAAATTTTTCGATGTTTACCATTTTTAATTTTTGATTTTTTTTTTTTTTATATAAAACTTTGACATTTTCTGCAAATCCGCAAATTTTTTCAGTGGTATTTTTTCGATTTATATTTTTTTTTCCAATTGAAAAAAAAAAATTTTTATAACTAGTCTTATTTCTCATAACACCATGCTTAAAATTTTTTAGAGTACTCAGAGATTTTTCAAATTTGGAAAACAAAAAAGAAAAACAACGAATTTAAATAATAATCATCGAAATAATTTGAATTTCGATCATAAATCAAGTTAAAAAATAGAAGGACCTTCTGAATAATTTTTTTGTATTTTTTTCTGAAAACTACATTCAAAAAAGAAGAAAATGAAAAAAAAAGTTTTCGTTTGGTCCTTTTTTGGACAGATGCTGGCAATTCAAAAAAATTCCTTCTACAATTATTGTTTTATGGTTAAATCAATTTTTTTTTTAATTCCCAGCATCTGTCCAAAAATGGACCAAACGAAAACTTTTTTTTTCATTTTCTTCTTTTTTGAATGTAGTTTTCAGAAAAAAAATACAAAAAAAATTATTCAGAAGGTCCTTCTATTTTTTAACTTGATTTTTCGAACGAAATTCAAATTATTTCGATGATTACCAATTAAATTTATTGTTTTTATTTTTTTTTTTCCAAATTTAAAAACTCTCTGAGTACTCTCAAAAATTTTAAGCATGGTGTCATGAGAAATAAGACTAGTTATAAAAATTTTTTTTTTCAATTGGAAAAAATATAAATTGAAAAAACACCACTCTGAAAAAATTTGAGGATTTGCAGAAAATATCAAAGATTTATATAAAAAAAAAAAAATCACAAATCAAAAATGGTAAACATCGAAAAATTTTTGCTTTTTCCAAATATCTACAAAAAAACGATCATGATAGGTTGCAATAATTTTTTTGTATTTTTTTTCAAAAAGTAAATTTAAAAACCAAAATTGATAACTTTTTTTTGGTTGGGTGAAAAAATTTGAAAAAATTATGAGAGGCGTTTTTGATCGGGTAGAAAAAGAGAAAAAATTTTCAGCCTAATCTAAAGGGGTCGGGGTCAAAAGTGGTCGATTTGGCGTGGAATGCCTCATATATATATATATATATATATATATATATATATATATATATATATATATATATATATATATATATATGTGTGTGTGTGTGTGTGTGTGTGTGTGTGTGTGTGTGTGTGTGTGTGTGTGTGTGTGTGTGTGTGGATGTGAACGCTCTATAACTTCTTAACTAATGAACCGATTTGAATGGTTAAGGTGGCAATTGAAAGAGCTTGTTGACCATCAACTTTGCTAAAAATTTCAGATCATTTGATCAAGTAGACTAAAATATTTGTGTATAAAAAAAAAAATTTTTTTATAGGTTTCTTTCGATTTCTCAGAAACGACTCGAACAATCGACTTTGAAATCTAGTCAGATCTAGAACTTGATAGAACGCGTCGATTGCTGCCTTAACTATCACAATTGATTAATGCGTTCGAGAGATATCGTTGGAGAAAGAAATGGTAAAAAACGGGTATTTCAAATATCTTAAAAACGGCTAAACCGATCGATTTCAAATTTTGAATCAACTCTAGAATTTAATGACACGTGCCGATTGCCACCTCAAAGGTCAAAATCGGTTAATTAGTTCAAAAGCTATTGGCGTTGAAACGTCATAACATTTTATGTTGTTTTTCCGGATAAATCATAATATAATGTAATAAAATGTGTCTAAAATCATACCAACTTCCCCTCTTTATGGTCTCTCTCGATGATCATATAATGGCATCTAACTTGTTCTTTGGTTGAATTTAAATCATATTATTAACAAAATGTGAAAAAACACAGTTTCTAATATTTTTCTTGGATATTTCATATATTATTACTCTGACCTGAGTTAAAACTCATTTAAATCTTGATTTTGAACCATGACTTTCATTTCTGCCACAATAAATTCATTTTATTGAATATAATCGGGAATAAAAATTTAAAACCGTTTCTTCACTAATGATTTGCGATTTTAAAATTTTCAAACTTAAGCATAAAACGTAACTTGTTGGAGCTGGAAATTCTCACAAAAGAAAAAAAAAACAATTGCAGATAACGGCGTTTTCGAGCTCGAAGAGCTCATAGTGATAATGTCTGCTATATTCACACTCATTAATATGTCAACGTCAAAAAGGTGGCAAAAAGGATTTACTGATATTTCCTCGAAAGTATTGTTAAAAAATAAATTTAAAATAAATAAAACAAAAGTATGTTACAAAGACTATAATTTTTGTTTTTCAATTATTTTGAATATTTTTTTTAGAAATATTTCTAAGAAATATAAAAAATTTTTTGACTAATATTGACATACTTTAAAAAATATTCCCGTTCGAAAATATTTGTAAAATATTTTAAAACTAATAGGATATAAAAATTCAATATAGAAATAAAGCTTTAGAAGCACACAGTCAAACTTTAATACTTCAACTGGTTCCGTAGCGTAAGGGTACTATTGGTCTCTCGCGCGTCTAATGTGTTAGGTGTTGGGTTTGAATCCTCCGTAGGGTAGTGGTGAACATCAAATTTTCTCTCTTACACCAATTGGCGAAGAAATGTTTAAAAAAATAAAATTTTGTCATTTCTCCCGGAGAAATCATAATATTTAATATACATAATAAGGTCATTCAAAAAATTTGAATAGTTTTTAACTTCCTGCTAAGAAAATTAAAAATTTTCAAAAATTTTGGAAGTTATTGGTTTCGGTCCGATGTTCGAAAATCTAATTTCTAACAGATCTTGACTTTTCGAGGTTCTAGGAAGCCATTCTGACTTATTTCAAGATGAATTCTGAGTGTATGTATGTGTGTATGTACGTACGTAGGTATGTAGATATCTGTAACTTTTGATCGGATAAACCGATTTTGATCTTCAAAGTGTCATTTGACGCGGCTTGTTAATATCTAAAAGCTGTGAAAAATTGAGCTTGATCGGTAGGTTACGTTCGGAGATATTTCAAAAATATAATTTTTTTAGAAATGTTTTTTTTTGGATAACTTATGATGTGCCCGGTGGATTGATTTCAAAATCCAATCAGCTGTTAAACTTTATAAGCCGCGTCGAATGCCACCTCAACTATCGAAATCGGTTTATACGTTCAAATGAAACCGTTGTCAAAAGAATTAAAAAAAAAATTTTTTTTTAGTATTTCGAAGTTTCTCAAAAACGACTAGATAAATCAATTTAAAAGTCTGATCAGCTCTAGAGCTCAATAAAATGCGTGAATTGCCACCTCAATCTTCTCAATCGGTCAATTTGTTTGAGAGATACTGTTGGAAAAAAAAATGTTAAAAAACGTTTTTTTTTTCGGAAACAACGGCATACAAAAGTATGTTCGTTGTATTCATTAGGATTTTTCCCGAGCTCAACGAGCTCAAAAATAACGGAAAGTTTTGGGGCTGGCCCACAGGGTCAACCGATTTCAAGAATTTTTTTTTTTTTTTTGTTTCGTTTTCATTGATGTGAAATTTGCTAAATTTCGCAAAACATTGAATAATTACACAAAATCATATATATCGTTGATAGTAGGGATTTTCAGCGGTAGAGTTTATTCGTAAATGCAACTTGGTAGTGTTTTTTGCTGGTAGTGATTACATCATAGTAGATGTTTTTATTGGTAGAGATTTCAAAATGGTAGACATTTTATTGAAACGGGAATTTTCTAGATCGGCATGTTGCTGCTTACTTCAACTGGGTAGAGTTTTATTTTTGGTAGGATTGCTTGTGACTGAGTCGCATATCTGCCGATCCTTTTTTGGTCAAAATCAAAGATGCAATTTAAATTTGCAGTGAATGACAAAAAAATTTAGTTATAAACTATGAACACAACTTTAATCGTGAATAACTTTTAAAATAATGATTTTATCGAAAAAATCAAAGAGGCCTTTTTTGTAGAGCGAAAAATTTCCTATTAAAATTTCTATTGATCCTAGTTGTCAATTTATTTGCTTCAGAGATAAAAAATTAAATGCAAAAAGTCAAAAAATCCCACGTTCTTTGAATGGGAAATGTAACATGATTTCGGCACGGTTTAATTTGAAAATTAAGAGCTTGTTTAGGTTGGATAATTTTTTTTAGAGCAGAAACCAAAAGTTCAGGGAGTGTCAGTAGAAAAAATTACAACTTCGGAAATAACGGACACCCTATTGTACAGTAATCACTTTACTACTACGTAACAATGTGATGTAGATATTATGTCAATCGTACGTATTATATGTCATAACTGTGACGTCATACAAGTCATGCTTAGATCAATATGATGTCATAAGATTTGCATCATACTAAAGTCATATAGAAGGTCAGATTGATGTCAAATTTACATAAGATGCAGTGACATTTCTATGTCTTACGTATATCGTCAAATTAAGGTCATGTGTTCACTGAGTTAAGTTCATCAAATACTTATGACAATTATCTTTCAATAAAAAAAAAATTTCAATGGTGTATATTTGAATACCTCACAACTTTAAAAATAGAAATTTAAAATTCGAGAAATTTGATTTTTTGTTGTGATTCAACCATTTCTTTGTCTCTCATACTCACCGAAGCAGCTATAACCAGGGACATGTTGAAAAACGTCACTATCATTATTATTATATTAATTCTAACCATTTTCGATTTTTAAAATTCTAACCACTTCTGACACTCTTAGGCTACTTTATGAAAACTGTAATTTTATTAGCCACGAATAATGTTTTTATATTCACAGTTATCATTAAATATTAAAACAATCATTTCAATTACAGAGTTAATTAGTTTCAGAACTAGTTCAGTATTTTTCAGGTTAATGTCATTGTATTTGTGATCTCAATTCTTCAGATTAATTAATGAGTTTTTTAAGTTGAATAATATTAATTACTGTATTGATAAATTAGAAAATATTTTTTCCGTAGAAAAATTGAAATAATTAATTACATTCGTGTTATCATAGTGTTTTTAAATTCTTTTGTCATGTAAATGAATCTGATTTTTTTCTTTTTTTAAGGATCAAGCTGTCTAGAATTTTTTCTGATTTGCCTGAAGTACCATGAGGTTATAATGTAATAACCCGTTTGACCGTAAAAATTTCCAATCCCTCTTAATATTTTATTCACCAGCTAAAATTTAAACAAAGTACAGAACAATAGCATATTTATATAAAGATTAGGTCAATCATTGCATCACCGATTTTTGACTTCTTTATCAGTTATTCTTTGGTATCGTTATGGACATACTATTTACACTTATACGCTCACAAACGTAGGTCAGCACAGTAGACAGCATCAAGGACTTTAGATCGGAAGGATGCAGGTTCGAGCCTAGCAGTCATCAGAATTTATTCATCAATAAAAAATTTGTTTAGTGCTTCTAAGTAATGCTCCTTATACATAAGATTACATTCCGCGTCTCATTAAATTTTCTTATTTTTAACTTCCCGCTAAGAAAATTGGAAATTTTCAAAAATTCTGGAAGTTATTGATTTCAGTCCGATTTTCGAAAGCCGAATTTCTATCAGATCTTGACGTTTTGAGCTCAAAAAGCTCGAAAACAGCGAGAAGTTTTGGAGCTGGCCTGCAGGGTCAACCGATAGACCGATTTTTATTTTTTTTTTTCATTATATCCGCAATGACTTATCATTGTAAAAAAAAATTCCTCAATTTTTTTTTCACCACCAGCATTAGCGTTACCCAAATTGTACCACGTGGAGCCTACTTGGTCGGATTTACACTTCTAACACATGTGCATGTGTGTGTGTGTGTGTGTGTGTGTGTGTGTGTGTGTGTGTGTGTGTGTGTGTGTGTGTGTGTGTGTGTGTGTGTGTGTGTGTGCCTACCTGTGTGTGTGTATTTGTCTGTATTCGTTTGTGTTTCAGGAATTTTTTTTGACAATCATAAATCATTGCGGATATAACGAAAAAAATAAAAAATTTTTTTTCAATAATCAATGTTTTTCATCAAAGAAATTAGGATTATCGGTAAAAAAAACATTTTGAAATTGAAAAAATGAACAAAAACAAAGAACCTACCCATTATTGTGACTTTTGGAGAAAACGATAAACATAAAGCTTCGGAACACTAAGAAATAAAAATCGCAGCACTTTGAATTTTTCAGGGTTTTTTCAGGGCACTTTGAGGTTGAATGAAAACTGACGGTATCCTTTGTTCATATCATATGCATCATATTCAAAGTTGTACCAAGATTTCCTAATATCCTTAAACTTGCGAATTTTTACCTGTTTTTTAACCATCATTATCGCTTCAAAATAAATTTTTTTTCAAAAGCCACTAATTGTGATTCAGAGAGAATGTTTTGCAGTTTAGAAACCTCTACTTTCATTCTCTGTACGACCAATATGTTCCGAGTTATTGATTGTCAAAGCAGAAATGGAGTTTTTTGCTGTGATCAATGATAACTCGACGTCGAATCGTCGTAGATACTTTTTGAGGGTAGCAAATTAAAGGGCATAAAATTTTCTAAAAGCGTCATGAAGTCAGATTATTAAAAAAAATTTATGAAAGCCCATAGACTTTTTTGAAGACGAGCAAAAATTTGGAAAATTTTTTTTGTGTCGGTTTTCTTAGGATTACTCTGGAACCATGCATGATAAAAAAAAATTACAGTCTAGATCTGAAAACTAGAAACTTCAGGCTACAATTTGCTTTCTTTATTTGTACTCTACGATCATTTATCACCGAGTTACAGTATGTTGAAAATCACTCAAAAATTTGGAATTTTTTTTTATATCCCTTAATTTTCGTGACTAGTGTATTTACAGCAAAAAGCGAAGCAATTTAATAGCTTATTGAAACTATATTACCGCGGGATACGCGAAAGAATTATAACCAAACTATATTTCATTTGAACCGCGAAGATTTTTAAACGTATAAATAATTAAATTCAATACGACCAACCAATCTAAATTTTAAACAAAAATCAAAAAATAAATAAATCAATTAAAATATCATATACTATAACCGCAAAAACGTATCATAAATAAGTGTCCTATGGTACTGCTGCAAGACCTGACACCTCAACTAAACCTCTTTAGGATAAGTTTTTAACCTTATAATCATTCTTTAGTATTTTCTAATTTACTTTGCAAACGATATGCATGAATTGAGAACATTTTCTTTTGCATCTACTTTTTTAAATATTAACATCTTTAACCTTATTCTTGTATTTTGACTATGTTTGATTCTCAAGATATGAATACTAGTAAACATGAAGTATTTGTAATCATTCTTTTTAAGACAATTTACTAAGCAATAGAATACTAGCTTCGTGAGGCTTTTCGGCAACTCACCTTCCTTTCATCCCTTATTTGTTTACCTGTTCAGTCACTCAGACAGATAATTCACAGTAGGGGGTACACAATCTTACGTTTACCTTTCGACGTTTGATTGTGAAATTGAATCAGTCATACATAGGTTTGAAATCGCTTTGGGTTATCAATATTGTTAATACGACAATCGTTAACAATTGTGCAGGCGATATTTAAATATTAAATTGAATAAATTGCGCATTTGGTTAACAGTGACGGAGCATACAAATTGGACCTTGATCAATGTAAGTACCCTTTTGTTCAACACTTCTATACGAAACTCGTACCTACTTGCATCATGGTCAATCCTAACAATAAAAACATATTCAATCTGTCTCAGTAATGTCCTCATCCATTAGATCAATTCACAAGATCTAATTGCAATTTTTTTTTCACGATATAATATTTTTTTTTTTTTTAAACAATTACTGTCTAAAATTTTATAAAATTTTGTAAAATTTTAAAAAGATTTTTTTACCAGATAGAAAAAATTTTCCGCGAAATTTATTATGTTCTTTATTATAAACGTTTCGCTTGTAAGTCAGTCAGGAAAATTAAATTGTCTTTTAGAGGAACATTTTAATTTCAGAGAAAAAGCATAAGTGCCCCGAAAAGTTTGAAAAAATCATATTGCATCCGTAGCAAGTGGATATTTTACTTTTCATGTATATATTTTCTAAAAGTCCATAGGAAAGATTTTCCATGATTTTTATGCTATATATTACTAATTATATACATTTAACTTTCCGAAATGATCCCTTGAGTATACCACGTAAATTCACGTGAAAATTTGATTATAATTTTGAATTGGATCTTTCGTGAATGCACAGGAAATTGGAATTAGATGCATATAATTCGAAAATTGCTAAATAGTTTCTCGACGGAGCCCGTAATTACGAAAATACATGAAAAAAAAAAAACGATAAAAAAAATCCATTTCGGTAAAAAAACATAATTTTTGTCCGATGCGTATATGAAAGCTTTCAGGGGTTCAAAGATATATTTTTTGTAAGAAATAGCTATTTTCGATACAGGATTAAAACAAGGGTTTTCAGTATGCTTGTATTAGCGACACAAGTCTCGGAGTCATGACCCATTCTCAACGAGAACGATTACATGCATCTTTCTTGCACGAGCGAAACTCATAACATTTTGCAATGAATCTGACAGTCTTACCAAAAATGCGGGAAACTAGTAAAAATTGTATAAAGTCAACTTTGACCATGAATTACTTTTGAATCATTAAATTTATTAAAAAAATGGTCATACTCTTATTTTAGAGCATTCGATTCTCTACAGCAACACGTAGTGATTTTTTTGGTATACTTTATACGTTAATAAGTTATAAAATACCAAAATTAAAATAAAAAAATTTCCTATATTATTTAAATGGGAAATTGATCATTGCTATTAGAAAATACTTGATGTTGAAATTAAAAGCTCAGAATTTTTAGTTTTAGGATCTTTCAATCATAATTCTTCAAGATTTACAGTTATCACGCAATCATGAAAAATAGCGCAAGACAAAAATTTTTCAAATTTTTTTATATTTTTTAAGGTTCCAAGGGCCGGGGAAATTTTTTTTCAGCTAAACCAATGCGTAGGTATTTATCAAATTTATTCAGCTTAAATCTGCATTTTTTTTAGTCTTATACGGCAATTTGTCACTAAGATATCAGTGGAGAAAAATTTTTTTTCCACTTCTCATACGTTTAAGCGTTAGTTACTCATTAAATGTAAGGTGAAGGCGAAAAAAAAATTTTTTTTACCAAATATTGAAAAACATAATCTGAAAAACAGTTGACCCTGCGGGACAACCCCAAAACTCCCCACTGTTTTCAAGCTCAGGGAGCTTGAAAACATTAGTACTTGTAAATTTGTGAGCTCTTCGAGCTTAAAAAACTATTAGACCGACAAGGCATACATTTTACTGAAAAAAAATTATTTTTGTCTACCGACATCGTTGGAACAAATCAACCGATTCGAGTGTTATTTGTTTCACTTAAAAGCTCAGAAATACTTAGAACTGATTAGATTTTGAAGTCGACGATCAAGTAGTTCACGAGTTATACGAAAAATGAAAATTGAAATTTTTTTTTTTTAATTTTGTCCGTATAACTCATAAACCACTTGCCCGATTCGCCTAAAAATGTGATCAATTTCAGACTATTCTTTTCACTCAGATTTCCGAAAATTGATTTTTCATTGTATGTTTACGTTTTAGGGTCCTAGGGAGCTATTCCAACTTTTTTCAAAAGGATGTCCGATCGTGTGTGTGTGTGTGTGTGTGTGTGTGTGTGTGTGTGTATGTTTTTAAGATTTTTCTCGGATATTTTATATATTAACGCTCTTATCTGAGTCAACTCATTTACATCCTTTCTTGATCACTTACATTACTTTCGAATACATTAATTTTATTAAACATAATCGTGGATGGAAATTTAGAACACGCTTGTTCATCAATTCTTGTGATTCTTAAATTTCCAAGCTTGAACATATAACGATACTTGTTTGAGCTTAAAAAGCTTTTAAAAAAACAAACGTATTTAAGAGTGTTTCCGAACTCGAAGAGGTCAGAAATGAGTTTACAATAATATTGTCGAGCTCAGGAAGATAGGAAACAGCGGGAAGCTTCGGGGCTAGCATACAGGGTCAACCGGTCTTTAGAGTTCTTCTCTTTATTTTCATGAATCAAAAGTTTTTTTTTATTCTTTAGTAATTCACTTTCTACTGTTTTCAGTTTGAAAACGTGTAAATGACACAGATTTCTTGATAATCGTCATAATGACAATTATAAAAACTAGTAAAGTCGTTTAGTTATCAATAGATAAGATTATATATATATATATATACGACATTTCTTTAATGTCAGCAGAGTATACTAAATGGGTCACTTATTAAGATAAGTATACATTTATTTGAATTGCTTTATTTTTAATACATTTGTATCAAGGTTTTAAATAGAAAGTTGATTAATTATAGTCGTATCATATATGAAAAAAGACGTGTGTGTCATGGGACACCCGAGAGAAGCTAAGCTCCTTTTCTGTTCTACATAAAACCCTAATTATTTATTGATTAATGTAATTTTATTTCGCTAAATAATAGTAAATTATTATTTAGAAATTTTCAGGAATGACTCTGAACTTAGCCGACACCTGATGTTTTTTAAATTAAGAATTCTCAACTTGGAAAAAAAAATTTATTTTAGAATTGAAAAAAATACTCGTATTTATTTTATCGAAATTTAAAAGATTATTTCTCTAGCTTTGTAAACAAATAATTGTTTTCGTTATTATATAAAAATTCAATCGTGAATCATTCATTTTTTAGATTATAGATTAATACAAAAATAAAAATCTTCTTCGATTTATTTAACACTTTTTGAAATCTTCATGAATTTTTTTTCATAATTTTATTTTCAATTCTGATAACTAAAATTATAGCAGACATGTGATATTCATAAAATAATAAACTATGTAACTTTTGAAGTAAATGATAGTTTTTTAATTTATAAAATTACTCGGATTTCCTTTTCTGTTATTTTAAACAAGTAATTTTTTACTTATGACAAACATATATATATTTAAATTATAACTTGAAAATGAATAATTCAATTCTTTATTTTGAAGTTATAAACCATTATAACAATTAAAAAAAAAATCATCTGCTTCAGAAGTTATAGAATTTCTTATTTTAAAAATGCCGAATATGCGATAATTCCAAAAGTTAGAATTGAAAATCAAAAGAAATCAAAAAGTACTCGTGTAGATATCGAAAAATGTCACATAAATCAAGCAAACTTTATGAGTCTAGCAGCAGCGGCAGTATTACCATCATCAACAGCAGCAGCAACATTATCATCATCAACAGCAGCAGTAACAATAGCAGCCGCATCATCTTCTGAAGCAACTGCATCATTATCATGAGCTGAAGCAGCATGATCTTCATCAGTAGTAACATAATCATCATCATCATAATCATCATCATCATCATCATCATCATCATCATCATCATCATCATCATCATCATCATCATCATCATCATTATCATTATTATCTGCAGTAGCGGCAGCATTATCATCATCAACAGCAGCATTATCAGCTGCCACAGCAGCAGCAGTATTATCATCAATAGCAGTATCATCATCATCATCAGTAGTGACAGCAGCAGCAGCAGCAGCAGCATTATCATAATCAACAGCAGCATCATCATCATCAGCAGCTGTATCATTATCATTATTTCCCACACTTCAGACAAGGTTTCTATCATTAATAGGGGCAGCATTAGTGATGTGATGAAATCCAATGACGACACCATCAGTGTCAACTATCAATTTATTTAAAAATTCGATATCGACTGAAAAATTAATAACACAAAAAAAATGAAAAACAAAATTATGTCTTCTATAGAAGAGTTCCTATAGACTCTACTCTAATGGGTCAAATTCCCCATATAAACCAAAACGATTAGTGGGTGCTATAAGGTTTTTGACAATTTTGACTATATTTTATGAATTATGAAATTTTTATAAATTATTACCACTCTTTGCAATAATTTTTGCAACTAAACGTTTGCGACCCCAACGTATAATTGCCCAGTTATTTTGAAGGTGCTTCGTGAGACACTGCTTTGATTACGCTTACACTTCTTTCTTTTTTCCAAAGAACTAAATAATACATTTTTAATCACGTCTAAGAAAGGAAAAATATAATTCACGGCTTGACAGTTAAAAACATATAACTTCTGAATGAAAAGATGAGAATCAAAGACAAATTCATAATGATTCAAAAAATCAATAAATGAATAGAACGAAAGTCATTTTTAATTTATTTTAAAAATTTTTTGTTACGGGAATTTATTCTCTTAAAAAAGGTAAAGATTAGTGAAACAACTATAACAGTCATCTACACCATTATTATTTATTAATCACAGAGATAGAAAAAATTAATTTAGCGTCACTATCCGGTCTAGACTAGAGTACCAAGTGACCTAGTTGTAGAAGTCGGCTTATATGGACCAGTCATCTGCTCCGATTCGTCTAGCTTTTTATCGTGAACTTTTGCATTGTTTTGAAAACGATGAGAATTTTTTTCAAAATATGCTATTCACCGATGAAAGTAAATTTGGTCGGAATAAATTTTGGAATACGTGAAATTTTTGTTAGTATGCTCGAGAAAATCCATATTGTACTGTTGATTGAGACCATCAAAAACAATTATCGATAAATATTTGGGCTGGCATACATCTTGGCCACAGTACTGTCCTTCGTATAGTTTTTTGGTGTAATTTAATATTATTACAAAACTTTTACATCCAGTTTTTAGTACTGAAGCTTTTTTTAATCCAGGCTTTAGTTCATATTGCTAATATATCTGTAAATAAATTTTATTTTGAGATTTCATTTGATTTTGAAATGCAATCTTTAGTCACTCTGCATCTATTTTATCTTTAGGTTGGTCCCTTCCAGTTCGAAGAAAATTTGACCTCACAAATTTACGTCGATTTTCTGGATCGTCATTTGGAGTAATTATGCAGAAAATCTGGAATTTTACGAAGAGAATACACGCGTATGTGGTTTCAGCAAGATGGTGCTCCCGCTCATACAGCTGAAGTTTCTCAAGCATGGCTTCATGCTAATTTCTCAAACTGATTCATTGGACGCGAAGGAAATATAAATTGACCCACTAGATCACCAGACCTCAACCCACTTGATTTTTTTTTATGGGGTTATGTGAGATTCCTTGTTTACCGGCATCCTATTGATGATATAGAGACTTTGAACGATGCAATTCTTGATGCTCTCAATCACATAACACCAGAAATGATTGATAATTGAGAGACCAATTTTATCAAACGTCTACGGTGCTGTGTTCAAGCCAACGGATCTTACTTTGAACATGTAATTTGAATAATATCATTATTTTCAGTTTCTAGTCTACTTCCCCTAGTACTAAACTTTGTGGCGAAAAATTTCCGGAGTCAAAGAAAAATTGAACAAAATAGAGAAAAATCTGGTGAATCTTCCGGTACAAAAACCTAGCAAAAAAAGGTGTAATTTTTTTTGTTATTAACAAAAACGTTTTGCAAGTAACGCTTCAGTCTACTTTAACGGATTACTGGATAAAGATTTTTCTGATGGAGTTAATTGAATGTACAAAATAAAATAATTCAATATTTTATGAATCGGTTGGTAACAAAGTTTATACGAAAATGTTCATTATTAATAATGAAAATAATTATTTAATTTAATCAACACAAAAAAATTCTAGCCTAACAGCCGCCGTTTGGGGCGGATGTCTATGACGCAGATCCCAATGATACGGATGTGTCGATGATACAGATTCCGATGACACAGATCCCAATGGTACAAATTCCCATTACACAGATTCTCGATGATGCAGATAATCAATCACCCAGATCCCGATGATACAGATAATTAAATCACCCAGATTCCGATGACACAGAAGCCAAAGTCAACCAGATCTCGATGAAACACATTGAGTTTCTTACTTACCGACGGTAAATCAAAAAAAAATACTCAGTGTTTTTAAATTCAAAAAGACGGCGCCAAAATTTCAATAAATATACAATTTATAAAGTAAATAATAAAATATTTATAATAAATAATAAAAATTTTCATAATCAATTATGAAACTATGCATAAATAAATACATATAAGCCATAGATTATAATAATACATCACAAATATCTAAAATTATTATGATTTCGACGATGATTTGTTAATAAAAATAAAAATTGTGTGTATCATTTCCAGATGATTTTTAGTATCTTACGACTTCCATCATTTACTTTTCTTTTTTTTTAATAATGAAAAGATACATACACATAGGTAGTACTTATTTCGAAAATAATAACGATAAGTACCATAAGTATTGAATGTAAAGAAGAGTTGTGGGTACTCTTTTCAAAAGATTTCTTGTTTCTTACAGCTTTCAATTTTTATTTTTATTTTTTTTTTAACCATTGAATAAAATCAAAGCTTCAATTAATTTTAATTTTATAACAAGTACCATAAGTATTGCATAGAAGTACGGGTTGCGGGTACTCGTTCCAGAGGATTTCTTATTTCCTACGGCTTTTTGCTGTTTTTTTTTTTAACCAACAGAAAAAAAAAAAAAGCTGCTATTAATTAAAACTTAATGATGTAGACCATAAAACCCCGTAGAAGTAAGGGTTGTGGGTACTCGTTCCAGAAAATTTTTTATTTCCTACAACTTTTTGCTTTTTTTTTTTTTACAGATTAATAACGAGAATAAAAAAATTAAATAAGTAGAAATAAGAATCATTCAAACATACCATAAGTAGAAAGAAATTTTTTTTTTTTTAACCAATAAATTAACACCACGAATAAATATTGATTTAACTATAGAGATGAAAAATTCGTTTAATCAATGATTAATAATTTAGGGCAGAATTAAATGAAGTTTTAATATTTTAAATGCAATGGAGCTCTCGAGAAATTATGAATGAAAACTTCTGATGCACTTCGCAGTCTCACATGCACGCGTTTTATTATTATTTTTTTCCTTTATATGAAATATCTTTTTCTTTTTTCTTTTTTTTTGGTAGCCATGAATTGATTTTGTAATTAGTTACAAACTGTTTCGATAATGAAGCAATATACTCCAAATTCGTGCCATCATCCTTGCTTTTCGTGTTTATTATTTTTCTCTTGTCGTTTATTTGGTCCTTAAATATTTGCTTTTGATCCTCTGATGAAGTTACAGGTTGTGATGCTGGTGACTGTTTCTGTATTTTTTTTGTTATAATATTACTATTGTCTAATTCGTAATTCTCATTGTTCTCAGGAAGAATTTTGATGGGTACTAAAAATGACTCACCAGAATTTAATTTTTTCAAAATAATAAATTGTCGATCGTTTTCATTATTAGTTTACAGTCTTTTTATCGGAATTTCAAAATTAATTTTATTATCAGAAACTAATAATTTTCTTTTATTTGTCAGATCTGTGAGTGCAGCTGAAGTTGTAGCTGGAATCGTAGTTGAAGGTGCAGTTGAACTGGTAGTTGGTGTAGCTAAAGGTGCAGCTGAACTCATAGCAGGAAATGTAGCTAGAATTGTAGCTTTAATCGTAACTGAAGGTGCAGCTAAACTCGTAGTTGGAGGTGCAGTTGAAATCATAATTGGAATTGTAGTTGAAGGTGCAGCTGAAATATTAGTTGGAGATGTAACTGAAGATGCAGCTTTAATCATAGCTGAAGGTGCAGTTGACCTCGTAGTTGAAGGTGTAGCCGATCTCGTAGTAGGAGGCATAGCTGAAGGTGCAGCTGAACTCGTAGTAGGAGACGTAGCTTTTTTTTTTTTTTTTTTTTTTTTGGGGAGGGAGGAAAAATCTTCAAAAGACACCAACGAAGATGAAAATTGAAGATGGTGTTGTTGGTAGTGTCAGATTTTTACTGACTAAAAAACCTCCCTCGCTCTTCCTTTCCCTGGAGGGAAAGGGGACGGACCGGAAACCGCTTTCGCATTACTTCAGCCCGCCCCTTGATGCGCTGTTAAGCGCTCGGCTCGTTATCGGTTGCATGTATTCTCCTCGCTCTTTTTGGACATTATGACGGTCTTTGTGTAGCCCATCATAGCCCTCTACACTTCTTCTGACCTTAGCATCATCCCGACGATACTGTCTGGACTGGGCGTTTGCCCAAAGGCTTTCCATGCAGCTTGTCTTTCAGCTGACCATCGCTGACACTCGAAGAAAGTGTGCTCAGCATTGTCAATGCTATTCTTACAGTATACACAATACGGGCTCTCTTTTCGTCCCATTTTGTGCAGGTACTCGTAGAACTGGCCGTGCCCTGTGAAAAACTGTGTAAGGTAGTAGTCCACCCCGCCATGGCTACACCTAAGCCACTTGTCGAGTGAGGGTATGAGCCTCGCTGTCCATCGTCCTTGCGTGGTTCCCAGCCACCTTCGTGACCATTCTGCGATCGTATGTACTCTCTCAGCTTTCCGCGCGTTGCTATCAACGTTCCCTGCTTGTCGCAGCCCATACATCCTTTTTCGCTCCTGAGCCATGAGATCGATAGGCGTTGCTCTCGCTAAGACTAGCACCGCAGCTTCTGACACTGTCTGATACGCGCTAGTAACCCTAAGGGCAGCTCTTCTTTGCACTGCAGCAAGTTTACGCCTGTACGAAACCAAGGAACGTCAACTCTTGGAGACGGAGCTGGAACAACAGCAGCTGAAGACGAAAGAGCTCGTAGCTCACCATCAACTGGAGACGCCGACCGCGGGCAGCAGCAAAAAAAGGCCTGCACTCAGCCCTCCCCTGGGGCCTGAAGAGTGTATTGCTACCAAAAAGGACGGATTCGTTAAAGTCTCCCACAGGAAGAGGAAAAAACCTTCTGCTGTTTCACCGAAGATCCCCCCAGTGATTCCTTTTGCCGATGAGAATCAGGTTCCCCCACGAACCGATGCTCCACTTCACCGTAAGACCGAGAGGAAAAAGCGCGTACTCGCAAGCAGGACTTGTGCCGTACTTGTTAAACCCGCACAGGGTAAAACCTACGCTGAGCTTCTCAAGAGTATAAAAAATAGCGTGGACCCTAATGAACACAAGGTGGAATTTAAAAACATTCGGAAGATCCGAGACGGCGGCGTTCTACTTGAGCTGGACCGTAAGTCAGGCCACTGCCCCAAATTTACCGCCGCTGTTAAGGCTGCCGTCGGTCCCAATGGTGCCGTAAAAGATCTCGCACCCACGGTCACGGTTGAGATTCGCGACGTTGATGAGACCTCCATGGTGGAAGATGTTCGGACCGCACTAATTGGCGCTTTAGGGGAAGCTACAAACCTAAGAAGAGTTGGCATGTCAAAACCATCTGATCGTGGGCAAAGGATAGCCTTCGCCGACATGGACGGGGCAGATGCAGAGAAGCTCCTGGCTAGTGGGCGCATCAAGATTGGATGAATGAACTGCCGAATCCGACTGAGCAAGCAGGTTACCCGCTGCTACCGGTGCCTTAACTTTGGGCACGTATCAAGATCCTGCAGTGGACCCGACCGAAGTAAGCTCTGCTACAGGTGTGGGACGCCAGGCCACACTGTAGCCTCCTGTGGTGAGCTTCCTCATTGCGTTCTGTGCTCTGCTTTAAATGAAGAAGGGTGCAATACCGATCATGTACTCGGCACTGGAGCATGTGCTGTCTTCCGAAGAGCACTAGCAAGTTTAGCGGACAGCTCGAAATGACATGTTTCGTGCAATGTAACCTGAAAAGAGGGTGGACCGCACAACACCTCTTACACCAGCATGTCGTTGAGCATAAGATCGATATATGTGTTATATCGGAGCAGCACAGCAACATTTCGACGACGAGATGGCTTTCGGACTCCTCGGGTACTGCAGCCATCTGGATCGTTAACCCAAGCCTCCGCGCTCTTGACAGTGGGCAGGGTGATGGCTTCGTCTGGGCGAGAATCACGCAGTTTACCCTTGTGAGTTGCTACCTTACTCCTACTGAGCCCATTTCAGAGTTCCGCCGTAAATTAGGCAGCATTGAGGATATGGTTCGTCAAGTAACGGGCGAGGTCATTATTGCCGGCGACTTTAACGCCAAGTCGGTGGACTGGGGCATGTCCTGGAATGATACGCGTGGATCCGAGGTCATGGATATGATCACTCGATTAGACCTCACAGTCCTCAACCGCGGCAGCACATCCACTTTCAGAAGGCCAGGGTATCGCGAAACTATCATTGACATCACGCTTGCTACTGCTGATGTCGCAGCCACCATTACAGGCTGGAAAGTCCTTGAGGACTTCAACGCGAGTGACCATCAGTATATACAGTTTAAAGTAGCTGGTGCCAAAAACGTCTCCTGCGAGCAGACCAGAGCCCTACCGGAAAAGCGCTGGAATGCTTCAAAACTCGACGAAGCCAAGCTTTTAAGATTCCTTAAAGAAAGTTGGCCAGCCATTGCTACTACGCTTCCGACTTCTGAAACTAAGGCGAACGCAGAAATACGGGTCGATCAAACCATGAGGTTCATAACTGCTGGATGTGATGTTTCAATGCCCATCACCACGCGTCAAGGTCGCCGCAAGCCAAATTACTGGTGGACCCCAGAAATTGCAGAACTCAGGCGAAAGTGCCTTACACTTAGGCGAAAAGTCGTCAGACTAAACCGCAGGCGTGAGCCGGGTATTCTCACGGACACTCTGAACTCCACATTCTCAACAGCGAAAAAGACACTAAAAAAGGCCATCAAAAAGAGCAAACGCAGATGCTGGAAAGCAATTTGCAATGACCTCGAAAACGACCCGTGGGGCAAGGCCTACCAAATAGTCTGTAAGGGTATAGGGAAACAAGGCCCGACACCACCGATGGAACCGAAGATTGTAGAGAAGGTCATTGCTGATCTATTTCCGCGACATACTCCAAGAGAGCCCCGAGAATTCCGACAGCCAAGCGAGATCCCACTCTTTACCACCCGAGAGCTTCAAAGTGCTGCAAAGTCGCTTAAATCGGGAAAAGCTCCAGGACCGGACAGAATACCCACGTGTGTCATCAAACTAATAGCTGAAAAACATCCTGACTTACTACTAGGGATGTATAATGCTTGCCTTCGCACAGGGACATTCAGCAAAAGGTGGAAGCATCAAAGGCTTGTGTTGCTTGACAAGGGCAAGGGCCCACCAGTAACATCATCATCCTATCGGCCTTTATGTATGTTAGACGTGGCAGGCAAACTCTTCGAGAAACTTCTGAAAGCGCGACTACAGGTCGCTATTGAAAACGCAGGGGGGCTTTCAAGCAACCAACACGGCTTCAGAAAACGCCACTCTACAATAACCGCAGCGGAGCAAGCTCTCAAGATCGTCGAAAAAGTAGGAGACGTAGCTGGAAGTACAGCTTTAATCGTAACTGAAGGTGCAGCTAAGCTCGTAGTTGGAGGTGCAGTTGAAATCGTAATTGGAATTGTAGTTGAAGGTGCAGCTGAAATCTTAGTTGGAGGTTTAGCTAAAGGCGCAGTTGAACTCATAGCTGAAGATGCAGTTGAACTCGTAGTTGGAGATGTAACTGAAGATGCAGCTTTAATCGTAGCTGAAAGTACAGTTGAAATCATAATTGGAATTGTAGTTGAAGGTGCAGCTGAAATCTTAGTTGGAGGTTTAGCTGGAATCGTAGGTGGATTTGTAGCTGACGGTGTAGCCAAAGTTTTAGCTGGAGTTGTGGATAAATAAGATGTCACTGTTGATGGTAATAACCGTTGTCTCTCTGTAAGTCCGTCCATTTTTTGTACGTCAGTGTCGCAATTACAAAAAGAGGAGCATTTGAAGTCAGAAGGTGACCAAATGTTTTCATTAACATCAGTCGAATCTTCAACTTTATTCATTTTTAATTTTTTACCTTTATTTTTATCAGCCGAAACTTTAATTAATGTTTTATTATTAGGCATGGGACATTTTTTATCATTTTTTTTAAGTAAATTTACAGATTTATCAGTTATGGGGCATCTTAGAGATAACATAGGATTGCATGAGGGCGGGAGGATGCATTCCTGTACGATTTTTATTGAATTTTTTATTTCTTCAAGATAAATTTTATTTCGATCAATTGATTTTATGCGTTCTACTTCATCCAATAATGAGGGA
>OZ024713.1:3785485-3927318 GCA_964016945.1 Microplitis deprimator
ACTCGGCGCGATACCGACATGGTCTGGGTTCGATTCCCAGTTCGGGCTATCTATATTTTTCTCAATTTATCTAGAAATTGTCTTATTGAGAAGGATTGCATGTTTAGGTTTCCCACTATATTAAATTGGTGTATTATCGTACGATGGACGGTGTGGCTCAATAAGTTATAGATTAAATTGAACGGAATATACTATAGTGCCGGATAGCTCAACTGGTAGAGGACTCGGCGCGATACCGACATGGTCTGGGTTCGATTCCCAGTTCGAGCTATCTATATTTTTCTCAATTTATATATAAATTGTCTTATTGAGAAGATTGCATGTTTAGTTTTCCCACTATATTAAATTGGTGGACCATGTCCAATTATATTCCCATTAATTATTATTATTATTATTATCATTATTGTTGTTATGATTATTATTATTTCACTAATAATATTATTATTATTTTACTAATAATAACAATGTTTGAATGATAAATGTAATTTTTAGCATAATAACTGCTTAAATTACATTCTATTATGAAGGACCTGTTTCTCCACCGTCCATCTTACGGTTTTAAATAAAATTAATTATTATTATTATTATCATTATTATTATCATTATTGTTATTATTATTATTATTTTACTAATAATAACAATGTTTGAATAATAAATGTAATTTTTAGCATAATAACTGCTTAAATTACATTTTATAATGAAGAACCTGTTTCTCCACCGTCCATCTTATTGGACCATGTCCAATTATATTCCCACCAATTTAATATAGTGGGAAACCTAAACATGCAATCTTCTCAATAAGACAATTTATATATAAATTGAGAAAAATATAGATAGCCCGAACTGGGAATCGAACCCAGACCATGTCGGTATCGCGCCGAGTGCTCTACCAGTTGAGCTATCCGGCACTATACTATATTCCTTATTTTAGGTTAATATTCCCTGAATAAGAAAAAAAATTTAATTGAAAAAAAAAAAGCTAAAAGTTGTATGAAATAAAAAAATCTTCTGGAAAGAATACCCACAATCCCGACTTCTATTCATAACTTATGGTTCTTAAAAAATTTTAAGCAAGTGCAGCTTTGATTTATTTTTTATGGTGGTCCAAAAAAAAATATGAGAAAACTGAAAATTCTCTGGAACGGGTACCCACAACCCGTACTTCTATGGGGTTTTATGGTCAATGTCATTGTTTCAATTAATGGCAGCTTTTTTTGTTGATATTTATGTTGGGATGGAACAAAAAAAAAAGCTAGAAGTGGTAGTAAATAAAAAATCCTCTGGAACGAGTGCCCACAACCCGTACTTCTATGGGGTTTTATGGTCAATATCATTAAGTTACAATTAATGGAAGCTTATTTTTTTACATTTATGTTGGTCTGAAAAAAAAATAAACACCTAAAAGTTGTAGGAAATAAAAAATGGTGGGACTATATTAAATTAATCATTATTTTATTTTGTTTCCTGAGGCTATAATAAAACGATGGCAGGCTATGAAACTTAAGACACCTGATTCATTTTTGTCCTAATTGATGAATGTTCCGCTGTTGCCACCTGAAATGTTTGATGATGCTGCAATAATTATCCGGAAAGAAATGCAAAAAGTCAAGTCCATTGATATGAACGTTTTGTTATTTTTCGATTATTTCAAGGACACGTGGTTAAGTAATCCTGATCATGTTAGCGTTTTTAATGCGCTTTCCAATACCAATGACGGTCTGGAGAGTTTCCATCGGTACAGCAATGGTGTCATCGGTGAGAAACACCCGGATTTCTGGACACTTTTAGGTAAAGTAATAATATCAATCACAAAACGGAAAAAATATAAACGCAAACAAGACGCTGTTACGTCGGATTTTTAATAAAATCAGGCTTTGAACCTTGACTATAATATGACAACGTGTTAAGGATGCCAAATTATGAGCGAAGAATTCGACCTACTTTAAAATCGGACTTATTAAGTATATTTGGTCCTAGTCTTTCAACCAATAGACCGGGGACAAGAAACCTTAGTGAAGGAATGTGTAAATTAAAACATGAATTTAAATTATAAATAAATAACTATATTGTTACAAACAAATTTCGATTAAAAACAGTTAAAATGAAAAGATTGAAGTCAAGGTTATATAATACAGAATTATTCGGAATTTAACTTGTTAACAAATACTAAGTAAATTTTAGATACGAATGACAATTATTTCTTTTACGTTGTATACTACAAAAATCTAATTATTTTGAACGTGCCATCAACTAGGTGGCTTATGTGAGTAATACTCCAGCCTACTCTAGTTGAAATGACTGGTAGACAATGTTTCTTAATAATACAGTACAAAAATATTAATATATGAGACATTAAATTTCGTGGACTTACTACATATTAGATGGCGATAATTTTACATGGATATTTTATTGAAATATGCGTTGATCAAAGGTCTTCATCCTTTGATAAATAATTATTGGCCTATTCCTTACTTCATATTTCAAATCGACTACGTGTACATCTTTCATTGTATCAGGTTTTCAAAAACAAGGTGGCTAGCAGCCTACTCTTTACTATATGAAAATGAGATCACTTGGATATAGGAAGAATAACGGCTATTAAGTTCATAGTTCGGGACTCACGACACAACTGACTATTTTTGGGTCCGTTCGTTAGACCTTCGGAAAAATGGGTGGTTTCTCAAACTTCTGTATTTGGGGGACATTCTTTTCCCACGTTCTTAGACCTCTACCCAAAAGTTTTCCACTTCCTTTCGGAAAACCATTGTTTCGGGGCCGCACTATCCCATCCACATTGATTTCCCGTTCCCCTCTCTTTCAGTTCTTCACAACTCACTGCTCTTTTTTGCTAATAATGAATGTAATAATAGTAATAATAATAAAAGTAATTGATATTACTATTTTCATAAATCTTAATAAATAATTCGATTTATTTTTCCTTAAATTATTGTTAAATGAAATTTTCTATTTCTATTTTGTTTAAGTTTTATTCTAATATTTTAATATTTTATTTGTCTTTGAATTCTGATATTTTAATGTTTTATTTTATTTAAATTACATTCTCATATTTTAATATTTTATTTTATTTAATTTGAATGTCAATAGTTTCTTTTAAATTTTAAATATTTTATTTAAATTCTAATATTTTAATGTTTTATTTTATTTAATTTAAATTATCATATTTTAATATTTTATTATTTTTAATTTGAATGTTACTATTTTATTTTATTGTATTTTCGCTTTAGTATTTTACTCTTAACAATATTTAAAATTGTTAAATTTTATTATCTACCTAAAACCTTTTAATTTTTATTTATTTAAACATTCATTTGTCTAGACAACATAATTTATTTTTTAATTTAGAAAACATATCAGAAATGCATTACAATGGTACTATTTACTTTAAGTCTTATTTTAGAGTGCAGTTGTGATAAGAAGTGCGTCAACTGCCACTCTGACCATGGTGAGGATTAAAATTCCTTTTCACTTAATATAATATTCGAATATGAATTATGTGTTGAGACAAATTTTAAAAACTACAATAAGAGTAAAATAAAATGATAATAATATTGAAACTAATGATTTACTCGGACGTAACACGCAGTTCTGTTGCAGTGCCTATTTTTTTTTTTTTTTTGTTCTGTGACGTATAAGTCTTCCATATTTCTCTCTAAAGGTTTTACCTGTTACATATATTCATTAATTTAGCAGTAGTTTTAATGAAAAGGAAAGTTAATAACATATGAAAACATATTTATATTAGTAATAATAGTAAAATTAACAATAATAATAATAATTCCTTTCCTGTTTAATCATTTGCTTATTTCTTTTTTTTAATTTTGCATACTATTTGTTTAAGATGGAATTGAGAAGATTATCTCAACCGAAGAAGTTAATTGTTTACGGGTTTAAAGTGATAAAAAACCCAAAAGGCACACCCCTAAATCAACGTTGTACCGAATCGCATACATTAAAATGATGCAGGCGAATTTAATGAATTCAAAAATATCGGTTGAAGACTTTTTAAAATCTTTCCCCAAGTGTTTCAAAGAACTCTTGGAGACAGTGAAACTTTTGTTGGACAATGACGGGTCACTTTTAATTTTAAATAGTGAAAACACGAGCGATCCCTCATTATTGGATGAAGTAGAACGCATAAAATCAATTGATCGAAATAAAATTTATCTTGAAGAAATAAAAAATTCAATAAAAATCGTACAGGAATGCATCCTCCCGCCCTCATGCAATCCTATGTTATCTCTAAGATGCCCCATAACTGATAAATCTGTAAATTTACTTAAAAAAAATGATAAAAAATGTCCCATGCCTAATAATAAAACATTAATTAAAGTTTCGGCTGATAAAAATAAAGGTAAAAAATTAAAAATGAATAAAGTTGAAGATTCGACTGATGTTAATGAAAACATTTGGTCACCTTCTGACTTCAAATGCTCCTCTTTTTGTAATTGCGACACTGACGTACAAAAAATGGACGGACTTACAGAGAGACAACGGTTATTACCATCAACAGTGACATCTTATTTATCCACAACTCCAGCTAAAACTTTGGCTACACCGTCAGCTACAAATCCACCTACGATTCCAGCTAAACCTCCAACTAAGATTTCAGCTGCACCTTCAACTACAATTCCAATTATGATTTCAACTGTACTTTCAGCTACGATTAAAGCTGCATCTTCAGTTACATCTCCAACTACGAGTTCAACTGCATCTTCAGCTATGAGTTCAACTGCGCCTTTAGCTAAACCTCCAACTAAGATTTCAGCTGCACCTTCAACTACAATTCCAATTACGATTTCAACTGCACCTCCAACTACGAGCTTAGCTGCACCTTCAGTTACGATTAAAGCTGTACTTCCAGCTACGTCTCCTACTTTTTCGACGATCTTGAGAGCTTGCTCCGCTGCGGTTATTGTAGAGTGGCGTTTTCTGAAGCCGTGTTGGTTGCTTGAAAGCCCCCCTGCGTTTTCAATAGCGACCTGTAGTCGCGCTTTCAGAAGTTTCTCGAAGAGTTTGCCTGCCACGTCTAACATACATAAAGGCCGATAGGATGATGATGTTACTGGTGGGCCCTTGCCCTTGTCAAGCAACACAAGCCTTTGATGCTTCCACCTTTTGCTGAATGTCCCTGTGCGAAGGCAAGCATTATACATCCCTAGTAGTAAGTCAGGATGTTTTTCAGCTATTAGTTTGATGACACACGTGGGTATTCTGTCCGGTCCTGGAGCTTTTCCCGATTTAAGCGACTTTGCAGCACTTTGAAGCTCTCGGGTGGTAAAGAGTGGGATCTCGCTTGGCTGTCGGAATTCTCGGGGCTCTCTTGGAGTATGTCGCGGAAATAGATCAGCAATGACCTTCTCTACAATCTTCGGTTCCATCGGTGGTGTCGGGCCTTGTTTCCCTATACCCTTACAGACTATTTGGTAGGCCTTGCCCCACGGGTCGTTTTCGAGGTCATTGCAAATTGCTTTCCAGCATCTGCGTTTGCTCTTTTTGATGGCCTTTTTTAGTGTCTTTTTCGCTGTTGAGAATGTGGAGTTCAGAGTGTCCGTGAGAATACCCGGCTCACGCCTGCGGTTTAGTCTGACGACTTTTCGCCTAAGTGTAAGGCACTTTCGCCTGAGTTCTGCAATTTCTGGGGTCCACCAGTAATTTGGCTTGCGGCGACCTTGACGCGTGGTGATGGGCATTGAAACATCACATCCAGCAGTTATGAACCTCATGGTTTGATCGACCCGTATTTCTGCGTTCGCCTTAGTTTCAGAATTCGGAAGCGTAGTAGCAATGGCTGGCCAACTTTCTTTAAGGAATCTTAAAAGCTTGGCTTCGTCGAGTTTTGAAGCATTCCAGCGCTTTTCCGGTAGGGCTCTGGTCTGCTCGCAGGAGACGTTTTTGGCACCAGCTACTTTAAACTGTATATACTGATGGTCACTCGCGTTGAAGTCCTCAAGGACTTTCCAGCCTGTAATGGTGGCTGCGACATCAGCAGTAGCAAGCGTGATGTCAATGATAGTTTCGCGATACCCTGGCCTTCTGAAAGTGGATGTGCTGCCGCGGTTGAGGACTGTGAGGTCTAATCGAGTGATCATATCCATGACCTCGGATCCACGCGTATCATTCCAGGACATGCCCCAGTCCACCGACTTGGCGTTAAAGTCGCCGGCAATAATGACCTCGCCCGTTACTTGACGAACCATATCCTCAATGCTGCCTAATTTACGGCGGAACTCTGAAATGGGCTCAGTAGGAGTAAGGTAGCAACTCACAAGGGTAAACTGCGTGATTCTCGCCCAGACGAAGCCATCACCCTGCCCACTGTCAAGAGCGCGGAGGCTTGGGTTAACGATCCAGATGGCTGCAGTACCCGAGGAGTCCGAAAGCCATCTCGTCGTCGAAATGTTGCTGTGCTGCTCCGATATAACACATATATCGATCTTATGCTCAACGACATGCTGGTGTAAGAGGTGTTGTGCGGTCCACCCTCTTTTCAGGTTACATTGCACGAAACATGTCATTTCGAGCTGTCCGCTAAACTTGCTAGTGCTCTTCGGAAGACAGCACATGCTCCAGTGCCGAGTACATGATCGGTATTGCACCCTTCTTCATTTAAAGCAGAGCACAGAACGCAATGAGGAAGCTCACCACAGGAGGCTACAGTGTGGCCTGGCGTCCCACACCTGTAGCAGAGCTTACTTCGGTCGGGTCCACTGCAGGATCTTGATACGTGCCCAAAGTTAAGGCACCGGTAGCAGCGGGTAACCTGCTTGCTCAGTCGGATTCGGCAGTTCATTCATCCAATCTTGATGCGCCCACTAGCCAGGAGCTTCTCTGCATCTGCCCCGTCCATGTCGGCGAAGGCTATCCTTTGCCCACGATCAGATGGTTTTGACATGCCAACTCTTCTTAGGTTTGTAGCTTCCCCTAAAGCGCCAATTAGTGCGGTCCGAACATCTTCCACCGTGGAGGTCTCATCAACGTCGCGAATCTCAACCGTGACCGTGGGTGCGAGATCTTTTACGGCACCATTGGGACCGACGGCAGCCTTAACAGCGGCGGTAAATTTGGGGCAGTGGCCTGACTTACGGTCCAGCTCAAGTAGAACGCCGCCGTCTCGGATCTTCCGAATGTTTTTAAATTCCACCTTGTGTTCATTAGGGTCCACGCTATTTTTTATACTCTTGAGAAGCTCAGCGTAGGTTTTACCCTGTGCGGGTTTAACAAGTACGGCACAAGTCCTGCTTGCGAGTACGCGCTTTTTCCTCTCGGTCTTACGGTGAAGTGGAGCATCGGTTCGTGGGGGAACCTGATTCTAATCGGCAAAAGGAATCACTGGGGGGATCTTCGGTGAAACAGCAGAAGGTTTTTTCCTCTTCCTGTGGGAGACTTTAACGAATCCGTCCTTTTTGGTAGCAATACACTCTTCAGGCCCCAGGGGAGGGCTGAGTGCAGGCCTTTTTTTGCTGCTGCCCGCGGTCGGCGTCTCCAGTTGATGGTGAGCTACGAGCTCTTTCGTCTTCAGCTGCTGTTGTTCCAGCTCCGTCTCCAAGAGTTGACGTTCCTTGGTTTCGTACAGGCGTAAACTTGCTGCAGTGCAAAGAAGAGCTGCCCTTAGGGTTACTAGCGCGTATCAGACAGTGTCAGAAGCTGCGGTGCTAGTCTTAGCGAGAGCAACGCCTATCGATCTCATGGCTCAGGAGCGAAAAAGGATGTATGGGCTGCGACAAGCAGGGAACGTTGATAGCAACGCGCGGAAAGCTGAGAGAGTACATACGATCGCAGAATGGTCACGAAGGTGGCTGGGAACCACGCAAGGACGATGGACAGCGAGGCTCATACCCTCACTCGACAAGTGGCTTAGGTGTAGCCATGGCGGGGTGGACTACTACCTTACACAGTTTTTCACAGGGCACGGCCAGTTCTACGAGTACCTGCACAAAATGGGACGAAAAGAGAGCCCGTATTGTGTATACTGTAAGAATAGCATTGACAATGCTGAGCACACTTTCTTCGAGTGTCAGCGATGGTCAGCTGAAAGACAAGCTGCATGGAAAGCCTTTGGGCAAACGCCCAGTCCAGACAGTATCGTCGGGATGATGCTAAGGTCAGAAGAAGTGTAGAGGGCTATGATGGGCTACACAAAGACCGTCATAATGTCCAAAAAGAGCGAGGAGAATACATGCAACCGATAACGAGCCGAGCGCTTAACAGCGCATCAAGGGGCGGGCTGAAGTAATGCGAAAGCGGTTTCCGGTCCGTCCCCTTTCCCTCCAGGGAAAGGAAGAGCGAGGGAGGTTTTTTAGTCAGTAAAAATCTGACACTACCAACAACACCATCTTCAATTTTCATCTTCGTTGGTGTCTTTTGAAGATTTTTCCTCCCTCCCCAAAAAAAAAAAAAAAAAAAAAAAAGCTACGTCTCCTACTACGAGTTCAGCTGCACCTTCAGCTATGCCTCCTACTACGAGATCGGCTACACCTTCAACTACGAGGTCAACTGCACCTTCAGCTATGATTAAAGCTGCATCTTCAGTTACATCTCCAACTAATATTTCAGCTGCACCTTCAACTACAATTCCAATTATGATTTCAACTGCACCTCCAACTACGAGTTTAGCTGCACCTTCAGTTACGATTAAAGCTACAATTCTAGCTACATTTCCTGCTATGAGTTCAGCTGCACCTTTAGCTACACCAACTACCAGTTCAACTGCACCTTCAACTACGATTCCAGCTACAACTTCAGCTGCACTCACAGATCTGACAAATAAAAGAAAATTATTAGTTTCTGATAATAAAATTAATTTTGAAATTCCGATAAAAAGACTGTAAACTAATAATGAAAACGATCGACAATTTATTATTTTGAAAAAATTAAATTCTGGTGAGTCATTTTTAGTACCCATCAAAATTCTTCCTGAGAACAATGAGAATTACGAATTAGACAATAGTAATATTATAACAAAAAAAATACAGAAACAGTCACCAGCATCACAACCTGTAACTTCATCAGAGGATCAAAAGCAAATATTTAAGGACCAAATAAACGACAAGAGAAAAATAATAAACACGAAAAGCAAGGATGATGGCACGAATTTGGAGTATATTGCTTCATTATCGAAACAGTTTGTAACTAATTACAAAATCAATTCATGGCTACCAAAAAAAAAGAAAAAAGAAAAAGATATTTCATATAAAGGAAAAAAATAATAATAAAACGCGTGCATGTGAGACTGCGAAGTGCATCAGAAGTTTTCATTCATAATTTCTCGAGAGCTCCATTGCATTTAAAATATTAAAACTTCATTTAATTCTGCCCTAAATTATTAATCATTGATTAAACGAATTTTTCATCTCTATAGTTAAATCAATATTTATTCGTGGTGTTAATTTATTGGTTAAAAAAAAAAAAATTTCTTTCTACTTATGGTATGTTTGAATGATTCTTATTTCTACTTATTTAATTTTTTTATTCTCGTTATTAATCTGTAAAAAAAAAAAAAGCAAAAAGTTGTAGGAAATAAAAAATTTTCTGGAACGAGTACCCACAACCCTTACTTCTACGGGGTTTTATGGTCTACATCATTAAGTTTTAATTAATAGCAGCTTTTTTTTTTTTTCTGTTGGTTAAAAAAAAAAACAGCAAAAAGCCGTAGGAAATAAGAAATCCTCTGGAACGAGTACCCGCAACCCGTACTTCTCTGCAATACTTATGGTACTTGTTATAAAATTAAAATTAATTGAAGCTTTGATTTTATTCAATGGTTAAAAAAAAAATAAAAATAAAAATTGAAAGCTGTAAGAAACAAGAAATCTTTTGAAAAGAGTACCCACAACTCTTCTTTACATTCAATACTTATGGTACTTATCGTTATTATTTTCGAAATAAGTACTACCTATGTGTATGTATCTTTTCATTATTAAAAAAAAAGAAAAGTAAATGATGGAAGTCGTAAGATACTAAAAATCATCTGGAAATGATACACACAATTTTTATTTTTATTAACAAATCATCGTCGAAATCATAATAATTTTAGATATTTGTGATGTATTATTATAATCTATGGCTTATATGTATTTATTTATGCATAGTTTCATAATTGATTATGAAAATTTTTATTATTTATTATAAATATTTTATTATTTACTTTATAAATTGTATATTTATTGAAATTTTGGCGCCGTCTTTTTGAATTTAAAAACACTGAGTATTTTTTTTTGATTTACCGTCGGTAAGTAAGAAACTCAATGTGTTTCATCGAGATCTGGTTGACTTTGGCTTCTGTGTCATCGGAATCTGGGTGATTTAATTATCTGTATTATCGGGATCTGGGTGATTGATTATCTGCATCATCGGGAATCTGTGTAATGGGAATTTGTACCATTGGGATCTGTGTCATCGGAATCTGTATCATCGACACATCTGTATCATTGGGATCTGCGTCATAGACATCCGCCTGCCGTTTGTACTGACGTGGTCTGCGCATATCCATAGTGGGGAGAAGTTGCGCACGACGTCACGACATATTTTAAATTCTAAGCGCGTGAATTATTTTATTTCAGACAATTATTTATTTCAATTTTATAAATTCCATTAATTAATGAAAAATATTTGTTACAATTAATAAAATTATTGAAATTAATGAAATATACGGTAATAATATTTTTAAAAAAGTTTTTATTTTAAAAAAGTATTTTATTTTAAATAAAATAAATTATTTGACCTGATACAATGAATAAAAGAAAAAATGTTAAATTTTACATATTTTAAATTATCTAGCAATTAAGTTTATGAGAATTTAATGAGATTTATAATTAGTACACTAATTCGAAATTACAATTTTAATGTTCGTGAAAAATTTCCGAGAATTATTTTTCTAATTCGCTTGCTACTTTTTTAATATTTCATATTCAACATTAATATCCACCAAAATTTTTTATTAATTTTATCGATTGTAACAAATATTTTTCATTAATTAATTGAATTTGTAAAATTAAAATAAATAATTGTCTGAAATAAAATAATTCACGCGCTTGAAATTTTAAATATGTCGTGGCGACGCGCGCAACTTCTTCCCACTATTGATATGCGCAACCACGTCCGTACAAACGGCGGCTGTCAGGCTAGAATTTTTTTATGTTGATTAAATTAAATAACTATTTTAATTATTAATAATTAACATTTTAGTATAAACTTTGTGATCAAACGATTCAGAAAAAATTTAATTATTTTATTTTGTACATTTAGTTAACTGCATGAGAAAAATCTTTATTCAGTATTCCGTGAAAGTAGACTGAGGCGTTACTTGCAAAACGTTTTTGTTAATAACAAAAAAGATTACAACTTTTTTTGCTAGGTTTTTGTACCGGAAGATTCACCAGATTTTTCTCTATTTTATTTAATTTTTTTTTTTTTGATTCCGACAATTTTTCGTCACAAAGTTTGGTACTAGGCGAAGTAGACTATTATATTTTCGAGAATAAATGTTTACTTATTAATTAAAATTAAATATTTCTAACGAAAAAATATTTTTAACTCAATTACTAGATAAGTGCTTTTTACAATAAATTATTCAAAGTCCTCCTTTAGCTGTAAGATTATCAGTGACTACAATTTTACTGATTAATTTTTAATTTTCAGACTTTCTCGAATAATTTTAACCTTAAGAGTTTATTTACCTTAATTTCTTACGCTTATTTACTTAACATGACTAAGCTCTGGTGGTAAATCTAGTTTGGTCTTATATTATTGGAATTCTTAAAATTCGAAGAGGAGGTGTTCGCATGTTATTCTTTCATTGTGATATGGATGATTATTGGAATTAACTTTGGTGTTTAGTTATGTACTTCTAAAGTTAATGTGACCAATACATAGTCATAATACGTTAGCTCTGTCGGCTGAGCGTACCGTGATGCTGTTCCCTCTGACAATCTGAATCAGCTTTCAATCTAGCTTTCTCCAGTATCATAAGCGAAGGAAGCTGCCCATTATACTATAGATTACGGTGTTTAAAAAAAAATCTGGGCATCGGTTGGCGCTGTGGGCCAGCCCCGGAACTTCCCGCTGTTTTCGAGCTCTAAGAGCTCGAAAACATGAGTATAAATACATTTTCGAGCTCTTCGAGCTCGAAAATACCTTTGGTTCCCTTTTTTTATAAGCTTTCCAAGCTCAAAAGGGTTACGTATTATATTAAAATTGAAAAATTATGAGTCCAAAATAATTAATTAACAAGCGTTTTTTACATATTTATTCACAACTATGTTTGATAATTAGCTCAAAAATAAGTTTTCGTGATACGTTGTATCTATATCGTGTAAGAATATCGTGGTAAAAGCGATCATGACGATTTTTGAGCAGTCACTTCCAATAACTTACATAAAGAAGAACTTATTAGTTTTGAGTAATGTTGTTCGGTAATTATGATGTTATTCGATGAAAAAAGCAGATATAGATTTTACATTTATTATACCGTTGACGATATCTCTTGAACGGGTTATCTGATTGGAATGTTCTGGGCAGCAATCGCATGCTTTTATCGAGTTCTAGAGCTGATTACATTTTGGAATTGATCGATTCGATAGTTTCCGAAATATTAACGAAAATCGGAAAAAAAAACGATTTTTTTTTTATTCTTTCGTCGACGATATCTCTCGAACGGATTATCCGATTAAGACGTTTAGGTGGCAATCGGCGCGTTTCATTGAGTTCTAGAGCTGATAGAATTTTGTGAATGATTGGTTTAGTCATTACGACGATATTCGCAAAAAACCGTTTTCTGCTATTTCTTTCGTCGACGATATCTTTTGAACGGACTATCAGATTGAGACGTTCTTGGTGGCAATCGAAAGCTTTTATCGAGTTCTAGAGCTGATTAGATTTTGAAATTAATCTATCTAACAGTTTTCAAAATATCCAAAAAGAACGAAAAGAAAAAAATATTTTTTTTCGTATTTCTTACATATCTCAGTCTATTTGACCAAATGATCTAAAATTTTCTGGAAATCTAAGTTCAGAAGAAATCTTTCAAATGCTGCAAGAACCATCTAAATCGGTTCATTCATTAAAAAGATATGAGAGGTTTACATCCACACACACGCACACACACATACAGACATCGCTCTGAAAATGTCTGAATAGCCTCCTCGCACCTTCAAATGTCAACATATGATGAAAACCCAATTTTTGAAAATCGGGGTGAAACAAATAACTTCCCGAATTTTTGGAAAATCGTCGATTTTCTTAGCGGGAAGTTAAAATAGTATATTACACACCCAGGAAAGTAAAGTAAGAAATGTCTCAGATCACATGTAATTGTTGGCCAAGGCGAAGCCGAGGTCAACAAACATGTGATCTGAGGCTTTCTTATTTACTTCCCGAGGAGTGTATACTATTTTTCTCGTCGACGGAGGCGGAAAGCGGCAACTTCGTTTTGCATAGCGGGATGAAAGTTGACGCTTTCCGCCCGGAGGCGAGAAAAACAATTTTTTTCTTTTATGGTATCCAAAAATTTAAAGTATACCTGAAAATCTAAAGTTTTGTACCAATCCAAGCTCACTAATAATATTAAGGTTTGCCTCAATCCATTTTTCTATTTTCCACTCAAATAACTCGGGAAAACAAATTTTTTTTTTTGTTTTGCAAAAGCTTCATAAGCTTTATGGAAAAATCATTCTCGATAAATGAAAACTAACGCTAATAATAGTATATTACACACCTAGAGAAGTAAAGTAACAAATGTCTCAGATCACATGTAATTCTGTGTTTCATAAACATGTTGTTACGTTAGGGTTTACGTACAAACTGTATTTTAGATGTTCATATACAGCTTCTCGTGAGTCTTACCCTACTAGCTCAATCTCAGAGACTCGTCTTTATGTTTTATACCCGAACTAGCCTTACAAACTAAACTAATACTAGTACTTAGCCTAATTTGAAGTTCGGTGATGTGTCCTTGATGTCCTTGGACTGGCTGGTTTGGTCCTCCAGGATACCCCTCTTGGACCTTGGCTGGATCAGAATGACGCTTATATTACTCTTAACACTAAAGAGTGGGCAGGATAACACAGACGAATTCACTCAGTACTGGTTATTGTGAATAAAATAATGATTTATTAAGAAAAACTATTATTTATTAGCCACTTCACACACACTGATACCAGTTTGTATATTAATCAACTAAGTGTAATTAATATACGATAATGCAACTAAATGCGCAGGAGTTTGTGCCGGTCAAACTAACAAAACTGCTCAATAAGTCCCAGGGTACGCGTATACTAAGTGACTACTGTATTTTATTAACTAACTGTAATAAAGATACACCCAGTAATTGATGTAAATTAACTAACTGTAATTTATTAATAATCAATTACTTTCGGCAATACCGGTTTACTATATTGAATCAGCGAAACTAAGTGCTCTTGTTAGCGACATTAAGCCAAAGCTTTTCAGATCAAAAACTTCAAGATAAACTTCGGTAAAAAACTGACAAAAACTAAGACTGACAAAAACTGAGGCTGGCAAAAGACTAAAGACTAGTGAAATATGGAAATGCGCGCCCTTTTATAGAATTGTCGACGCGCTGTCTCACGTGACAATTACTCACACGAGTATGGGGCAAAGGCGCACGAACCAACTTCGTAACACCACCCTCCTTAACTTTAACCCGGGGTAATGTCAATGACAATTGATAGTAAAGCGGGTTGAAGTTAACCCTATATTCAAATAACGCCGACAGCAGCATACTCATTCATACAGTACAATTTAATACATTCACACTGTGGCTTAATTCTGGGAGTACTGCTTTACAAATATCACTAGCTAGTATCCCAGTAGAAAAAATAATATAAACTTTTTGTATAAAAAAACAGTTATAAAATTTATCATAAATATTATAGGTAACATAAATACTTTAAACGTTATTTCAGTTTTTCTGGACTCATCAATGTCCTAATCTCTACTTTCAGGTACCTCCTTGATAGTAGACACAAGAATAAAAATAAAAATAATGATAAGTATTACTGTTAATACTTGAGAACTAAAAATATTAATACTGATAATAACAACATCCAATCAATATTTATGATAATCATTAAATTAAGTACCAATGTAAAGTCGACTACAGCAAATTAAATATTTAACTGACTTCACATTAGTTGTCAAAATCTTGAGTTTGAATTTACGTGACAAAAAATAAAAAATAAAAAATAAAAAATAATAAAGAAACAAAAAACCGGTTTATAATTAAATCACTATTGCTGATATCACATTGGTTCAGGTTGAGCTGTCTTCAGTCTTCTGGTTCACGTAAATTCTTGGACGTCATTATCGGGTAATTACGGGGGCAAGATTAAATAAGCTCCCCGAGCTGATTTGGTAGATTTGATGCGCTGTCTACAGGTCTGACAAGCATCATTGACGAACGGATGCTGAGTTGAGCAGTGACGGCAATAACCTCGCATTGCCTGGTATCCGTCCGTGCGCCAATTCTGGTATGGGCATGTGTTGTTGGTATGCCCGAGTCTTCTGCAGTTAGTGCAGTAGCAGTCACCGCGTCGTTCGTTTGGACACTTATCAAATGAATGCCCGGTCTCTTTGCACTTCAAGCACCCTGGTTCTGGAACTGGTGCTAACCTGGTCTCGATGGTCTGTGTTGCAACTGTTCTCGTTGATTTTGGTGCAACATCGCTTTTCATGGCTTCCACTGCTTTCTGCCATTCGTCTTTGGTTACTATGCGTCGTAGATTAATGTCGAGGGCTTGAATTGCTTGGCCCACACTGACTTGACACCTAATCGGTATCGATGGTATTGGTAGTTTTGGTATAGTAACTGGTACTTGTACTGGTGGCTCAGGTACTACCAGTACTGAGTTCTTTTCTTGATACACTAGCACATTACTCTGTCTGCGATGAAATCCAGACAGCAGAGTGATATCCGTTGTTACTGGGATATCGAATCCCAAATATCCAGCTGGGGTGGCAAAAGCTGGATTAAGCCAGTAGGAATTTCTATCCCCGATCCTGCCGTGGTACCGCTGGTTCCTTAGTAATTGTTGACTGATCTCGGCGTCTTGTCTGCTTTTGGTTGTGAATAACAACTCTCCCAGGGTCGTCATACTGGAAATAACAAACTATTAGGCTACTGGTGATGTACTAGCATTAGCTTAAATTAAGTACTAGTTACAAATGTTACATATTTTTTTTTCCTACACGACTCATTGTTCGATTTATTTCTGGTGCCTAACTGATCTACGTGGAATTTTTAAATCACTGATACTAAATGTTCCTATCAGTACATTATTTTTATCGCAAACATTGACTAGACTATTAGAGTAAAAACTGTGTATGTAATACGGACCTTTACGTGGTGGTGCAAGCTTACCTGCGAATCCATCAACCTTTTTACTCAACTGTTTATTTTTAATAAATACCTCCGATCCAATATCAATAGTGATATTAGGTTCTGGTGCAAGCTCGTCCTGCTTGTTTTGAGCTTTGATCATGAATGATTCAACATAATGTCTAAGTTCGTCAATTAACGATAATACCGTGTTGCGATGATTCTGATTGTGCAGTTCAGTGAGAACTTTCCCTCCCCGATGGAGATCTAAATACCTCGGGTCTCGACCAAAATTTAAATACGCCGGGCTGACGGTTAGCGAGCTGTGAACAGATGTATTATAAGCATATACAAGTTCAGGCAGATTCTGGTCCCATTTGGAATGTTTATCTGAAAGAAAAGTTCTAATTAATGATTTTAAGTTTCTGTTTATTCGTTCCACGGGATTGGCTTGAGGATGATAGGCGGGAGTCAATTCGTGGATTATTTGGTGAGTTTGCAGATACTCTGTGACTGTTTTATCCACGAACTCCGTGCCGTTGTCGGTGACAACTACTCTTGGGTAACCCCAACGATTGAATACTGATCGTAGGAAGATTACGATCTTGTTACCTGTTGGTTCTGATATAGGTTGAACCTCCAAGTATCGTGAGTACATGTCGCACAGGACTATCAGATGTGTTTTCTGATATTGTGATTTTGGCAGTGGTCCCACTGTGTCCACTGATACACTTTCCCATAATTCAGTAATTGGGCGGTGTCCTGGTATTACTTGCGGTGGATTAGTATCTGGTTTTTGCAATTTGCAAACTTCACAATTATTTACATAGTTGAGTACATCGTGGTACATATTTGGCCAATAATAATGACTTGCCACGTGGTGGTATGTTAAGGTTATGCCACCATGTCCAGATACAAGCTCGTCATGCGCTTTACATATGATTGACATGCGCGATTCTGGTTTCGCGACGAGTTTCCAGTGTTCTGGCGCATCTTCAAATAATTGGGTTGGATGCCGTGGTCGATAATAATATAGGTCATCATCAAGATATTTCCATTGAGGAAAGCGAGTTGGAGTGGCCTTGACTTCATTTACCTTTCTGGTGTACCACTGGTGTTGTATGTCTATGATTCGACTGAGCTTTTCTGCTTCGGGGTCAACACCCTCATACGCTCGCGAAAGAGCATCAGCCGCTTCGTTATTTATGCCTGGTCGGTGAACTATAGTTATAGTCCACAACGAATACTCTGCTACCCATCTGGCTAATCGTCCTCGTGGATTTTTGACATTTTGTAGCCATTTTAAACTTGCATGATCTGTGACAACTGTCACCGGATACTCTTCATAATAGCCCCTCAGTTTCTGGTACGACCAAATGACTGCTAGGCATTCCTTCTCCGTGGTAGTATAATTTCTTTCATGCTTATTTAAAGATCTGCTGATCGCAGTGATGTGGTATTCCCGATCTTGGCCCTTCTGTGTTAATACGGCACCAATCCCGGTATCACAGGCATCTGTATATAATATAAATGGTAAATTATAATCTGGTACTGTTAGAGCTGGTGCATTTAATAATAACTCTTTCATGATTCTGAACGCTTTTTGTTGTTCAGGTCCCCAAATCCAACTGGATTTCTCACTGGTTATAGACGTGAGTGGATTTTGAATTTTAGCCACCATCTTCATGTGTCTACGGTACCAATTTACCATGCCCAAGAACCTTCTCAGTTGTTTCTTATTTACCGGTTCTGGGTAGTCTCTTATTGCGCTCAGTTTGTTTGGATCTGGATGTAACTCATTTCCCTTGACGACAAATCCAAGGTACTTCATCTCTGCAACACAAAAACAACATTTTTCTCGTTTGATTGACAATCCTACCTCTCTGAAGACTTGAAATAATATCCCCAGGGTCTGCAGATGGATTTCAAAAGTTGGTGTCGCGATAACCCAGTCATCCATATATGGATGGATATAATTAATCCAATGTGCTGGTAACTCAAGCTGGCGTAATAACTTTTTCATTGTTTGTATTATCAAATCCATATTCCTCTGGAATGTTCCTGGTGCTGTTGAAAATCCAAAGGGCATTCGTACAAACTCGAATGACCCCATTCCTTCTACAGCAAACGCAGTATATTTGCGATGCTCTGGTTTTATCTGAATTTGATAATAGGCGTTTGTACAGTCTATGACACTTCGATATGCACCTTCTCGAATTACTTCCAATGATGTGTCAATTCGTCTCATTGGATAATTAACCATCTTCATGATTTTATTCAGTGGTCTATAATCGATGCACATTCTCCATGTCTTGATGTCGTCAGCGTCTTGCCCTGGTAATAATTTCTTCTTAACCATAACTGGTTGAAAACTCCATTCACTGGTACTAGGTTGGATGATCTTTTGTTCTAGTAATTGCTCAATGATTTTATGTAGAGCTTCAGTGACTTTCGGCGATCTTCTATATGGCTTGACGCGTATTGGCAAATAGTCAATTAACTCGATTTCATACTCGACCCCTTTTAATGAACCCAACTCTGCTTGGTCCATTAATTTAAATTCAGTGTCTAAAAATCTGATTAATTGTTCTGACTCGTCGGGTTTTAAGTAAACTGAACAGATATGATTACCTGGTGTTACTACGTGGCAAACCTTCTGCTGGTCGTCGTGCTTCCACGTCCATATCATTTTATCTGCACACAGACGTATCCCATGGTCCATCATAAATCTCATTCCAAATATGATATCGTCTGGCATTTTCTCAAATACTTCGAACCACGTATTTATATCGACTCCGTCTATTTCAAAGTGAACAAATATTTTACGTAGACTCTGAATAGCTGAATTATCTGCTAAAATAAAAGAGTTTTTAATCGAGTCAAATTTAGTCTTAATAATATTATCCCGTATCTTATCTGCGATTTGTCGTGTCATAAAGTTCTTACTTGCACCTGAATCGAACAATGCCTTGCATATTATCTGATTAATTTTTACGCAACATGTAAAATGTTTACTTACAATTATCTGTAATTTATTACATATTTTTGCTCCTTCCGGCACTATGATACTGCAAATTTGTTCTGGTTGTTGACTGATTATTACTGATTTTTTGTTCTCTGGTTGATGTCAGCTCGTAGTAATCCGCACCGCAGCACTTTGCTAACCAGTCTCCCATGCTGACACTGCTTGACGGGTCACAATTGTTATAATAATTGTTTGCATTGTTACTTTCACTTAGCTCAGACTCGCTTGAAGTCTGGTGCTCATCTGTTGCCGCGTATTCGTTATCAGGAACGCTGTGTTGGCATGTATCCGTCCCCCACCTCAAAAGTGGTGCGTTGGGGATTACAAGTGCGACGCGTGCATCCCCGTTATTTTGTTGCACTCGCACTGCTAGTTTTTTATGCAGCTGCACGTTTTCACCGTTTCCCCCTACTTTCAAGCAGGATACGCAGATGTTCACTGTCATTTCTACAGTCTCTAGATCTGTGTCCTCCCTTCTCTTCGCAGTTCAGGCAAATGTAGGTACCTCCCACTGTTCTTGCCGATGATCCTGATGTATTTGACCCTGATCTTCCGTTGCGATCTCTTGACTGTGATCTCTCCTCTTTGTTTAGTTTCTTCCGGTCGTCGAACACAACATTAATTTTTTTATCATCTTCTTTGTTAAGTTGTTTCTTTTGTTCGACACTTTCCTTTTTTTCTGGTCTCCCTTGATGTCTTTTTCTTCTACGAATACGTCGTACCTTACTTTCACCTTCGTCAAATTGTGAATCTGTCTCTGTTTCTGTTATCGAGCTTTTTGCGTCCTGCAGTCTTCTTACTGCTGCCCTGGTAATTTCTCTGGATCTTCTTTTGTCTGCCAGTCTCCTTTCAGCAATTGCTATTGCTTCTGCTAACTGTCTGTATGATATTATTTGCGGCATTGTATTTAGTTCGTTTTGCATCTCTGCCGTTAACTTTGGTATTAAGATGTCCAATTCTCCTTCCAGGCCTAATGGTTTGTCTAGTTCTTTAAATCTTGTACGCATATTTCTGATAAATTCTTGAGTATCTTCGTTTTTCTTTTGGTACGTCGTAAATAGTTCTTGTAGTACGTCCGCGTCTTTCATCGTTTTACAAAATGTTATTTTAAACGATCTCTCGACTTCTTCCCAACTTGCCCACAAATCACAGTTTTGTGTAATCCATTCTTGTTCTGTGTTCATGGCGATTTTTAATAGTTCTATTCTGTCCTCGAAGTCTAATTTTTGTTCTTGACACGCTTCAGTTAATTTTCTTATCCATAATTTTGGCTGCACTGACTTTGAGAATTTTAATCCTTTAACTCTGATTAATGTTTCCATCAGATTAATTTTTTCTGCTGTTTTCTTTATTGATGTTTCTCTATAACTTTGAGATGTACTTGCTGGGTTGTACATTGGATATTGTTGGTATTGACTTTGATAACCCGGTTGATATGCGTTATAACTCCCTGGTCTCCAACATGGACATTGCGAGTGTTGTTGTGTATGATATTGTCTTGCATGTGTGTTGTAATCATTCGTAAGCACGTTCTCGTGCATGCGTGACCTCATATCATTTTTCTGGTTGAGCTTTGTAGAATTCTGTATTCCGTCCAGTTCTACTGTTTCGTCCCATAGCTGTATTCCTCTTGCAATATAGTTCACAATTGAGTTTTGCCAATGTCCCGTATCTCCTTTTTTTATTCCAAGTTCCTTCTCTAACATTCTTATTTGAAACTTGTCAGTTATTTGCGGTAGAGATTCTATCATTTCAATCCTTGCTGTCAAGTTCTTTTCTTGTTGTATTCTCTGCTTTGTCCACTGGATAAGACTTGCTATTGATTTACACCAATTCATCTCTCTTGCTTGAAGCTCATCAACTTTCTGTAGATTTTCTAGAAATATTTGACGCTTGTATCCGTCTACCATCCACATCTTTTCTTCTTTCGTCAGGAAAGTTAAATTGTCTTGTCCGATATTTTCCTCGTAATCCTCTGGGCAGTCGTGCAATATTATTCCATCACTATCATTTGGTGGTCCTTGCACAAAGTCAAATTGCTCAGCCGATTGCCATTGGTCTTGTCTAACAATCGTATACGGTTTTGTTTTATAAAAATAAAAATTATTTTGTTTTATAGCTAAATTTTATTTTACTTTACTTGTTGCTTTGTTTTACGTGATGCGTAATATATTTACTGTCAACAACTTTTAGTTGCGTTCTTTTCTAGACAAAGACATATATACTGGTTATTTTTTCTCTAGGTAGATGGCGATCGATATTTTGTGATCTTTGAATTTCTGGATTACCGACGGTAAGGTTGATGAATCCCTAGGTAATCTGCTGTAAAAAGAATTCAAATTTAATATTTTCCCGCTTTTGCGGATTATCGTTTAATCTGTTTTAATTCTTTATTCGTATAATAATATTTAGACGCGACAATGAGTCATCCCTGGCTGTTCGGGTATTTGTCGTATTTACTTTTGTTACTAAGCCGATTATTATTATTATTTTATGTATTATAAAATTTAAGTCTTTATTTCTCTGATTTTGTTTTATACGAAATTTTATTTTCTTGACTAAATTTTACTTTCTTAATACTTATACGAATTTTAAGTCTTTATTTCCTGTTTTGTCACCAAGAGAGTTTCTGTTTGCTCAGCTGAATTTTATTTTTCAGTTCTCTCTTTAGATTTTAATCTTTTCAAATATTAATTTTTTGAATATGAATTTATTGTGACAAACGATTTCTGGTTTAAACTGGTTTTATCCGAATCTATCTAGATTTTTCTAGATTTTTCCGTTATAATCCGGTCTATTATTTATTTTTTGATAAATATTTTTCTAATTAAATAATTATTTACATATCTAAAATTACTTATAACTAATTTACAACAATGATTATTATAGCTTGAATATAACACTTAACAATTTTATTACTTAAAATTAAAATTACTGGTATATTTTTATATTCCTTACCAAAGGAATGCGCTTGATTTTAGTTTTAATTCCTTTGGAATTTTTACTTTATTGTTTCCGGGCAAAAAGCAATTCTTAGAAAAATTAATCCCGGGTAATTTTTCTTTTATATTCGCAATGAATTTTGAACAAAAAAAAAATTGAAAAATTACTGAATTTTCAACTAAAAATAATAAATTGTTATATTTTTAAAGCGAAAATATAAAAACTGGAATTGCGCGTTTTCTTTCTGATAAAACGCGGTAAAAAGTCAAGGTTTTGAGAATTTTCTGGAACAATTCTATGTAATTGAACCCGCTTGTTATATGATACTTTCATCCGGTGTTTTACTGATTTTATTTCGCAGACTCTTAATCGAAATTTACTTGTTTTACGTCTGGAAGTTTTTAATTATACAGTGATAAATTGAATTTATATAATTAAAAGATGGAATTTTTGGCTTAATTAATTAAATTAATTAATTAAAACCCGTTGGGCGCCATTGTTACGTTAGGGTTTACGTACAAACTGTATTTTAGATGTTCATATACAGCTTCTCGTGAGTCTTACCCTACTAGCTCAATCTCAGAGACTCGTCTTTATGTTTTATACCCGAACTAGCCTTACAAACTAAACTAATACTAGTACTTAGCCTAATTTGAAGTTCGGTGATGTGTCCTTGATGTCCTTGGACTGGCTGGTTTGGTCTTCCAGGATACCCCTCTTGGACCTTGGCTGGATCAGAATGACGCTTATATTACTCTTAACACTAAAGAGTGGGCAGGATAACACAGACGAATTCACTCAGTACTGGTTATTGTGAATAAAATAATGATTTATTAAGAAAAACTATTATTTATTAGCCACTTCACACACACTGATACCAGTTTGTATATTAATCAACTAAGTGTAATTAATATACGATACGGCAACTAAATGCGCAGGAGTCTGTGCCGGTCAAACTAACGAAACTGCTCAATAAGTCCCAGGGTACGCGTAATACTAAGTGACTACTGTATTTTATTAACTAACTGTAATAAAGATACACCCAGTAATTGATGTAAATTAACTAACTGTAATTTATTAATAATCATTTACTTTCGGCAATACCGGTTTACTATATTGAATCAGCGAAACTAAGTGCTCTTGTTAGCGACATTAAGCCAAAGCTTTTCAGATCAAAAACTTCAAGATAAACTTCGGTCAAGAACTGACAAAAACTAAGACTGACAAAAACTGAGGCTGACAAAAGACTAAAGACTAGTGAAATATGGAAATGCGCGCCCTTTTATAGAATTGTCGACGCGCTGTCTCACGTGACAATTACTCACACGAGTATGGGGCGAAGGCGCACGAACCAACTTCGTAACAATGTGGTCTGAGGCTTTCTTATTTACTTCCCGAGGAGTGTATACTATTTTTCTCGTCGACGGAGGTGGAAAGCGGCAACTTTGTTTTGCACAGCAGGACAAAAGTTGACGCTTTCCGCCCGGAGGCGAGAAAAAATATTTATGTTTACTTGTTGGTCAATGCAAATGGACTTAGGGGTTGTTTACCCCCTAACCTTGATTTTTCGGAAAAACTCAAAAAGACGTATCCTCTACTTTTTTTTCTCGATCGATCGCGATTTTGTTTCGTTAAAATCCATTGGATAGTTTATTTATAAATAAAAGTTTTGGGAATTTTAACCTTTATAACTTTTATTTTATTTATTTATTTATTATAACACAAATAGCACTTTTTATCATTTTTCACCCCGTAAATGATGCCGTTGGTCACTTTCGATTATTCAAACTGCAAATATGCGAAACTTGTAAAACACCTCTTTGGAGCCTAAACTTTAAGGGGTTGTTTCACCCCCTAGATTTGTTCTTTCACAGCTAAGAAAAATACGTGTCCCTTAGATTTCGACGGAGAATAATATATCTTAGTTCAATCGAAATCGGAGAGGGACACTTGGGATACCTTCCTTGTAAGACAACTATCTAGCTATCGAGTCGGTTACCCAATCTTATCACTTTGAACATTCTTAGTCCAAGAGCCCAGTGCCCCCAGACGTTACTTATTTTCTAAAGGACAAAATGTGGGGCTTCAAGTATTGTTTATATGTTGATTAATTGCCAGCATACCTGCTAAGTTGGTTAGATGGCCAATTCTCAGGTACCAGGTAAGAAAGGTAACTAAAAATAGGGCAAACTTTACATCGATTCTAATGGTTGATTTTTATGCATGTTCCAAAAAATATTATAAAAAAATGATATTGAACATTGCCAGACGCTTTCCGTCGGCCATAACTTCCGCCAGACGCTTTAAAGCTCCTAAAAAAATATTACAACTTTACTTATATTCTAACGTCTGGTTTTTATATATGTTATTCAAGGGACTATTTTAGAAATAGCTTTTTTCAACCAGACCAATTGTAAGGGCGAAACATCCTCCAGACATCAAAAACATTTAGCCGTGAGTACGATCGTGACGGTACTACGCTCGTGCTTTGAAGCGAGTGAGATATCAATGCAAAGTTATTTCTACCTCTTAAACTCACAGTCCGCCACAGTCTACTATGTGTCTTGAATAAGAAGATTCTAATAACGCTAACAACGATGACCAGGACGATTGAGAGGCAAGCCTTAAAAAATTAAATCCATTTTTTTTATACATAATGCTTTTTGAAAATTTTAGATTTTTTCAAAATTAAAATTTTTCGTTTCAAAATTTGAATTTTTTTTAATGTTCTATACTGACAAAAAATTATTGTTGATAATTTTACTCTTTTTGCCAAACACGAGTTTTTTTTTTTCAATTTTGTTTTAATTATTCAAACTTTGAAATTTTGTTTTTTTATTTACTAATATTTCTGTGTATTGTAGAAGTGATTTCCACACTTTTCTCTGAATTAATATTCTTATGATAGAATAGGAACTTTTACCATAACAATATAGGATTGGTCCCTATAATTGTGTGGGAGCTATTCCCATAATACTATGGAAACTATTTCCATAATATTATGGGAATGATTCTCATAATGGTATATGAACTATTCCAATAGCATGATAAGAACCATTGTTATAATATTATAGGAATAGTTGCCATAATATTATAGGAATTGATTCTGTACTGTTATGGAAATGATTTCCATGATATATAAAGTTTATTCATATATATTATGGAAATGATTCGCATAATAGTATAGGAAACATTCTGATAAATTTTGGGAAACATTCTTATAATTATAGAAACTGTTCTAATAATTATGGGAAACATTCCTATAATTATAAGATTTGCTCCAATAATTTATGGTCGAAGTCCCTATAATGGTATAGGAAAACATTGCATAAAAGTATGGGAACCGTTCTCATAATTTTCTTTACGTGTAGAGAATACACTTAAATAATTAATAGTAGAATAAAATCTTAATCGTTAACATCATAGCATAAGAATGCAGATAAAATACAATTAAACCAAAATTGGTAAATATTTAAAGTATACTTGAGGAAAATTTTAATATTACTATGTTACTTATTAAGAAGAGGTTAATTTACAAAATTTTCATACTAAGACATTTTATTAAAACCGGTCGACCACAAACCAGAAAAACCGAGAATATTGGGAATTATCAGCAAATTCAATGCAACCGGGAAATATCATGGAAATGTTAGGGAATTTCGAATAGTACCCGGGAATTAAATTGCGAGTTCAAAATTAAAACATTTTTCAATAATATAGTTATAAAATTAAGGGACATTAAAAAAATTTTAAATTTTGAAGTGATTTTCAACAGGTTGTAGCTCGGAGGAAAATGGTCATACGACAAAATCAAAAAAGCAATCGTAGCTTGAAGTGTCTAGTTTTCTGATCTGGATTTAGATTTTTTTTACAATGTGTAGTTCCGGAGTAATCCTAAGAAAACTATCGATAAAGAAATTTATCAAATTTTTGCTTGTCTTAAAAACGGTCTTCAAGCTTTAATCAATTTTTTTCGATAATTATGATTGATTTTCGATTACTCCGATAACGTGCATAATAAAAAAATTTGAAGACCAGATCAGAAAACTAGACACTTGAAGCTACAGTTTGCCTTTTTGTTTTTGTTGTACGACTATTTTGCTTTGAGTTACAACCTGTTAGAAATTACTAAAAAATTCGAAATTTTTTTAATATCCCTCAATTTTTGTAATGAGTGTGCTTTGAATTTATTTGAATCATAAAATTTCTTATTAAATATTTTAACTCACACATTCATAACATCGAATACTCCAAAGTAGACAGTATTATTTTATTTTATTGCCATTTCTTATGGTTTCTCGCATGATTTAATTATCGAATTTAATTATTGGGAATAACAATATAATAAAAACTTTAAATATCTAAATGATACGAATAAAATTTCTAAATCAGGGAAAAATGTGAAAAATTTTACTGGGAAACTGGAAAATATCAGGGAATTTGGAAATCATTTCTTCGTGGCCACCCTGTAAATAAATTTAAGTTATAATTGTTCAAATAGTTCCTACTTTCAACTTCGTACAGATATCTCACTCGCTTCAAAGCACAAGCGTAGTACCGTCACGCTCGTACTCACGGCTAAATGTTTTTGGTGTCTGGAGGATGTTTGGCCTTTACGATTGGTCTGGCTGAAAAAATATATTTTTAAAATCGTCCCTTAAATAACATATATAAAAACCAGACATTAGAATATAAGTGAAGTTGTAGTATTTTTTTAGGAGCTTTAAAGCGTCTGGCGGAAGTTATGGCCGACGGAAAGTGTCAGGCAATGTTCAATATCATTTTGTTATAATATTTTATGGAACATGTATAAAAATCAACCATTAGAATTGATGTTAAGTTAGCCCTATTTTTAGTTACCTTTCTTACCTGGTACCTAGGAATTGGCCGTATAACCAACTTAGCACGTATGCTGGCATTCAATCAACATATTAACACTACTTGAAGCCCCACATTTTGTCCTTTAGAAAAATAAGTAACGTCTGGGGGCACTGGGCTCTTACTCTATTTGTAACTTAGTGCGTAGCAATGAAGGAAAACCAGAAAATTAAATCCCTAGCTTCTATTAATGTTAGAAAACATCACCTTTTTTATTTAATCACATAATCATCATAAATCAATCATCATTAATTATCAAAAAATTTATCTAACATTTATCTATGATCAAAATAATCTTATTTTAATATCTACATGACGGTTAAACGTAATGAAGAATCAACAATAAATAAATATGTTTTATTAATTTAGTAAATTATCATTAAATATAAGGGAATTTTTTTTTTTTTTTTAGAAAATGTCAACGACGTGGTCATAAAAAAAAGTCCTTCAAGTGGAGCCAATCAAGGTATAAAAGTTGAATAAATATATTTTCTGCCCTCCGGCCGGAAAGTGGCAACTTTCGGGCCACTGCCTTAAACGAAGTTGCAACTTTCCGGGTCCGTCGAGCAGAAAAATAGTATACGCACTAGGGTGCTCCGTTTGAAACGAACATTTTTTTTTTTTCGCTCCCTATCGAAAATCTTGTTCTATATGTTAAAATGAAAATTCAGTCCAATTTTGAGCTCTTAATATTAATATTAACCACTGGAACAACGTCGTTGAAGTTTTCCCATGCTAAAAGCACGTAAATTTAGTTTTTTTTCTTTTCAATTAATAAAACTCAGCCCCACTTGTATGTATCGTATGGGTCCGAAGTTTTTCTTCAAGAGAATTGTATGCTCTTCAAAAAAGCCAGTATCTGCTTAGCTCTGAGTTCAACTCTAGCTCTCCTGTGAGTCTTTAATGTCAAATTTCGTATCAATCCGATGGTTTTTTACTGTTAACTCATGAACGGTTGAGTCTAGAGAAAAAACGTAAATGACTTTTTTGTAGAAAATTTAATTTTCTATAAAAAAGGTTGAATGACTTGTATCTCTAAAACTATTATTTTAAAAAATATATGAAGTTAAAGTTATTAAAATTTTAAATTTTAGCAAAATTTCGAGAATAATTATTTTATAATTAAATAATATTTATATTTTTACCGTACGATGGACGGTGTGGCTCAATAAGTTATAGATTAAATTGAACGGAATATAGTATAGTGCCGGATAGCTCAACTGGTAGAGGACTCGGCGCGATACCGACATGGTCTGGGTTCGATTCCCAGTTCGGGCTCTCTATATTTTTCTCAATTTATCTATAAATTGTCTTATTGAGAAGGTTTGCATGTTTAGGTTTCCACTTATTAAATTGTCTTAATTTCTTACTTAATAATTAAAAATGTCTAGAGCGCTGCCGTGGCAATTAAACCAATTAAGTCAAGGTCATACGAAAGCAACCTTTTTCCAAAAACATAATTAGCTGATAAACTAAACGCTGCTGTAGCGATAGTTTAAAAACTAGTAAGCGCTGCTTAATAATTAAAGGACTCACATAAAAAGCATATTTTATTATGTAAAATCATTAGACTGCCAAAAATGTATGTAAGTAAGCTATCATTTTCGTTTAAATTAATGATTATTTTGATTTAATAATTAAAATACTATCAGTAATTTATGAAAGATAATGATTAATACATAAATATACAAAATATAAAAAATACCCTTAAATATTCATCCGAATTAGTTTAAGAACCCATTTAATTTCGAATTTATTCCTAAAATAGATTGTAAATACATAATTTTGAATATCTTACAAATTTTGATTTTTTTTTTTGGTAAGTAATTAATAAAATAAGCCGAAAAACTACTAAAAATATAAATATTATTTAATTATAAAATAATTAATCTCGAAATTTTGCCAAAATTAAAAATTTTAATAACTTTAACTTCATATATTTTTTAAAATACTAGTTTTAGAGATACAAGTCATTTAACCTTTTTTATAGAAAATTAAATTTTCTACAAAAAAGTTATTCACGTTTTTTCTCTAGACTCAACCGTTCATGAGTCAACAGCAAAAAACCATCGATTTGATACGAAATTTGAGATTAAAGACTCACAGGAGAGCTAGAGTTGAACTCAGAGCTAAGCAGATACTGGCTTTTTTGAAGAGCATACAATTCTCTTGAAAAAAAACTTTGGACCCATACGATACATAAAAGTGGGACTGAGTTTTATTAATTGAAAAGAAAAAAAAACTAAATTTACGTGCTTTTAGCATGGGAAAACTTCAACGACGTTGTTCCAGTGGTTAATATTAATATTAAGAGCTCAAAATTGGACTGAATTTTTATTTTAACATATAGAACAAGATTTTCGATGGGGAGCGAAAAAAAAAAAAAATGTTCATTTCAAACGGAGCACCCTAATACGCACCTTGGCCAGTAAAAAAGAAAGCCTCAGACCACATGTTTGAGACTTTTTTTATTTTACTGGCCTAGGTATGTAACATACTATTTATGCTGGTTAATCAAAAGATTTAAGTTGTTTTGTATCCCTCGAACGTGAAGCGTGTGTCATGCTCTCTGGACGGCAAGGTAGGAATCCGGGTTTTGGTAACTTCAAATCATATCCATCATCTTATTACAGCACTTAAATAAGATAAACCATACTGTGATTTGACTTCCTTTTTTTCTATTCTGTTCAGAATTTTCTCAATATGAACCCTTCCGATATTTACTGTTGTAGTTTCTATCATTTATTTTATTTTTAATTAGTAGTGATGATTGATAACTGATAGTAGATTGCATACACAATGCCGCATATTTTTCCTGTATACCTAGATATATTCTGTTGTGGGCCTTCTACCCGTGCTGTACAGTGTTAGCATCCATGAAGATGGCGCTTATCGTACCAGGGCCGTATTTTTATCGTATTTCGAAAAAAATTATCGTATTTTGAATTTTTAGCAAAATACAGTTGATGATTAACAAAATATTATAATGGTCGTTTTTGTAAAAATATTTTGAGCCTGAAAATAAATTTTTTTTTTCTTGTATGATCATTTCACGCATCATTTTAATTGAAGACACAAAAAAAAAAATCTGTCTATCGGTTGACCCCGCGGGCCAGCCCTAAAACTTCCCGCTGTTTTCAAGCCCCTTGAGCTCGGAAACATTGTTGTGAATATATTTTCGAGCTCTTCGAGCTCGAAAATACTATTGAATGCCATTGTTTTCGGAAAAAACCGTTTTTAGCGTTTCTTTCTCCCACGATATTTTACGAACGAATTAACCGATTAAGATGGTTAAGGCGGCAATCGACGCGTTTTATTGAGTTCTAGAGCTGATCGAATTTTAGAATTGATCGATCGAGCAATTTCTGAAAAATTTGAAAAAAACTGGAAAACAAAATTTTTTTTTTTGGTTTTTCTTCCATATCTTAGAGTCTATTCGATCGATCGATTGAAATTTTCAGAAAAGTTGAGGGCCAACAAACTCTTTAGATTACCACCTCAAACATTTTAATCGGTCAGTTCATTAAAAAGATATTAAGAGTTTACACACACACACACACACACACACACACACACACACACACACACACACACACACACACACACACACACACACACACACACATACAGACACTTGGACATTCTTCTAAAAATAGTCAGAATAGCTTTCTCGGACCTCAAAATCGGGGTGAAATTAATAATTTTCTTATTGGGAAGTTAACAATCTGTTACTTAAAAATATTAAGAAGTGAAAGTAAATTCAAATTAAATATTTATTAACATTGACATTAAAATTAAAACAAACATTTGTCATATATTACTCTTTGCAGTCTTTTTTTTTGTACATAAACATACGTATATTCGTAGATATTACTGACTTTTGTACACCATAAGTATACATTATAAAATAAATAAAAGTAAAAATTAATGATTATTCATGTATTCACAGCCAAGAATAAACATCTTTTTTTTTATTAAACTTATGTCTAAAACCGTAAGAAAACATCAATAGAATTAGTCAGAAATTATTTGGTATTATAATGTCATCGAAAGTCTCAAAACCTCCTTCATTCTCATATAAATCTTGAATCGTCTCGCTAGTAGTTTCAATTACACGTTTCTTTGTATACATTCGAGATTTGGTCATACGGCTATACTCTAATTTTGATGGTTCAAAATTGACGCAATCACTCCGTACACGTTGTCTTGCTAACAGTATACCATTGATATTCGGAGTAATTTATTCCTTGTTTTAGTTTTGATCAAATTGACTTGACTGAAAAGTCTCTCAGAGTCAGCATTTGTATGAGACGAAGAAATGATGTCAAGGATAAATTTAGCAAGATTTTTAAATGTAAGACCTTGATCGCCTTGATCACACATTAATAGCTTTGCCCAAAATACCTCAACATCACCCTGTTTAAAAATATTGATTAAAAAGAATTAAAAATGATGAAATTCGAATTCTTTTCAATAATTTCAATTCTTTTGTTTGTATATATGGATATACAGTTCGCATAGAGTGACCGCTTCTCAATTCTTTTCAATCAGCATTTCTAACAAGGGCATCGTCCAAATTCATATCTTTCGGCATTTCGAAAAAAAGCAGTTGTCTCCACTCATTGTCAATATTTTGCTATTGTTTAGGAGAAACAATGCATGGTACGACTCTCATAAGAGGCAGCAAGCTTGGTACGAAATCTCGAGTTTTTCGTGACATGGCTTTTGCTGGACTCGAATGTGATACAAGCTGTAGGACTGGGTCACTGAAATCAAAACTCTTTTTTATTTCGTTACAGCCAACCTTAAGAGATTGAAGACAGGTAGTTCGGAAATCTAGTTTGATTGTTCATTAGCATTAATTTCAGGCTTGCTCAGCATATCCATTACTTTTACGCCTAGATATATGTGATCGAGATGCAGATGGTTCTCTTCATTACATGGGTCGAGGTTTTCCAAGTTTGTCCGATGAACATACGATTTACGTAGATATGATTCTAAGAGTTCTAGATAACCAATGCACATTTTATCCCAAAGGCTTGTGAGAACCACGGATGTTGATTGGAATAATTCATACAACTTCGTGAATTTGGGCAATACCCAATCCAAAAATAAATAAAATAGCTTTATAAGAGGGTCATTAAGAGCTTGAACGATCTGTTCTACTTCACGTTATCGCGCCGTAAACATCTGCGCTTGAAAATAAGAGTTTAATGCATCCCATTGCTCGAGTATTTTTCTTACAACTGCGTTTGGAGATAGCCAATGTGTTTTTGAAGGCCGTAGGATCTTGTGGACTTCAATATCAAGAAATTGTTGGTATTCTTGAAACTGATGTTGCCTTTTAGCACTGCTTTAAAACTCGTTATATGCGTTACGTGCTAAGCTTTCACAGCTTCGAGGTAATTCTTTGCAGGCTTTGCTAGCGCATAAGTGCACCAAATGGCATATACATTTTGATATATAAATGCCTGGGCATTCCTCTTTGAATTGTAACGAGGTAAAATTTATTTATCATCAAGGAAAATCGTGATTTTCCGCGGCTGGTCAGTTACCCGAGCCGTCACCCCGAATAAGTACCCGTTACAGTTTTTCGACTTGTCGCCAGGTGCGCTAATTAAAAAAGCTCGGACTTCTGTCCCAAAATTAATCAAGTGGAGAAGCCATCATCCGGAAATTTCCGAAAATGCCCGAGCCAAAAATATATCATCAGTGGACAGAGCTGAAACAAGGGAGAGTCGACAAGCTGAACGGACATCCATCTGCCGTGAGCCTGATCCATAAGGCCGGAAGCCCAGTGAAGACGAAGGAACCACAGATAGACGCCAAGGGTAACATCCAGTGAAAAAGTGGGAAATTGAGTGTTAACATAGTAGTGCAGTGAGTAACTTAATTCTCGGCAGGAAAGCCAGAATTAATAAATTAATTAACATCGAATATAAAGTTATCAGAAGTGTTAAGAACCTAGCGTCTTCAATAGAGTAGATTCTTGGTGGAAAAGCCAGAATTTATTGTAAAGAAATAAAGTGAAAATTAACCACATGCTTGGTCAAATAAATTCTCGGCAGGAAAGCCAGAATTTATTATAATAAAATAAATTAATTATTGCAAAAAATTAATTCTCTGCAGGAGGGCCAGAATTAACTATTTAATTAATTGTTAAAGTTAATTTCTATAAAGTTTAATTCTCGGAAAAAATCCAGAATTAATTATTAATTTAATGTAGTATAATAAGAACTTAGTTTTTAATTATGAATTATAAAAATATTTCATCGAAATAAATTGTCAAGTAAAAGCTTGGTAAAATAGAGTTTGGGTAATAAGTACGTGAGTTAACTGCGAAGAACAGGACACAAGTTCAAAGTCCAAGTTGGAGCCCAAAATACAATCATGGGCTTCACGTAAGTTTTCCCAATATAATAAATTAAAAAGAAAATTTACGTGAAATTAAAACGTGTGATTAATTAACGGATAGTTACAGTGTGTGTGTGTGTGTGTGTGTGTGTGTGTGTGTGTGTGTGTGTGTGTGTGTGTGTGTGTGTGTGTGTGTGTGTGTGTGTTTAGTTGTCTGCATTTTTTAATCAAAATTTAAATAATAAATTTTTTAATATTAAATTATAAAATATTTCTCTAAAAAAAAAAAATGATTGTAATTTTAGTATGCATAATGTCTTTTAAAATAGTTAAATCTATTGTTTGCATATTTTATATTTTTATGAAATAACCCTGACAGCTGCACATTTTTTCTTATTCATTTTATTTTAAGCTCTTAGTCTTATAATTTTTTCCCAATACTTTATTTTCTAAATGTTTGTAAATGACCCCTGGAACAATAACTTGGTTTTTCCCAATCTTTTTAAAGTAAGCTAAAATGTATACCTAAAATTTATCTTTAAACATTTCTTTTACTACTTCGTAAAAATATTTTTATATATTTGTCAAATATGCTATTGTTCATTAAGTTAAATATTTTTGCCTAGTTTTAATCTTTTTTAAAGTAAAAATTGTAATTCTCCGTGTTTATGACCCTGCGACCTTTCTCAGGTACCTCTATCTTTCGGTCCCAAAACCTCACTCCTACGTCACGTCTAACTGAGTCCTGCCCTTCATGGGAGGTCCCTAGTCCCTACTTCCCTAATTATTCTTCGATTACTTTTCTTCATTTCCTTCAATTTCTTCTACTACTCCAAAATTCATCCCCTCCCGGCTTGTTTTTCCAACTTAGTAATTTTTTGCAATCTATCTCATAAGTTAGAGTTAAATACACTATTGTAGAAGCAACTGCGCTTCAGTTACTTATTCATCAACTAAAAATAAAAACTTGTCTTAGCATTCAACATAACGTCCTGCAATTTACTTATTGCATGAACACCATACTTTATATATTATTATATTTATCAATAATATATAATCATCTCTCGTAAGAAAATTGTTACGGGGCAAAACAATGTGTGTGTGTGTGTGTGTGTGTGTGTGTTTGTGTGTGTGTGTGTGTGTGTGTGTGTGTGTGTTCACTATAAATAGATCCAGGGAATCTGACAAGTTGCCCATTTTATTTTAAAATAAATGATCCAGGGGATTAGGCCGGTGGCCAATTATTAATAAAGTCCAGGGGACAATTTCATTGAAAGATCCAGGGAATCAGGCCGGTGGCCATTATTAATAAAGTCCAGGGGACTATATAATTTGTTATTATAAGATCCAGGGGATCAGGCTGGTGGCCAATTTAATTATAAAAGTCCTGGGGACTAGTCATAGTTGTAAAAATGAAAAGTCCGGTGGACAGTAATATTATAAGTGAAAGAGGAGCCCGGTGGGCGAATTGTTATGTGATAAATAAAATTTGATAATTATATTAGTTAAAAATTGAAGCGGCTGAGGCAGCCGTTCGGCACGCACGTGGCTCGGGCGATCACCGAATTTAAGTAGTATCGAGCAGCAATACTATTTGGCTAGGTGACCGTTTAGCCACGCGTCGGGTTCGAACGAAGGTCTCTGATCGTTAGGCGCGGGATGAAGATCCAGTGATCGGTAAAATGGGAATTTTATCGATCACTGGAGCTTCACTCAAACCGAAACTGTACTGGCTAGGTTTTTTCTGTGGTTTTCCTACGCCACTACACCTCCATTGCACAAGGGAGGGAGTAGGGCATCACCGTAATGATGCAGTACAGTACGAGCACAAGTCGGGCCACAGCCGCAAAAGAAAGAGAGTAAGAGCTTAGGGTGTATATAAAAAGGGGAAAAAAGAGCTTAGGGCGTTAGAAGGTAAAACATTGTAAAAAACTGCAGAAGTACAATTAAAGCACTCTAAATTAAAAAATATTAGTTAAAAATTGTGTTAATTAAATTTGATTCCTCATCCTTCCTCACTCTTGTAAAATTCAACGACCCTGATTTTTGAAAATAACATCTCCGGTTCTGGAAGGCCGAGACTTATCTTCCAGTGGTGCCCTTATTAAAATCTATTAATGAAGGGGCCAAAACTTGGCAAGGTTGAAAATTACCCTGTTATAGAATCTAGAGGCAACCGAATTTTCACTGCCCATTATCGTGTTGCACCCATCTGAAGCGAATCCAATTATGTTTGCAGTGGGAACATTGTGAAATTTTAACGAAGTAGTTAGGTGTCCAAATAAATGTTCAGCAGTAGCACTTTCAGCAGCTGAATCACCAAAAACTTGACATAAATCCCAAAATTTACTAACGACTCGACCTTCATCAACATCAAAAAATCTGCAAATCACGTATTATAATGAATAACATAATTATCGTTTGTGATTAATACCCATTAACTTGAGTTGATTTTACGATAATACCGAACAAAAATACACATTTTTTTAATTGCAGCAATATGTAGATGTACACTCATCTATGAGAACACTGAAAAAAATTGACTTTAACTTATTTTGTAACTGTTCTTTTTCAGATTCACCAATGACGTTTTTTATTATTGCAGCACCTGCCGTTGATTTCAATTGAAAACCTTTCACAATCGTTGAGTCAGGTACACATTCTTTAATTAAAGGTGTTAAATGATCCAAAATTCTAAACGATATTTTATGATCAACTAAAAAAGCACACAGCTTTATTTCAAATTTACGAGAAGCCTCGCCTATAGTATTTATTTCAGGTGTCTGTAAAAATGAGTTTATTTTCGGTTGGTGCTCGAGCGGTTAGCGTTGATGACTTTGAGATTTGATATGATTTTTAATCACAGTTAACTCTGCCGTAAAGCCTACATTGCATATTCGGCACTTAGCTTTGTAAGGATCATCTGGAATTTTAGCAAGCCATGTTTTATAATCATTGTCATTCAGCCAAGCGTCTCTAAATTTTTGCAAGCGATGTTTTTGTACAATTTTTCTTTTTTTTTTTTGGTGGGGTATTAAGCAAAGTATCAGTTACAATATTTTCATTAGCGGCTTGATGTTGTGAGCTCACCCTACAATATAAAACAAAAAACGAAAATTAAATCAAATAAAATATTAGTAGAATAACTCAGTTAATATATGGCTGTATACTTACATTTTAGCTTAAACAAAATCTTTTAACAATAGAAATAATAACTGCAAATGCAACTTATTTATATCATATTACAGGTTATTACAACTCACAGCTGACACCAATCAACATATTAATAAAGTATCGGATTAGCTTAGTACAATGTAGCCAGAGACACCTATTGGAAATTTATCATAATCGCGTGCAGAAGTGTACATTTCCAAAAATCTAATCACCTAAATTTTTTTATTTTCATTCTTATTTTTTTGATATCTACAATTATCGTATATTTTACGTACGATACTGTTATGTGATCGTACATCGTACGATGATCGAAAATTATCATAGTTGTACGATATTTATCGTACGGTTGTTAACCCTGAGCTCCAAATAAAAGGAATTTGTTTTATGTTATTAATTTATTAGCAATCATGTTGGAAAGTTAAATCATTTACGTACAAAAGTAGATCCTTGGTTCGAAGCACGAAGAAATTTTTTGATAAATCAAAAACCCACGGTCGCCGACTATGTAGATGTATATGAATGTTCGCGAATGCAAAAAGCTATTGATTTGGTAAGAATTAAATTCTTTAAAATTATTTATTTAATTATTTTTTATCCAATTTTCGGTTTCAATAACTTTTAAGAAATGAACTTTTGATTGCAGTCCGAATTCGATTTAACACGATTGTATCCTGAAAAATCTACTTTATTCGTTGATAACTGAAACAAAACTCAAAAATTTTTAATCGCACAACTTTGTCTTCTCAAAATCTCTAATCCTAATGATAATGGCCTGCTTTAAATTATATCAACATTAAATTCAAGTATATCATAAATTATATTATGAAAAATAAATATATTCAGTTATCGCTTCATCAAAATCATTCAATCAAGTTTTACTTTTCAGATATTCAAGATACATTCATTTTTTATTTATTTTCTCATTTAATTTTCTGTGGACTGACATCACTCAAAAGAAAACGAAGATCCAAAAAATCGAAATAAAACAACAATTCTTGCACTGTTGTCGACGATACTAATGTTGATGCTGATGATCATGAAGCAGAGTTAACTGGTGAAATAGGTAACAAACTAAAACCTCGAGTGCGTCAGCAAGAACGTCGTGATGCATTTATATTGCATTTTCATGTAATTATAAACAAAATTTTTTTAATTGTTTTAAATCAAAAATTAAATTCTTAGTAAAATTAATTTTTGACATTTTAGGATGTTATTGCAATAGAAAATATTTTACAAGAGACAAATCACCGCCGTGGTTCATCACTAATTCAACAACTGATTCCTGTCATCGTTAGAGAATTAGCTAACCCTGTAGCTTTTTACGTTGTAGTTGGGAATCGAGTGTGAAACTCAATGATCATTAAACGCCGTAGACATCGCTTTTAAAATTTATTACGCTCTTGACTGCAGTTATTCGATCAATAGTCACTCTTTGTGAACCTTTATTCAAAAGGCATATTATTCTATCGATATTAAAAGTGATATCTTATCTTGCCCTTTAAATTCGTTAATAAGTGAGATACAATGATACAAACGATTATTGATTCCCCGATAAATTGAAAGTGGATTTTTTCATTCGAAATCATTAAAATGATCATCTAATATTATAGTAAGCATGAGTTTTATACTAATAAAGAATTAATAAATCATATTTCTTTAATTTACAACGATAAAAAATTATACAAGTGTTACAATAATAATAAATGTTACGAAGCTTCTTTGTTTTTGAATCATTTAAGCGACATAGATATAGCTTTCACGCTCTAGATGATACTTTATACGATTCTCAGGTTTGAAATTCTCAAGCCGTTGATGATAATGCAACACTACTTTGTACATCACAAGCTTCTGAAACTCTTTCAACTAAAAATTTGTTAACAAATAATGCTGGTGAAATCATAATGGATTCTCAACTAACGGAAAGTATTTTGATCGATTGCAATTCCAGTGTAACAGATTCTACTCATGAATCTGATCATATTTCACCTAACCAGCTTTGTAACAATTTACCGTCTTTTGATGACCGATGCCTTGCTATCTTATCTCAATTGTATAGTTTTTCTGAAATGTCAACCACAAAGATAAATGAAATCATTTCTTTATTTTCTGATTGCATTAAAAGTAGTTTAGCCACTTTAGAAAGCAATATAATGGCCCAATTACAATTAGAAAATAGCTTAAATAATTTCAATAGCATTCATAATTTATTAGATGAATTAATCTCACCTTTAACTAAGCATGAAACTGAGTTTCAGAGATTTTATGAGTGAAAATTTGAATACTTTCATAGAACCAGAACAAATTATTGTTGGTGAGACAAGAATTTCAGGAAGTGAACGGGTACATAGGTTAGAAAAACGTTGCTGTAACAGTTCAGTTTGTTGCTATTCGTAGAATTTTGAAATCTAATTTTGAATTACCATTGTTTTCGGAGAAAACTATTTCTTACATAAAAAAATTAGAAATATCTTCTGATGAGATAATTTCTAATTTTATTCAGAGTGAATTACGGAAAAAAACAAAATTTTAATTCCAAGACTAAATAGTTTTTCCATTGTTCCTTTATTTTGATGAATTTGAGTCCAACAATCCTCTTGGGAGTCACCGAACCATAGCAGAATGTGGAGCATTTTATTGAAGTATTTCTTGTTTATTACCGGAGTTTCAATCAAAACTGAGTAACACTTTCTTTTTCAGTCTGTTTAATAGTTTACATACGGAAGGATTTAAAAATAATTGTATATTTTCAAAAATTCTTGAGGAACTTAAATTTCTTGATATTACAGGTATTATGGTTCATGATGGCAAAGTGGAAACACAAATATATTTTTCTCAACAATTAATTATTGGAGATAATTTAAGACTGCATCCATTATTTGGTTTGAATGAAAGTTTCCGTTCGAATTTTTTTTGTCGATTTTGCACAATTAATAGAAATAATATTATCAACAAACGCGATTGTGAATTACGCGATAAAACTAATTACGATATTCATCTTAAAATATGAATCCGCAAGAGAGTGGTATTAAATCACAATGTACTTTCTATCAATTGCCTGGGTTTCATTTTTTTGATAATTCGTTTGTAGATATGATGCGTGACCTGTTAGAGGGAGTTTGTCAGTTTGTCATGGCTCTTCTTCTCGATTATTTTATTAATAATGAAAAAAAATTTACATTATACACATTTACCAATTTATTACAATCTTCCAATTATCCAAAAAATGACAAAAACAAACTATTAGAAATATCTAGAAACCAATTAAAAAATAAAAAAATCATAATTTCAGAGGCAGAAATGCTGTACTTAAATAAAAATCTAAGTTTCATCGTGGGGCATTTAATTGCTACTAACAGTGAATATTGGCCGTTGTACTTAATCCTAAAACGCATAATTATTATTGTGATCAATAATGTTATTCATTTTCAAGCTTGTGATGTATTCGATAGCAAAATAGAGGAATATTTATTTCTTCGATTAGAGTTACTTAAAGATAATTTGATTCCTAAGCATCACTTCTTTATACATTACTCTTCAACTATGAAAAAAATTAGACCGGTAACAACGTTTCATGCATGCGAAATGAAAGTATTCATCAAGACGGAAAAATTGCAGATCATGCTGCTAGATCACGTATAAATGTTTGTCATTCGATTGCAGTAAGACACCAATTAAAATTGAATCATACATTTTTAACTCAAAACGTTAGTGTTAAAATTCAGTTTTGTCCAGGATCAGAAGAATTATCGAGAATTCTACCTGTCGAAATTTATACTTTTTTAAACAATGTTAATAATTATGATAATGTTATCACTTTCAAGGGGATTAAAAAGTATGATTTCTTTATTGAATCATGTACAATGCTTATGAAACCTTTAGTAAGTAATCCGCGATTTTTCGAAGTGATTCATATAGTTTTAAAAACTGACAATAATGTTATATTTGTGAACGTGCGTTTCTGATTTTACGACTTGAAAATCGAGCGCAAAATCTAACAGATTCTACGGCCATCTATTAGAACAATTATATGTTAATTAACACTCCTCAGTCACTCGGGGCCATGTCAGAGGACCCCTAGATCAAATTCTACTTGAATTTAGACGACAGTGGGGTAGTTCCACGCCTCCAAAATTAACATATAAAAGGGCCAGCAAACACTTGCTCGAGGACTTAGGCCCTGGCCGTTACCTAGAGTGGACTGATGACGCTTAGCGAGGTCCCTACTCTAGCACCAGGACTCATTACAATTTATAGGAGTCGGCCTAACGATAAGTCCATTATATCTAGTCATTTAGCCGAGTAATTAGTTATATTTCGTTTAAGCTGTTACCTGAATAATTTTGTCTATTTAAACTTGAGTTTAGGCGATCGTGCTACGTGCCACGCATCAACTTATCTTGTATAAAATTTCAAGTGGAAAAAAATTCTTTTTGGTAAAATTCTGGTTTTTTTGGTTGAAAACCACAAGTGAAAATTTGATATACATAGTGTTGTGAGGACTAGCAGCCAAGGAAACTATAGGAGTTCATCGGCAACCCCGAGGTCCAAGTGCAGCGAAGGCCCATACCAACTGTACGTCCGTCATATTAAACCAGATAAGATTTTGACAATTTTATATACATATATTTACTCGTATAAAATTTCTTTCTCTTGAACGTGGCATAATTTAATTACTTACACATTTTATTTCCCGCGTCCAGTAAATCTGTAGCATTTTTATAATAAAGTAAATTAGTGTTGGACGCTAAATCTTGATTAATAAATTATGAAATAAAATTAATCAAAGGGGAAACTATTGTGTAAATAAAAGTTGGGATTTGGTTAAATAAAATTTATAATAGATAATTGAGTCTCTTTGATCAAATTTTCTTATCACTAGTGTTACTTAGAATAAGTTTATTTCAGCCGCGTGTCCGGTCAGAACGAGTCGACCGACAACCTGAGATCTATTTTCCCGATCTTCCGAACCAACGACGAAATAATCACAAGTTTATATTAATATAAAATTATTTAAATTTAATAAGTATTATTATTCGGGAAATTTAATTAACTGTGGTTCGTGGCTACTGGACACGAAGTAGCCAGGGCCCACTGTTATATATTAATTGTTAAGGAATTATTAGATTTTAATTTTTGTGGTTCCTTCGAAGCATTTGTTGTAGGTGATGAAGATACTTTTCAATGGAACTATATCTCTTGATGAATTCACATAAAAAAAGGCCATTCGGCAGCCGAAATGGAAGGTAGATTTTTCAATTAATCGATAGAAAAAAATAGTTTTATACATACATATCTTGTTAGTGTATAGTCATAATATGAAATTAGACTCGTTTTCTAAAAGTGAGGATAAAAAAGGACAACGATTGTTTTCGATGGAGAACTTCAGACAGTTGATTTGACATACATTATATATGTAATGTACCAAACAAACCTACACATAAATAAAATATTGAAAATTCAATTAGTATGAGATCATAATTGTAATCGCTGTCACCATGACAAGCCCAGTTATAATTATAGGACGTACAGGTACGATTGAAACATCATAAATAATAAAAGTAATACTTTTAAAATATAAAATAGTTTTGAAATTTACAGGTTATTTTGTTCACAATAAAATACATGTGACAAAATTGTATTACAATGGGAAATGCATAAGTTATGTGGAATGAAAACCATATTCTCAACATTTTTCGATTTTATTTAAAATTTCAAGGCAATCAAAATATTGGAAGAAATGGTCAAAACATGAAGCTTAAGGTCACAAATGAAAGATTATTATACAAGCTTTCAGATACTTTTCACGGAAATTGTCTATAAATATTTGTAAAATGAGCGATCAAACTAATTGGATCTGGTTTAGGCGTGAGGAATTAAACAATTAAAAATTTCACAGTTTTTAACAATAAATAAATTAGATATTTATTTACACTTATTTACACTTTAAATTGTAAGAAACTGAACAATTATAGCGAATGCGACTAAAAGATACGCGATAGCGAATGCAAACTAATGAAAAGATTCACGTATAAGATTCGACACGTGGTCGATAGCGGTTATATTCACGGAAATTAATTTATAATTAATTACACGCGAGTAACAATCAGATTTATTTCCAATAAATAGCAGCCTTATTTTACTGACTAAATATTGAGGAAAATTTAGCGTAGCGGATCAAGAATTATATCACACAAGAAATAATTATAGCAAAAAGAAGCGATTTTAGCACGAGAGAATACACGAGGTTGCAAGTAGCAAAGCACGTTGTAGAATGAGTAGGTGAAAACGTCGTTGAGTCGTCGTCGGCACTTGGTGTTGACGTGGCAGCCTTGCTGCATAAGACGAATTTTCCCATTGGCTTGAAAGCGCGCCAACAGGATGTAGTTGATAGCGGATTTTCTTATTGGCTGGCCAATATAAGACGAATTATCTGATTGGCCGGCTGGTAGCGGGTTCCCATAGCGTCTTGACACGGTCCTGAGGGAGTTTTTAGTATATGTCGGGTCCAAATAGCAAGTGACCCGGCACTCTACGCTCCCTGTACGATCGCGAGTTCGGCAGCTCCCGGACTTAGCGGAAATGCACGAAGCTTATTCAAATTAATCAAGCTAGTGACTGAACAATATTAGTATTAAAGTTATATGGACTTGAAAGTGATTAAAAACTGATTTTTTTGAAAAATCGTAAAAATTTTTAACAGCCATAACTTCTAAACTAACCGACCGATTCAGCCTATCTTCGAACCTGATCAAGGTAATCGCCTATAGAATAAGTGTAGAAAATTTCATTAAGATCGGATAAGAATTGTAGACACAATCGTGTCCTCAAAAGTCGGTTCTATCCCATATATATATATATATATATATATATATATATATATATATATATATATATAAATTTTTTAACAGATGGTATTTTTGAACTCTACTCAACTAATTATGATAGTTTATGATGAAATTCCTTGAAAAATCGACCATGAGGACAAATATGTCACGATATTTTAATATCGCGGCAGTCTCGCATCAGGTCGGTGGACAACAGAGGGCAGCACACGCTGCTCACACGCTTCATCCGATATTTTATTGTTATAATTATTTCGTTTATATATAAGCTTTGTTTTAATTATTGCGTTTATAATACTTTATCGATTTCTTAGGTATAAATTGTATTTGAATGAGGAGATTTCACTGATTAATTAGAGCATATGGTTGGATTTTTGTAACACTGGGAGAAATAATTGCGCATTTGAATCATGTGCTTGTGATTATTATTATTGGTTGACGCCTGCACGTCAACGCAACAGTTGGCATTAGTAAATTTATTTATTACAAATAAATCTACTAGTTTGGTGAATAAATCATTGATTGATTTATTTGTAAATCATATTAATAATTAATTATGAAAGGGACAATTGGTCATTTAGCGTCGGGAACTGGATAAATTACACGGCCAAAGTTATGTATTATGTTGGTGATACTGTAAAGAAATAACATGGGACAAATATATATCTCCACTGGTTGAAGTGAGATCTATAACAAAATGGCGCCGGCCGAATTGCCGGCATGAAATTCACGTGCTGCCGTGGTCAGACGTGGGTTAGTCTCTGTAAGAGTAGCGTGTGTGCTTCTGTTGCATTCGTATAATTATAAATTTGACGCCATTTGGTATTTTGAGTAGATAATATAAATCCATTGGCATTATTCGAGTATTTTGACAAAAAGCATAAAAGAAAATACATTTGCCGTATTAACGTGCAACCAAGGGAGTTGATTAATTACGTAAACTGTAAGTACTTTTTGGCTAATACATTGGCGTGTAATTTTGTTCCCGCGTTGGTGGCCATTTGTCTATCGCATAAGAGTAAAAGAGATGGTCGATTCTGAGTATTAATAATTTTCATAGGTATATGATGAAGTGTGTAATTATTGAGCTCAGAATATCAATGCAATAATTACAGTTGTTATTATTATTATTATTATTTATTGGTTAAATAATATGTTCAATAGTTGAATTATTTAATGGTGGTTTCTAATACTTGAGTATTATTAATAGTATTAGTATTAGTTTGTTATACACGGGAACGGTGCGGTGGATATAATCGCTGACCGATTCCACGACTTCTATCTCTTTACTCGCACTGAGCGTCGAGTGCGACTGAGTTATAATTATTATTATTTTGCGATTATTATTTACAAGTACTATATTATTATTGTGCGATTATTATTTACAAGTACTAAAGTATTAATTTGCTATTATTATTTACAAGTAATATAATATTATTTTGCGATTATTATTTACAAGTACTATATTATTATTGTGCGAGTATTATTTACAATTACTAAATAATTAATTTGCGGTTATTATTTACAAGTAATATAATATTATTTTGCGATTATTATTTACAAGAATTATATTATTATTTTGCGACGATTATTTACAAATACCGAATTATTAGTTTGTGATTATTATGATTTACACTTATCACCTTATCATTTCGTGATGATTATTACTTACAAGAATTTATAAATATTACGTGTGTGTGATATATTATTATTTACCAATTATTATATTGTTTATATTAATTTAAATATAGTAAAGGCAAATGGTCAGCAACTCGGTATTATTTTAAATTTATTATTTTAATTACTGCTATCTTTTTCTTGCTTTCCTATTCCTAACCCTGAAATTGCTATCCTGTATTTCATTTATTTTTCATTTTTATTTTTCTCCGTAGTATTTTATTTTTGTTGGAATTTTGAATTTGTTCGTGGGGCACACGAACTGGCGCCCAACTAGGAGTTCTAACCCAGCCTGAGCAGAGCTGTGGGTCCAGGGAGATTCGGGATATCTCCAGGTGGGACTTTTGTTTTGTCATTATTTTATTTTCAGTTTTTCCACCAACGGAGGGCCATAACGGCTATTGAGCACTACCCACACTCCGCCGTGGGACGTGTGAAATAGAAGCGAACGTTATAAATAGAATAGTTAGATTTTTAAAAAAATCTACCTAAAAATATAACCATTACCAATAAAATACACGCAATTAATGGTAATATGTACATGCCCAAAACTTGGATGTGGATAATGTGTAACCTTTTATTGTAATTTTCACTCTTACCAATAAATAATTAATCTATATTTCATTGATATAACTTTTTATTGATATATCTACACCTGTAATAAATCTAAATATACTTGTATTGAAAAGTATTTTTGAAGTTCAGATTTACTTAAAAATTAATTGGGAATCTGACTTTTACTACACACTTCATCGCTAATTATTATTTCAGCTATAGTAGATTAAAACTATAATTACAGAAATGAAATGCAAATCATAATTGTCTCATGTGATTTGAGACCTTTCTTACTTTACTTTCCTAGGTGTGCAATATACTATTTAAAAAGAAAAAGTTTATAATTATTGGCGTAACTAGTAGAGTAAGTTATTCATAATGCATCAGTGCTAACACATTGCGGATGACAGATTATGACTTAACCTTCATGTTGCGCCCATAATTTTATTCAACTCATGTGCGCTATTTACGTTTTTATCAATTGCCTAAAAAGCGAAGTTTAAATAGTTATTTAAAGACATGGTGGAAAAAAACTTATAATATTAAGAATATGACAAAATTATAGGGATGTAGATTTCATCCAACGGAAATTCAAATTCAATAAGTCAAAGTTTTAATTCCACGTTAAAAACATTCGGTATCACGACCTTGGCTGCTAAATGGGTAACATCAGGGAGTTGTAATTACCTAACACTCAGTTAGAGCCTGAAAGATACCCTGATAGCCAAGTTGGCCGCAAAAGTTGGTATTTCCAAAGTTGATAGACACTTTCTGAGAAAGTTGGTGGCAAAAGTTGGAAATCCAATAAGTTTACGGTCACTTTCTGAGAAAGTTGGCAATCCATAAGTTGACGGAAAGTTGCCTTCAATTTTCTCAGAAACCTGCCTTCGAATTGTGGCTCTTCCCTGGCGCCAACTTTCTCAGAAAGTTGGTGGTAACCTGTAGCCAAAAGTTGCACAAGCTAGAGTTGTCGACAACTTTTCGTCAAGTTGGTCGCAAACTAATGAATACCAATTTTTTGACGAGCAACTCGTGCTATCAGGGTAGCTACGTTTATTTTCATTACGTCACAATGACCAGGATAGTAGACATTTTTAGTGCATTTTGACAAAAAAATTTTCCTCCACTTGGTAAACGGCCATTTAGGGTTCGGATTTTAGGCATGATAAAACGTGAATAGCGCGTATGAGTTGAATAGAAGTTTTAATGGGGCATGAAATTTGCCACAGAAAAGTTTATGAGAGCCAAGTGGGTACGACCAATGATACTAGAGTTACAGAGCTTTAAAGGTTGGTCTTGATCATAATTGGCATAAAATCGCCTAACAATCAGAATTCATCAGTTTATCCAACAAATTTAAACAAAATTGTTGTATATAGTTCATACATGCCCAGATATGATCTGTACATGGCTGTATATGGCCATATATAATTCATTAATTATAGGCATACATGATCGTATATAATCATACATAACTATGTATGGCCATATATACCCATATATAATCCATGTATGCCCATTTATGAACTGTATACGGCCATGCATGGCCATATATGTTTCATTTTACGGGTGAAAGTATAGTTGAAATTATATCCAATATAGTTTAACAGATTCCCATTTTAAGAAATGTATATCATACACGGAAAAAACAATATAGTAATGGCAAATATTTGGGATAGTGCTGAGTATTTTCTGTAAAAGAAAAATTTCAGACAGTACTGTATGCTATTTAGACTGTATCCACTACTGCCCGAGATAGTACTCAACACTAAAACTATGTACGGCCATACATACCCATACGTGGATTATTTAGGGCCATACATTTTTAATCAATCATGGGCATACATGGTCTTACATAGTCATAAAAAACCATGTATGGCAATATATGGACTTACATGATTCGTACATGGCCATGCATAACCGTATGAACAAAGTTGTTATACCCATGTATGGCCATACATGGCCATAGATTAAGTCAAGAAGAATTGTCGATATTGTACCGTCATCGAATATTTCGTGTTAACATACAGTCAATTGATTAATAAAAATAAAATATTAGCGTTTAAGGTATGCACATACAGATTTCTTAATTTTTTATTTTATTTTATATTTTCATTTGTAGATGTGACTTGTGAATTCGGTAACTTCACAATGAACTACCGAGATGAAATTAATCAAGCTATCGATTACAGTTCAGTGTGTGTTAAATGTGTTTGTGAAGTGGGTTCAGTACCTACTCGCCAACGTTTATTAGACAAAGAATGTGACGTTACAAATCATTCACTCTTTGATGATGAATGATAATTACTGATGAAGAATAGATAGTAGTCCCAATGAAAAAGTCGTCCTAAAACGGATAGTGTGGGTATAGGAAATACGTGATAAGTAATGGTAGTGGGACAGTGACTCTTTGGTTGGGACGACTATAACACATCATGATCAATTACAACAACTATAGCAAAAGACAGTTTTAATATGTTGGGCGCATTTTGTATAAAATAAAATTTTTTGTATAGTATACTCCATTTGTTTTGTTTCATGTTAGAATTGAGCAACTTAACGAATCCAAAACTAAATTTTTAAATACTGAATAAATTGATTTTGTAACCCACTCCTCACTTTGATATTTTACATAATTATCTACATAAGAAATTAGATAAAATAAAAATTCACTATTTAATTTGGTTGATTAGTTTATTAGTTGATCTTTTTGACAAGATTTAAATAAAGTCAGGAATGAATTCAGTCGGAAGAAATTAGATTTCTATTCTAAAGAAGAAATCGATTATTTAAAAACCCCAAAATATTATTGATCTGAAATAAGATTCTTTCGGCTAGCTATCAGGCTTTCAAACATGAGATTTTAGGTAGTGATTTGGAAATATTTTTCATCCGCTTATTTGTAGATGTGACTTGTAATTTGGGATCGATGTCTGCCTATTTCAATTTGTTAAGATTTATTTAACAAGGAATGTAACCAATAATCTTCCGGCTACTATTTAAAATTAATTAATTAAATATAAATCAATTGTCATGTAATACTGCACAAGGATTAATTTAGCTAGTATATACTAAACAAAAAATACACGAACATTTTTTTTACAAACATATCATTTTTCTAAACTATTTGAAATTTATTTTCCCGCTAGAATTTAAAAAATTTTTACTCATGTTTTTTTTTATCATAAGCAAATTTGATAACAACCCAACAAATAAATGACAGTATTTTCGTACTATAAAATTTCTTAAATAATTAATTTTTTATTTTTTAAAGAGTAAATTTTTCAACAGTTTTTGAAAGAAATACTATTCACTAACTCGCAACGTTGAATAATTATATAATATATTGACTAAGACATTAATAGGCCAGTTGATAACACAACAATCACAAAAAGTGGTTGTGAAATAACAGATTAATTTATCAATACGTTTGAAATAAGTTTTATCACATCGAAAGAAATGTTTTTCTTAGATTTTTAATTTAATGATTTTTTTAAATACTTAAAATTAAAAATATGTGACTACATGTAAAAATATGAAAATAAAATAAATTTTATGAAAAATATTCCTTTTTAATATTATCCACCTACTTAAAGTTTATAAAGAAAAATATAAAGTTTAAAGTGATGACCTCAAGTTATTAAAAACATCAGATAGTAATCTATAATCTATAGATATATATAAGAATTTTTATTCTATCCACGTATACTACTGTATTAATGCATCCTTACGAACACAAATGAAGTAGTCAACACACATTAACGAAAAGATATTTACATATTCATATATACATTGATCTCCGTTATATAACAAATCAAGTCTTCGGAGCATTAATTCACATTATTCGTTTAACTATGGCATTGACGCACAGTTTCTTTTTTGGTGTCATATATTTATCTTTTGCTATATCCAATATTTTAGCTGGTAAGAAAATTTTGTACTATCAATATACATTTAACGTATTATACATTTAACGAAAAAAAAATATTATTATTATTAAAAAAAACTTTTTGTACAGAGAAAAAAAAAATTAACTTGCTTCAAGTAAATTATTTTCTTCAAAATATCATTCTTGTTTCAAAACATTTAAACTTTTCAATTCAAAAAAAGTTGAATCTTAGGTAAATAAATTATTACTCTTCAACGAAGAATAATAATTTTTCTTTCAAAAATTTTACTCTTGAAAGAAGCATTTTTTTTTTTCAAACAGAATGCATACTTATTTTTGCCAAGAATTTTTTTCTCTTGGTTTGAGACTGATGATATTGACTCAGAATAATCCCGACTTAGTTTGAGTATGGTACATTTTTTGAACCAGCATGTTATTTTACTTCATTCAAAGATATACAATTTTTTTTTTTAATATTATTAACCAGTTTATTACTTCAATAATTACTTGTGCTAATTTATGATTTGGAAGTTTAATGCATATTTTTAATTGTAAAAAAAATTCATTTATACTAAGAATTTGAATAATATTCTTTTTAAATAATCCCATTTTCATTAATAGAAAATTTAAGATTGTCCAGTAAATAAACATTGCCAAATAATACATTTATCGTGAAAGTCTTAAAAATATCAACCCAGTAATTATTTAATATGTTGGATATTATGATAATGAAATTTATTCATATTAATACACATTAATCAAAATGTATTATCAACCGCGAAATTTATATTTTGATGTTCAAATCGTGAACCTACAATTCAAAACTAACTACAACTAACCGAGAAAAAAAATGTCACAAGCAAATATGCTGGACACGTCGAAGTACCACCTGACGTCAGAATTTTCATTTCACCCAAGTAAATCTAGTAGATGGTTTGAGAGATTTATTGTGTGGAAAAAACGTACTTTTGAATCAAGCATAAACAAATCTTGATTTAAGAATCCTAAAACTCCTTGAGCCAAGACGAAAATTCTTAAAGCAAAATGAATAGCATTCTTCAAACAAGTATTCTTGGTTCAAGGATATCTTACTTGAATCAAGTTAACTTTTTTAGGTAGATTTTTTTAAAAATCTAACTATTGTATTTGTCCTCATGGTCGAATTTTCAAGGAATTTCATCATAAACTATCATAATTAGTTGAGTAGAGTTCAAAAATACCATTCGTTGAAAAATTTATATATATATATGGGTTAGAACCGACTTTTGAGGACACGATTGCGTCTACAGTTCTTATCCGATCTTAATGAAATTTTCGACACTTATTCTATGTGTAATTACCACGGTTAAGTTCGAAGATGGGCTGAATCGGTCGATTAGTTTAGAAGTTATAGCTGTTTGAAATTTCAACGATTTTTCGGAAAAATCAGTTTTTAATCACTTTTAAGTCCATATAACTTTAAAACTACAACTCATAGATAATTTCTGCAAAAAGTATTTCAAAGCTTGACTAATAAGCTTTAATTTATGACCTTAAAATTTATATTTAGACTATTCCTTCCAATAATTTAATAGCCTTGAAAATATTATTGAAATCAAAAAATGTTGAAAATATGGTTTTCATTCCACATAACTTATACTTGTCCCATTATAATCAAGTTTCGTCGGTTGTATTTTATTGTGCACAAAATAACCTGTAAATTTCACTGCTATTTTATATTTTAAAAGTATTTCTTTTATTATTTATGATGTATCAAATGTACCTCTACTCCCAATGATTATCACTGGTCTTGTCATTACTATAGCACGCACAGTTCTTATCAGATCTTAATGGAATTTTTTACACTTATCCTATAGGCGATTACCTTGATTAGGTTCAAAGATAGGCTGAATCGTTCAAATAGTTTTGAAATTATGGTTGTTTGAAATTTTCATGATTTTTCGTAAGAATCATTTTTTAATCACTTCTAAAGCTCATATAACTTCAAAACTAATATTCATAGACAATTTCCGTAAAAAGAGTCTGCAAGCTTGTCTAATAATTTTTAATTTATGACTTTAAACTTCATGTTTTGACTATTTCTTTCAATAATTTGATTGCCTTGAAATTTTTAATGAAATCGAAAAATGTTGAAAATATGGTTTTCATTTTACATAACTAATGCATTTCCCATTATAATACAATTTTGTCACGTGTATTTTATTTTGAAGAAAATAACCTGTAAATTTCACAGCTATTTCATATTTCAAAAGTATTACTGTTATTTTAACTAGGCTTGTCATGGTAACAGCGATTACAATTATGATCTCATACTAATTAAACCTTCAATACTTTATTTATGTGAAGGATAGTTTGGTACATTACCTATATAATATTATGTCAAATCAACTATCTGAAGTTCTCTATCAAGAATAATCGTCGTCTTTTTTTACCCTCACTTCTAGAAAACAAGTCTAATTCCATATCATGACTATACACTAACAAGATATGTATGTATAAAACTATTTTTTTCTATCGATTAATTGAAAAATCTACCTTCTATTTTGCTTGCCAAATAGCCTTTTTTTCTGTGTACTCTAATAATCATGATTTAAAAGAAAATAATTCATTCAATATTTATAGAAATATTATTCATTTATGAAAATGAGTATCAGCATTCTTCTAGTCAAACTATATTTTAAATACACTAACGCAAAAAATTAAAGGAACAGAAAAATTTTAGAAATTTTCTAGTAATTTTTGGTTTTTTAGTAAATCAACGGCTACCTTGTAAATAACGATGGAAAAAATAATATTGCCAGGTAATATATCAGCTCAATGTACCCCCTAAAACTCTGTAAGTATTTGAATTGATTTATTGAACCGTTTTTGGGAGGTGATCGATCAAAGTTTTGTTAAACAATTCACAGAACAAGTTTTGTTCCTTTAATTGTGTAATCATGATCGGAATGAAAAAAAAAATTTTTTCCTTCTTGTTCTTCCATTTTTACGCTGATTACTCGGTAAATGTGAGAAAAAGAGAAATGAAGTACCCAAGAAATGTAAAAAAAAAAGAAAAAAAAATTCGCACAAGAAAAAAATTCGATTTTATTTTTATTTTTTGGGTATTTTATTTTTTTTTCTCGTCTCCCACAATTATTGAGTAACTACAGCAAAAATAGAGAAAAAAAATTGTTTTTATTTTAATGATGATCACGCAATTAAAGGAACAAAACTTGTTTCTTCAAATGTTTAGCAAAACTTTGATCAATCACCCCCCGAAAAACGGTTCGATAGATCAATTTAAAAATTTACAGAGTTTTTGGTAGTGCATTAAGCTACAAAAAGTACCTGGTAACATCAGTCTTTTTTCCGATATTCACAGAGGAGCAGTTAGTCCATCGGCTGAAGAAGAGAGCCCGTATTCATTTTGTTGGCACCGGGTACACTCAACGGTTTCTTACGTATCTTGAGCCGAGGATCACGAAAATCGGGTCCGTTTTGTTCAAAAGTGGTGCAAACAATAGTTAATAACAATTTAATTGTTTAAATCAGAATAATTCCCGAACGGCTGGTTTGTTGGGGCAGTGTAGAGGAAACAAAACTTTCAGAATGGAAAAATACATAAAAAAGGTATCATAGTGGTTTTTCGTATCTCAGATATTTTGCGAGATATGACCAAAAAACGTGCGATGCGCTCGGACCTCTCACTCTAGCACAAGCAGCAGCCTATGCGCGAGCTCTCTCTTGCGCCAAATCGCGTCAGATGCTTGATAGGCCGAAATTTTTCTAAGTTTTTTACACTAAAAATGAGAGAAAAAATAAAAAAAATCAATAAAATGTCGATACCACCAATCGACTGCATTTTTTCTGAAACGAATTTCTGTCGTATCGTCCGGAGACGTTTTTTTTTTTTTGTTAATAAATGTTATAAACAAATGAAATTTTTTTAAGTCCAGATTGGATTCAAAAAAACCATAAAATGTCGATACCACCAATCGACTGCATTTTTTCTGAAACGAATTTCTGTCGTATCGTCCGAAGACGTTTTTTTTTTTGTTAACAAATGTTATAAACAAATGAATTTTTCCAGTCCAGATTGAATTCAAAAAATCAATAAAATGTCGATACCACCAATCGACGGCATTTTTCCTGAAACGAATTTCTGTCGTATCGTCCGGAGACGTTTTTTTTTTTGTTAACAAATGAAATTTTTTTAAGTCCAGATTGGATTCAAAAAATCGATAAAAAGAAATTCGTTTCAGGAAAAATGCAGTCGATTGGTGGTATCGACATTTTATGGTTTTTTTGAATCCAATCTGGACTTAAAAAAATTTCATTTGTTTATAACATTTGTTAACAAAAAAAAAAAACGTCTCCGGACGATACGACAGATATTCGTTTCAGAAAAAATGCAATCGATTGGTGGTATCGACATTTTATTGATTTTTTTTATTTTTTCTCTCATTTTTAGTGTAAAAAACTTAGAAAAATTTCGGCCTATCAAGCATCTGACGCGATTTGGCGCGAGAGAGAGCTCGCGCATAGGCAGCCGCTTGTGCGAGAGTGAGAGGCCCGAGCGCGTCGCTCGTTTTTTGGTCATATCTCGCAAAATATCTGAGACACGAAAAACCACTATGATACCTTTTTTATGTATTTTTTCATTTTGAACGTTTTGTTTCCTCTACACTGCCCCAACAAACCAGCCGTTCGGGAATTATTCTGATTTAAACAATTAAATTGTTATTAACAATTGTTTGCACCACTTTTGAACAAAACGGACCCGATTTTCGTGATCCTCGGCTCAAAATACGTAAGAAACCATTGAGTGTACCCGGTGCCAACAAAATGTATACGGGCTCTCCTCTTCAGCCGAAGGACTAAGTTGATTTACTAAAAAACCAATAAACGTTATTTTTTTGTACTTAATTCTAGTGGATATTAAAAGTAGAAGAAAATTTTTTTCCGAAAATTGATGAAATAATCTGTTAGGAGATTTATGAAAGTTTTTAACGCCGAATTCCAATTTACCGTGCGATTATTGGTAGCTGAGATATCGATAATCAAAGCAAAAAGGATCCTTTTTCGTTTGTAGGCTGATATCTCTGCGACTTATTGTCCTGCAAGGCTAAAAAAAAAAATGGATCAAAGCTGAATAAATTTCCTAAATTGTATATGCATTGGTTTGGCTGAAGAAAAATTTTCATGGCCCGTTGGCTCTAAGGAAAAAAAAAAAAAAAAAACGAACTTTGTTGTCTCAATGTATTTCTCATGTTTGTACAACAGCCGTGGCTCTAAAAAATTATTGATGAAAATGCACCAAAATTAGAGATTTCAAGTTATAAAATGCTTCTTTTAAAATCTCGATATGATTATTTTTCAATTAATTACAGCCTTGCAAATATCACTAAAAAATTTCTAAAATTTTTCTGTTCCTTTAATCTTTTACGTTGGTATATAAATTTCTTTAGTGTTTCTATAAATACTTTTGAACATGCAGTATATTTGGAATTGAATGAAAATAAATCTATTTCTAAACTTTATGAAAAATGGAAGATCACATTTTTAACATAAATCAGTTTTTGACGGTTTAGAAAACTATTCTGACTAAAACCTATAAATTATTAGAACACACATATATAAAATATGTAAATTCTAATAAAATAATTTATCGAATCAAGAAAATTTCTTATATATTGGATTTTTTTTTAACTTTTCGCTAAGAAAATCGATGATTTTAAAAAAATTCGGGAAGTTATTGTTTTCACAGCAGTTTTCGAAAATCGAGTTTTCATCCGATGTCGACGTTCTGAGGTCCTACAAAGCTAGTTTAGGTTTTCACTATATTAAATTGGTGTATTACCGTACGATGGACGGTGAGGCTCAATAAGTTATAGATTAAATTGAATGGAATAGAGTATAGTGCCGGATAGCTCAACTGGTAGAGTACTCGATGCGATACCGACATGGTCTGGGTTCGATTCCCAGTTCGGGCTATCTATATTTTTCTCAATTTATCTATGAATTGTCTTATTGAGAAGGTTTGCATGTTTAAGTTTCCACTATATTAAATTTCAAGTGCTGATAAATTAAGTCATAGTAAACTAAAAGTAAAACAGAGAAAGAACACGGTATTCTTGAGGGCCCATATTCACTGACCCGACATCCCTCTTGTTCAGAAATCCCGGACCTACCCTCACGCCACGTAGGTCATTAAATGGGACGGTCTATAGTATACCCACTCGGTACGAATAGACAAATAAGTTGTAACCTGATATCAGATTATAACATTCTTAAATCAGCCACGTGATCTTACTCCTTGGTTGGATGACAGAATACAAATAATTTCATACTATAATTTGTAGATTAAAAATCGGTGCCCAATCACTTCTATGTTCTCACACTAACCACATGACATTAATTTAAATTAAATAATCAATTAAAAATAATTATTATGTTTGTGATAAAAATGAATAATTTATTTGACTTAGTTTGAAATAAATTCTTTTTTGTCTTCAGATGGCGAATGTGATCCATCAACATGCCCAGGACCATTACAATATTACAAAGATCTTAAGTGTAAGCCAATTTACAAGACTCCAAATAGTTGTTGTCCTTATAAATTTGACTGCGATCATTTAAAATCAAGGTCAAAACAAAAATGTATTGTTAACGATCACGAATATGCGATAGGAGATTCACTTAGAGATGAAGATGCAAATCCTTGTGATATTTCTTGTACATGTGATGAAACTCTTGGAGTGTGAGTATAATAGATAGTTAATTAATTATTATATTTATTAATTTTTTTATTTATATTGTAGAGCACAATTTTCTTGTGCTGCAGTCGATTGTCCTGAAGATGATTACGTAAATGAAACATGTTATTCACGACAGAATGCTGCTGATTGTTGTGGAAGTGAAATAGTTTGTCGTAAGTATTTTCTATATTTTATTACGATATGAAGAAAGATTATTTTTAATTAACTTCAAAAAAAAATATCGATCGATTGTTTTGGTAGCGGAAAATCCGGAAGATAGACCAACGTGTGAAGTAGATGGTAAAATTTATAAAGATGGTGAATACTTTAAGCCCTCATCAGAACCAAATAAAAACTGCTATTGTGGCCCTGGTTACACAGGTAATACAAAATTATATTCAAATAAATTGGTTAATTATTTTTAAAAATATAATAACAAAAATTAAAGAGTATGGGTGTGCGAATAATTCGAACTTCCGAACAATGCGATCCAAATTTTCGAATAATTCGAATTTATGAATAATAACGAAGTTTTATTTTGAACGAGTCAAAATTGTAATATTTTTTCCAATAATGTAAATTTTTGTCAGAGCTAAATAGGGCTCAGACAAGAATCTGAGAAAAAATTTTTTTTTATTGCTTTAAAAAACTAAGCTCCCCATAAAATAAAAATACATTTGAAAATTGATCGGAACTTTCTCGATAATACTCGCACACCCTTAATAAAGAGACAATACACGAAAAATAAAAAAACAGTTATTTTTTCTATGTTGGCATAGTAATTATTACTATAAGGTCATGTTACAAAGGAATCATTCTTATGTTAACGTAGTAAATTTTTCTATGCTACATAGTAAATTTTCCTGTTACATAGAAAATTCTACTATGTCAACAGACGAATAATTCTTATATAACATAGAGTTAATTCTTATGCTAACATCGTACATTTCTATGCGAACAAAAGAAACACTGCTATGTAACACAAAAAAACTACCTTTTTTGACTCGCCCTTGTAGTTGACGTATCACTTATTGATACTTTATATTTTTTTGTTATTTAATGTTCAGAAGTTTTAAATATTTTCATGTATTTCATGTCAAAGAATACGCCACTAAATGGCTGAAGTCAGTCTCCCGATAAAAAAAGATTTTATACAATTGTATAAAATTATACATAAATTGGATAGAAAAAATGGCCCGATCCAATTGTGTACAATCTGCATCGAAATTGTATACAATTCTGTACAAATTGTATACAATTCTATACAAATTATATACAATTCTAATAATTATATACAATTCTATATAATTACAATTATATAGAATTGTATATAATTATATAGAATTGTATACAATTTGTATAGAATTGTATAGAATTGTATACAATTTGTATAGAATTGTATACAATTTCTATACAGATTGTACACAATTGGATCGGGCCGTTTTTTCTATCCAATTTATATATAATTCATGTATAATGCATATATAATTTTATACAATTGTATAAAATCTTTTTTCATCGGGCTCATAAAATGTTATAGTAAAATACAATTCTTTCTGATTGATCAAACGAGTGTTTAACTATATATTGAAACACTCATTTATATGTTAAGCTACTGAATTTGATTGAAATGGGCGGAGTATGTCTCTACTCAATTATTCAATTCAATAACTAATTTATCACATTTCTCTCGTATGACGTCACTTTGAATTTAGCTGTCTTATTAACATGAACTTCCACGTCATGGCCTTATCACTTAAGTTGATGAACGGTTTGTTGCTTGATTATATAGTAACGCATAGAGCTTCGTTCTTAATTTTGTATTTAGAGGATTAGTTTTAGAGAAAAGACTGGAAAAAAATTACTGTAGACCCTCCTTAAACAAAGTATTCAATTTCACGAATTATAGATCGTTTTAATAATGATGAAGTAAATTACTTTTGCAACTCTGACTGCATGACATTGACTTTAGACATTTAATGGTGGCTTTCTTCGTGCGTTCATTGCATAAACGACTGTATACATCTAGTGACATCGAATATTATACTCTCATGTGTTGGCAACACTCGCTTCGCTTGTGCCGCTAAAGTCACATTAATGTTAAAAGATACTATAATGACATTCCATAGAATAATTTTTTTCAAAATCTAGCTTGAAAAAAATAACTTTGTAAGATAATATGAAAAACGATCTTACATATTTTCACTAAAATATCTTGTTCTTAAATTATTATTAAAAGAAAAAACGTATAGATAAATATATGAATTAATTTTTTTTAAGGTCAAAATATTGAGCCTTTCTGTAAAACAAATGCATATGAATGTGGCGCAGAATTGCATCATGCTTATGAAATTCATAATGATTGTGTGCCGACTTACTATAATTCTCAATCACCACAAACTGATTGTAGTGTTGCTTACAGATGCCGTAAGTACTTAAATTATTTGTTTATTACAAATTAATTCAATACTTAAATTAAACTTTTTTCAGAAAATGAAAAAGATGAAGTCGTTAAACGACTTAAGAGCGCTGAAGATCCTGAAATGGGTAAGCCGTAATTTTTTTTGTGAACTAAAAATGATGTGCAGAAAAATTGAATCATTTATTTGCAGAAGTGACTTGTAAATTTGGTAATTTGATAATGAATTATGGGGATGAACTTAATCAAGCTACCGGTTACAGTTCAGTGTGTATTAAATGTGTTTGTGAAGTGGGTCCAGTTCCTACGTGTCAACGTCTACCTGACAGCGAATGTGACGTTACGGTTCATCCACCTTTTGATAAGTAGCCTTAATTGTTAAAATTTTAAGAAACAAAATTTATGAAATTATCCGTAAATTACACTTGCAACTTTAAATTAAATTAACAATTATTGTGCTATTACAATAAATATTTACTAGTAAAAAGTCAAAACTTGGAGTTGTAAAATAGTGAAAATTATTCTTGATAAAATAATAATTATAATAATTGAAATAAATTAAGAAATTGATATTGAAAAAAATCATCATTCAGTAGATAGTGAGTTAAGTCAAATTTTTTATCATTTTTTTTTTTGAATGGCTAAACTTTCAATCGCTCAAACTAATTTTTAATTGAATTTTATATATATATATATATATATATATATATATATATATATATATATATATTGTAACATTGTAAATTTCGCTTTAGTATTCGACGCCGACACGTAGTTAAGTTATTTATGTAATCCATATAGTATATTTAAATAATGTAAGGTTATGTTTATTTTGACAGCTTGTTGTGTTTTGACTTTTCCGATCATATTGATAATAATCATAAGAGCAGTAAATTAAGTAGTAATTAATTTAAACTAACTAGTTTAAGTTGGTACCCATGTAGTCTTAAGATTTAGGTACTCGTTTGCTGGTCATCAGAGCCCAAGAGGACATGACCAATCTGACGGCAACATCCACATGTCCGATCCAACGACGACAGCCGACAATAGCCGAGAGACGACTTTATGTCATATTACCGCCGGCGGAAATTTCCGAATCTGACATCGGACCGCTGGTTAGCCTGCAGGGCGACCAAAGATCCGAAACACAATTGTTTCTGCCCGGTGTCAGTTATATTTAATGTTCATTTGCAGTTTTATTACTCTCATTTGTTTACTTGTCACTTCAGTTTACCCATTTCTTTTTTTAAATGACAGTTTGAATTAACAAAATAAAATTACTAAAAATGAGTGAAAATAATATTTTTGTCGTATTTAGTATTTAATAACTATAAATCATACATTTCTCATTTTCTAACAGTTTCCCGCATCATAGGTTTGAAATTAAGTTGTTTCTTACTGGCTGCTGACACTGAATCTTGAAGTTCCGATGAAGGTAATCGTGAAAAATATAATGTGTGACTCAGAATAAAACATGATTTCAGACTAGGGTGAGGTTGGTTGCCCGAGCCACAAGCGAGGGCTGACATCACCCGCAGTCTGAAATCGTCTTGTTTTATCCCTTGTCGCACAATATACTATTTATTACAGTTGGGAAATTTTTTTCTATATTCACTTATAACTAGTAATTAAGTTGAGAATACTTCCATACAAGTATACGCCACTCATAGTAACTAAATGCTTAACAATGCGAAGATATTACTTAAATCAAAAAAGCTTGACAGTTATCTAATTCTTAGAATAAGCGCAGCGTTGAAGCACATTAAATTTAGATAGAGGGGGCGTGCTTGATAGTATTTTAATTTGATACGGATAGTAGTGTCATATTAATATAATAAGTATATAATATATACAGAATGTTTTTGTTCATTTTTGTGGATCGGTCGTCGTGACCTTGAAATGATTTCCAAGAATCAGATAATATAAGTCGACACGCTTTGTTTGAAAAAAAGGAATACTTTTTCTGTAATTAATTGAATTATAATAAAAACATAAATTTTTGACTTAAATTCTAATAATTCAATATAATTAATTTTAAGCAACAAAATTTAGATTATTTAAGAAAATTTTCAGTTAATTGCAAATAACTTACGACTTGTAAGAAATATCGAAAATTTTCTTTAAGATAAGTTATAGGAAATGAAATGCTCTACAAAAAATGTCCTATAAAATTTTCCCATTAAGTTAATGGTTGTGTCAAAAAATTAAAAAAATTTTAAAATTCATTATCGATCTAGGGTAAACTGCCCAATAAATGACCGATTTGTTGTAGTGGCAGATATTTCGACTAATAAAAACAATAATTAACTTTGAAACTCAGTCAAGCCATTATAATTGCATTGCGACATCATTTATATTTTGATATTTATCATGATTTTTTATTCATTTCATTATAGTTTTTATAAAATTACATATAATCAGCGTAAAATGTAAAGACCCAGGGAATGACTGCTTTCGTCCATTGAATGACCGGGCATAATCCAGTAAATGACCGACGAATTCAGTTCTGACTTGAAGTTAATTTTCTTAGAAACTTTTATTGCATCCGACCGATAAATTAATAATTTTAAGCAGGAAAAAACACTAATTTTAGTATTTGGTTGAAATTTTATTGTTTCATTAAACGAATCTTTGTAATCACAGTACCAATGGATGAAAATAGCTATTTGTTTTTGTAAAAATAATCATTTTGAATGCGGAAAAATACTCGTAAGTTATATTAATATCACCTTAACAATTTCAACTGTTTAAAATAAAATTATACTTATTAAAGTACGCTTGTTTAATTATCATATTTATATAGTTAACTAATTTTGATTTCCGTAAATTATTAATTTGATTATTTAACACTTTTAAATTATTGTTAGTAATGTTTGAATTGGTTAAAGATATACAATCTTTGAAATTTAAAGAACAAACAATGTTTGATAAATAAAATGATAAAATTAACGAAAAAATCTTTAATTTTATAGATTGAATCTTATTCTTCTACAGTCTTATTTTTTTTTTTTGACACTCAGTACCCTGATTAAACAAAATCATTTGATAGGATTAAGAAGGATCGATTTTTTAATCATTTTTAATCCTTCGAAATCATGTAAATCATTTTTGAAATTTCACGATTAATCATATCAAATCATTCTTACTACTGTAAAAGCGTCAGAATATAAAATTTTTACTCATTCGGAATAATTTTTAACGCTGAAATTATAGTTGAATTTCTGCCACCGATTATCACATGACATGATTTAGCTAGTATTAAAAATTCTTAATTATTCTGAATACTTTTTAATCCTGAAATAATATTTGAGTTTTTGTCACTGGCTATGATATGAAATGATTTGGCTAGTCTTAAAAAATTTTAATTATGTATCAAATACTTTTTAATCCTGAATAGTCTAGTCTATGCGCACGAAAACAAGGTGCAAGATTATATTTTCGGTGGATATGAACCGATTATGAAATTTTTTTTTTTTAATTCTCAAAAAATACGAAACAAAAAGTTGACCTAAATTCGAAAGCCGTTTTTATTCCATAAAATCAACGAACGAACTAAAACCAACACGGTCATTCACTGGGTTTGACAAATTTCGGACTTAACAATAAATGACTTGTCGGTCATTTACTGGCTTAGTACAGTAATAAAGTACACCAGTGAATAACCAACATAAAATTGATAAAAACAAAATATTTACGTTGATTTCACGTATCCAAAGTCAATTTTATTAATTAATTTACTTATGTAAATGATTATAAATTTACTGTTTTATAAAAAAATCAATGAATACTATTGAAACACATAGTTTTTAAAAATGATTTTTTTGAAACGTTTATGTTCAAATTTAATATTTCTCTTATAACTCTTTAATTCTCTATGTATTTTTAATTATTTTTAATGATAATTTTATAAAACACTTTAATTCATTGTGATTTAATAATAATAAAGATGTCACGATTGGAGATCGTGATGGGCGTAGGTACGAGATTTCGTATAAAAGTATTGAATAAAAGGGTACTTACATTGATCAAGGACCGATCCTATGATCTGGGCTCACGTGACCAAATGCTCAGTTTATTCTATTCTATATTTAAATCGCGCCTACGCAATATTGTTGAAGACAATATTGATAATAACCCAAAATGATTTCCAATTTATGATGTGACTGTTTATTTTTCACAATCAAACGTCGAGCGGTAAACGTAAGATTGTGTACCCCCTACTGTTAACTATCGGTCTGAGCGGCTAGACAGGTAGTAAAATAAGGGATAAAGGAAGGTGGGCTGCCGAAAAGCCTCGTGAAGCTAGTATCTCGTTGTTAAAGTAAAATTGTCTGAGAAATAATGTTTTTCAATTGTTTTATGTTAACGAGTATTTATTTATTGAAGACTAAATATTCTCAAAATACAAAAGGGTTACAAATGGCAATATTTAAAATAGTAAATATAAAAGTAAATGCTTCATGCATGTGTTTTACAAATATTTCAAAGTAAATTTAGAAAATACCAAATAATGGTTACAATGTTTAAAACTTACCTCAAACAGGTTTTTGGTGAGGTGTCAGAACTGTCAGCAGTAACACAGGACACTTATTCACAACGCGTTCTCGCGGTTAATTGATATGATTCTAAATTATCGTTTTATTTATTTATTTAGTATGCTTTTGTTGTATCAATTTAAATGTTTATACGTTTCCAGATCTTCGTAGATCAAAATAATATGAATGTCTTCGCGCTTCTCGCGGTAAAATAATTTCAAAATATTCAAATTCTTCGCGTCTTCGCGGTAAAATAAAATATAAATTTGTTTATAAAATCTTCGCGTATTTTCACGGTAAAATAATTCCAAAATCTTCGCGTATTTTCGCGGTAAAATATTATTCAAATCTTCGCATTTATCGCGGTAAAATATTCTTTGATTCTTCACGTTTCTCGTGGTATAATTCAATATTAAAATAAAATGAAATTAAATGGATTAAAAATGAGATGAAGATAATCAATGCTGTACCGGTGCTAAACGGTTGATATTAGTTCACGACTTACAACGATCAAGGACCAATCGTACGATCTGGGCTCACGTGATCGGATGCTATACGCTAATATCGCGTTGATTATGCTTCTGAAGCTAGTAGAAAATAATATGCCGATTATACGAGTGCTTACGACGATCAAGGACCGATCCAATGACCTGGGCTCACGTGACCGAATGCTCAATCGGGATATCAATCCTCTAGCCATGAACACCGTCAAGTGTCCGGAGTTCAGTATGAATCAGAGTTTAATTCCCAAAAGAACTGATGAGCTAAAGTCCATGGTCTTTTTATATGGTCTTCACATATGAAAAGTGGTGGTAACTTGTTTCCCATACGAGAAGACTCGGACTCGCCCGAAAGTTCTATGCCCATGCACACGTGTGATCCCTGGGGAATAGATTTTGACTATTTAAATGGGCCGATGACCTGGCGCCACTCTGCCGCCAAGGAAGCCATAAATTTGGTGGTTTCCATTAGCTTTCTTTAATTTCCAAGAATCACATGCAGGTGCACACGAGGTGGGTGGTCTATAGGTTTAAGATGAAAAATCGAAGAAGAGATTACCGTTCTATGCTTAGATTATTAAATGGGAACGGATACATAAATTTTAAAAGTACGTTAAGTAAAAATGACGAAATTTAGAGAATACGAGAAATGTATAATACACGTGGTCCATTAGTACAATACGACTTAATTGTAAAGCGTTGACAACGCTCAGGTAGGTATATTCGTCCGGTACGACTGCTGGCGTCAATAAGTCGGTGTTATACATAAAAAGGTTTACGTACAAGACTTCTTAGTGTGTACTTATTTCAGGAGGGAAAAAAAATAAAATTTTTGAAAGTAGCAGCCGTGACAGAGACATGCAAAATTACATTTATAAGTAAATAATAACTTTTAATTAAACTTATTTAAATGCATACCGGTTATTTACTGGTGGGTGGTCACAGACTGGACTAGTTACCCTATTTTTAACTCTGAATAACTTTTGAAAAAAAAAAATTATCGAAAAATTATAAGACCTTTTTTAAAGAGCGTCAAATTTCCCATGAGGACATGCCTTGATAATTTAAAAAAATTGGTCCCACCGTGAGCTACAAAATTCCAAAGCTTAAAAAATAAATTTTTCAATGTTATTTAAACGGGAAATAGAAACTTGTGATGCAGCAATTGTTAATATTAATATTAAAAGCTCAAACTTTGACAGTATTTTTTTTCATCATTTCCAACAATATTTTCGATATGATGAAGAGAAAAAATAGTTATTTTTTTTTAAACAGTCGAAGAGCTCGAAAATGTACTCACAACAAAGAGCTCGAAAACAGCAGGAAGTTTTAGGGTTAACCCGCAGGGTCAACCGACATACAGATTTTTATTTTTCCAAATTTAAAAGCTCTCTGAGCACTCTCAAAAATTTTAAGCACGGTGTTATGAGAAATAAGGCTAGTTGAAAAAAATTTTTTTTATCAATTGGAAAAAGAAAATATAAATCGAAAAAATATCACTCTAAAAAAATTTGAAGATTTGCAGAAAATGTCAAAGTTTTATATGAAAAAAGAAAATCAAAAATAAAAAATGGTAAATATCGAAAAATTTTTTATTTTTGCCAAAGTCGACATAAAAACAATGAAGATAAATTGCAATAATTTTTTTGTATTTTTTCCCGAAAAGTGCATTTAAAAATAAAAATTTTGAGAAAAGAAAACGTCCCAATTAGTCAAATTTTGAAAAATTTATAGCTATTTAAGTGAAAAAAGCCATTTTTTTCAAAAATTTATAACTTTTTTTTGGTTGGGTAAAAAAATTATAAAAAATCTTTTTGACGGAGCAAAAAAAGAGAAAAAAATTTTCAGCCAAATCTAAAGGGGTCGGGTTCAAGAGTGGTCGATTTGACGTTGAATGCCCCATATGCAAATTTAAATTTTATGACGTAAATCAATCCAAATGGAGTATTAAAAACGATGGCTATTTTTATCGTGAATTATGTTTATTCAAGCTTTTATTTATAATTATTAGGAGTACAAATAAATTTCCGCCGTTTTATTGTAGATCGCGCGGCACGGAGTTTCGGTTAGCTTTCGCAGATGATAACCGGCTTAAAAAATAGTTTGGACATTCAAGAACAGCATAACCTATTAATATCATTGATTTTATATTGGTAAAATATAATTTTTATAAGTTGAAAATGTCAAAATTTAAGCCAAGTGAGCGTCATTTGCGGAAAATATTAGTTTACTTCTTTAATTTAAAGAAATCTGCTGCTGAGGCGCATCAATTGCTCGTAGAAGCATATAGTGAGGGTGCTTTGAGTGAGAGAACATGTCGAGAGTGGTTTCAAAAGTTTAAAAACGGTGATTTCGACGTAGAAGACAAAGATCGCAGTGGAAGGCCAAAAATTTACGAGGATGCAGAATTGGAGGGATTATTGGAAGAAGATTCATCTCAAACACAAAAAGAACTTGCTCTAACATTAGAAGTCACTCAGCAAGCAGTCTCCAATCGTTTAAAATCATTAGGAATGATTCATAAACAAGGAAATTGGGTTCCGTACGAATTAAAGCCGAGAGATATTGAACGCCGATTATGCTTAAGTGAAATGCTGCTAGCTAGACATAAAAAAAGGGTTTTTTACATCGTATCATAACTGGTGATGAGAAGTGGATACATTATGACAATCCAAAAAGGAGAAAATCATGGGGATTACCTGGCCACGCGTCAACATCAACAGCAAAACCCAATATTCACGGAAAAAAACTTATGCTGTGTATTTGGTGGGATCAGCTAGGTGTAGTGTATTATGAGTTGCTTAATCCGAGCGAAACAATTACTGGATCCCTCTATCGAACACAATTGATGAGATTGAGCCGAGCTCTGAAGGAAAAACGCCCTCAATACTATTCTAGACACGAAAAAATTATTCTTCTGCATGACAATGCTCGTCCACATGTTGCGGCTCCCGTGAAAAAGTACTTGGAAACACTTGATTGGGAAGTGTTACCCCACCCGCCGTATTCACCAGACATTGCACCGTCCGATTATCACCTGTTCCGGTCCATGGTACATGCTCTGACGGCGCAGCGGTTCACATCTTATGAGGATACCAAAAATTGGGTATTCGTGGATAGCCTCAAAAGACAAGGAGTTCTTCAGACGTGGGATTCGAATGCTGCCTGAGAGATGGGAAAAAGTGGTTGCAAGTGATGGGCAATATTTTAAATAAATTTATATTACTGTTCTTCTATAATAAATATTTAATTTGTGTTAAAAAACGGCGGAAACTTATTTGTAACCCTAATACATACACTCGGACATCATCTTGAATTTAGTCAGAATAGCTTCCTAGAACCTCAAAACGTTGACATCTATTGGAATTTCGATTTTCACAAATCGGGGTGAAACCAATAACTTCCCGAATTCTCGAAAATTTGCAATTTTCTTAGCGGAAAGTTAAAAACAATTCTATATTCTTTAGTTATCATTTTTTTTAACCCAGAAAACGTGTTTTTTAATTTTCTAGATTACAGATAATTTTGCTTCATTTAAAAAATTTTATCGATTAAAAAACAGATTACGATTTTCGAATATTTTTAGTGGCCAAATTTGCCCCAGCTATAGAGAATCAGCCGAAAAATGGATAAGTATATTAAAATTTTTATAATTTGAAGATAAAAACATGAAAAAATCGTTCATTCAGAATTCCGTCTGGTCCATTTTGCCCTAGGTGTTATAGTTAAGGCTAAAATTGCGGAAATAATTTTAAATTTCTCTTAATTTGACGCTAAAAATATGAAAAAATCATTTTCTCATTATTTTCAGCTCGATCATTTTGCCCTGGGTGTCATGCGTAGGACTAAAAACCCGCAAATACGCTACTGGAAAAAATTAAAGGATCAAAAAAAATTCCAAATTTTTGGGCGATTTTCAACAGGCCGTAACTTCGAGAGAAATGGTCGTACAAGAAATAAAAAAAAAGTCAATAATAGATCCAAGTGTCTACTTTTTGGATTAGAACTTTAAAATTTTGTAGCGTCAGCGGTTTTTGGGTAATCTTAGAAAAACCAGCAACAAAAAAATTTTCGAATTAAACAAATTTTTTTTTCTTTGTCTACGAGTGTGGGAAAATTTTTTTTCGTTTAACCACTATGAGAATCAGATACCTTCATTATTCAGCTTTCATTTCGTTTTTTATGGACCTCGATACGTCCACTTCTCGCCGAGATATCGGTCTTCAAATGGAAAAGGATCCTTTTTTTTTTTATTATCGATATCCTAGAAACCAATGATCGCACAGAAAGTTAATAGTAGGTTTCAAAAACTTGAATATATTTACTTCAACGATTAGCTATTGCTGATTCGAAAAAAAAATTTTTGCCTAACGTCACATGAATTCAAAAATGCAACAAAAAAAAAGGGCTTTTGGTGGTTTTTTGGAAAATCAAGCGCTGAATCGAAAATATTGTAGAAATCGATAATGTTAAGTGTGCATTTTACAGTTCAATATGTCCACAAAAACCTTACAAAGAGCCAGATTAATCCAACCATTTTTTTTTTTTATTCAGTCGATCAAATTTTTGAAAAAATTGGAGGATCACGTTTTCTCCTCTGAAAAGCTTATAATCATTAAAAAAATGCGAAAACAAATTTTTTTCTGAGCTTTATACATATTTTTATCGCAGATAGTGCTTAAGTTTTCAAAAAAAAATTAAAAAAAAAAAAAAATTTTTCAAAGCAGTGTACAAAAAACAAAACGTTTTGAATGAAAAAATACACAAAAAAGGTATCATAGTATTTTTTCGTATCTTAAATATTTCGCGAGATATGATCAAAAAACGAGCGACGTGCTCGGACCTCTCACTCTCGCACGAGTGGCTGCCTATGCGCGAGCTCTCTCCGCTAAATCGCGTCAGATGGTTGGTAGGCCGGAATTTTTCTCAGTTTTTTACACTAAGAATGAGAGAAAAAATAAACAAATCGATAAAATGTCGGTACCACCAATCGACTGCATTTTTTCTGAAACGAATTTCTATCATATCGTCCGGAGACGATTTTTTTTTTTTAGCAAATGTTATAAATAAATGGATTTTTTCAAAGTCCAAATCAGATTGAAAAAATCAAAAAAAGGGGGATACTATCAATCGACATTTATTGTTTTCTTATTACGATAGAAATTCGTTTCAGAAAAACTGCAGTCGATTGGTGGTATCGACATTTTATCGATTTTTTTTATTTTTTCTCTCATTCTTAGTGTAAAAAACTTAAAAAAATTCTGGCCTACCAAGCATCTGACGCGATTTGGCAGAGAGAGCTCGCGCATAGGCAGTCGCTCGTGCGAGAGTGAGAGGTCTGAGCGTTTTTTGATCATATCTCACGAAATATTTGAGATACGAAAAAACACTTTGATACCTTTTTTGTGTATTTTTTCATTCAAAACATTTTGTTTTTTGTAGACTGCCCCAACAATCCAGCCGTTCGGGAGTTATTTCGACTTAAGCAATTAAATTGTTATTAACAATTGTTTGCACCACCTGCGAACAAAATGGACCCGATTTTCGTGATCCTCAGCTCAAAATACGTAAGAAACCGTTGAGTGTACCCAGTGCCAACAAAATGTATACGAGCTCTCCTCTTCAACCGAAGGACTATTACATTATATTTAATTTATCGCAACCAACTCAATTGTCTCAATTTATTAATCATCACCTTAATATACGAACTAATGATTGGGATTATTTTTATTTTCAATTAGCGAATTTGAAGTTAAGAAAATCAGTAATAGAGCAAAGCGGTTAAAAAGCATGAGATATCACGTTGAACTTTTTAATGTAGAATGATTTCAATGGTGGCGTCTTTTTTCTTCGCTGCTACTCAGTGATGACGTGGACAGCATGTCTGCCCCAGAGAATTTTCTTATTGGCTTAAAAGCGCTCCAACAAGTAGTAGTTAGTTGCCAATTTCTCTGAGTGGTCGGTTTAACTCGGCCATGAGTAAAAAAAAGTACGTGCCAGGTCCAAACAGCGAGTGACCCAACACTATTTTGACCTTGAAGTCAAATATTTATTCATGTGCTCGTGGACATAGCGAAAATACCCGAAGCGTTTCAAATAATTTATGTTGGAAAATAGCGGGTTGCCACTCAATGCTGTTCAATAGGAGCCTTAGTTGACTATCCTATTCTAGGACATTGCTAGTTTAAACTGGCCCACTTAGTAAACTTAATAAATGTGAGTAGAAACTTAGAAGTTTTTCACCATTATTGGTGGTAGCACACTTTTTTTCGTAGCGCATTCAATTAAAAAAGTAATAAACGCCCACAAATTATCTGTTCACAGTCTATCAATAGAATAAACTATTATATTCTTTTACTGCACCATACAACAGCCGTGATACATTATTTTTGCCCTGGAATTCTGGTTTCTTGGGCACAATCCATAGTGGTGAGTTCAAGAGATTTCGTTGTCGGAATAATTTAAAAAAAGTTTGTTTTTCTAATAAACTCAAAAATTGCAAAACTGATTGATTCGAAATACTTTTGAGCTTTAGAGGCTGAACAACCGCTTCTTATGCTGTCCCAAACCTTAAAAGCCGTTAATTAGTTCAGAAGATATCAGTCTATAAATAATTTGAAAAATAACAATTTACTTCATCTTTTCCAGAGAACGCATTATGCAATTCATCATATAATCCAAAACTTATACCACCCCTCTGATTTCATAGTCTTTGATGATGTCTACATAATTGACTTTAATCAGTTCGTTAGTTCGAATAATATCATTAACAAATTTTTTGAAAAATCACTCTTTTTCAGTTGTTTCTACAAATGTTTCATATATTCATTTGCTGGTTACATTCCAAAATTGCATAAATCTGTCTTTTGATCTATTCCATTTATTTCCGTCAAAAAACTTTTAATTAATCAAACATAATCGGAAGCAAAAAGTTAAAAATCGACCCTCACTATTATTTTTACTTTCTTTAATTCCCGGAGATCAATATAAAACTTAATTTCGTCGAGCGCAAAGAACTTGAAAATACTCATGCCATAAATTAAAGGAACAGAAAAATTTTAGAAATTTTTTAGTGATTTTTGAAAGGCTGTAACTTGGTGAAAAATAATCGTATCGAAAAACAAAAAAAAAGCATTTTGTAGCTTGAAATCTCTAGTTTCAACTCATTTTCATCAATTTTTTTTAGACCTCCAGCCATTGCGCAAACATGAGAAATACCGCGAGAAAAAAATTTTCTAAATTTTTCCTTTTCTTTGAGAGAGTCCACGGGCTGCGAAAAAAATCGTTCAGCTAAACCAATGCATAGGTCGGATAGCAAATTTAATCAGCTTTAATTTTCATTTTTTTTGGAGATTCGTACGATAACTTGTCGCTGAGATATCAGCCTTCAAACGGAAAATGATCCTTTTGGGTTTGATCGTCGATATTTCAGGTACTAATGAGCGCATAGTAAATTTGAGAGTGGCGTTGAAAACTTGAATAAATTCCCTACAAGACCCTTTCATCAATTTTTATGAAAAAAAATTTTTTTTTTATCCTTAACATCCCTATGAAGTGAGTACAAAAAAGTGACTTTTTTTGGCTAAACAGTAAATCAACCGCTACTTTGTAAATATTGTTAAAAAAAATAATGTTGCCAGGGAATTTTTTAGCTTAATGTACCCCCAATAACCCTGTAAATTTTTAAATTGATCCATCGAGCCGTTTTTCGGGGTGGATTGATCAAAATTTTCCAAAACAATTAAAGGAACAAGTTTTGTTCCTTTAATTTTGTTATGACTATCGAAATGAAAACAATTATCGTTTTTTCATTGTTTTTGTCAATTTGGTACTTATTAGCGGTTGAAATTAAGAAAAAAAAAAAAATTTTTTTTTGAATTTTTTTTTTTTTGAATTTTTTTTTTTTTTGAATTTTTTTTTTTTTTGAATTTTTTTTTTTTGAATTTTTTTTTTTTTTGAACTTTTTTTTTTGAAATTTTTTTTCTGAATTTTTTTCAAATTTTCTTAAAATTTTTTTTTGAATTTTTTTTTTTTTGGTGTTTTGTAATGTTTAAAACATTTTAATGCTGTGAAATGCCCGTGTGTGTGTCTGTCCGTGTGTGAGTATTTGTGCGTGGTTGTGTCTATGTGTTCTAATATCGTGTGTTGCCTCCTCTACTTCTAATAACTGCACGCAACCGATTTCGCATACTAATGCAACGACGAATTGCCAATTGCGGAATCGTTTGCCAGATTCGCTGCAATGCACGTTCTAATGCAGCTAAATTCGGATATTCCCGGCGCAATCGACGCCCCATTATATCCCACACATGCTCAATAGGATTGAGATCGGGACTCATTGGTGGATGTCGTAGCAACGTTATGTCATGTCTCTCAAAAAATCGTCTCCTCACGTTGGCTGTGTGAGGGCGAGCATTATCTTGCATAAAGATGAATCTCCTCACAGCTTGTCGTCGAGGCAAGACAACTGGCCTCAAAATTTGGTCAATGTAGCGTCTGGCGTTGAGGGATTGACGAACGATTACTAGAGGAGTTCGCCACGACCATGAAATCCCAGCCCAAACCATCACCGATCCTCCATTGAAGGCAGCAACAGGGCGAGTGAAGTTTTGTAAAAAACGTTCACCTTGGCGACGCCAAACTCGGGGCCTTCTGTCGTCACCGTACAGGCAAAACCGAGACTCATCAGAGAACACAACATTGGTCCATTGCCTCCAGTTCCACCCAAAATGTTTGCGAGCGTACGCTAGACGAGCTCGGCGATGTCTGACCGTCAGCATTGGTACCCGAACTGGATTTCTGCCTCGCAACTCAAACTCACGAAGACGATTGGTCACTGTTTGGCGTGAAATGTTTCGAGGTTGTCGTCGTCGTCGTTGTTGTTGTTGTTGTTGTCGCTGTCGTTGTTGTTGCAGTTGCTGTCGACGGTTTGGAAGATCCTGAACAATGACTCTCGCATAAACAAAAGGTTCTTGCCGAGCACGTCGAACTATTGCTCGATCATCGCGAGGAGTCGTTTCACGTCGACGAGCTTGTCCTGGCCGTCGCCCGTATCCAGCTGTCTCTTGATATCGCGTATAGGCACGAGACACGATCGATGCGCTAACGCCTAACATGTCACCGACATCCCGATACCTGTAACCCTCTTCAACGAGAGTTACTAGCCGAGCGACTTCTGGCTCAGATAAATGCCGCCTAGGCATGATCAAAAATTAAAAAAAAAATAAAGTTTGCAAAAATTTTTAACAACTTTTTTTTTTTAAATTTATCAAAATTAAAAAAATAAAGATTATTTTTGAAAAAAACTGTCTTTTTTTTTTTTTTTTTAGAGTACAAATAAACTTCGCTAAGAGTATCAATAATTAATCGCATAAATTTTCGTAGGTTGAGTACATGAATACCGGTTAGGGGTATCAACTTTAATTTAATGCAATTAATTTGGGATAAGGAAAATTGTGGTACGCCTATGCCGAATCATGTCAAAATTTAGTGAGCATTATTTCCTGAGATGTTTGAAACATTTTAAAACACAGAAAAAAAAAAAATTCAAAAAAAAAAAAATTCAAAAAAAAAATTTTTTTTTTTTCTTAATTTCAACCGCTAATGAGTACCAAATTGACAAAAACAATGAAAAAACGATAATTGTTTTCATTTCGATAGTCATAACAAAATTAAAAGGAACAAGTTTTGTTCCTTTAATTGTTTTGGAAAATTTTGATCAATCCACCCCGAAAAACGGCTCGATGGATCAATTTAAAAATTTACAGGGTTATTGGGGGTACATTAAGCTAAAAAATTCCCTGGCAACATTATTTTTTTTAACAATATTTACAAAGTAGCAGTTGATTTACCGTTTAGCCAAAAAAAGTCACTTTTTTGTACTCACTTCATAGGGATGTTAAGGATAAAAAAAAAATTTTTTTTCATAAAAATTGATGAAAGGGTCTTGTAGGGAATTTATTCAAGTTTTCAACGCCACCCTCAAATTTACTGTGCGCTCATTAGTACCTGAAATATCGACGATCAAACCCAAAAGGATCATTTTCCGTTTGAAGGCTGATATCTCAGCGACAAGTTATCGTACGAATCTCCAAAAAAAATGGAAATTAAAGCTGATTAAATTTGCTATCCGACCTATGCATTGGTTTAGCTGAACGATTTTTTTCGCAGCCCGTGGACTCTCTCAAAGAAAAGGAAAAATTTAGAAAATTTTTTTCTCGCGGTATTTCTCATGTTTGCGCAATGGCTGGAGGTCTAAAAAAAATTGATGAAAATGAGTTGAAACTAGAGATTTCAAGCTACAAAATGCTTTTTTTTGTTTTTCGATACGATTATTTTTCACCAAGTTACAGCCTTTCAAAAATCACTAAAAAATTTCTAAAATTTTTCTGTTCCTTTAATTTATGGCATGAGTGTGTAAAAGTACTCGAAGGTATTGTTTTTCACACAGAGCTCTAAAATGTACTGACAATAATGTTTTCAAGCTCAAGAAGCTCGAAAACAACGCGAAGTTTCAAGGCTGGCCTTCAGGGTCTACTGGTATTCAAGTTTTTCTTTTGTTATTTTTGGCTCACAATCAAATGATTTTTATCATTCATCAATAAAAAAATCTTATTTGGGAAATAACGCACACCCTAATACATAGAAACGTACATGCATACACACACAGATATATTGGATGGAATTTTTTAGTCTCTCTCTAAATTAAACGTGTGATAACCGAAATTTTTTTTAAATCGTGACATGAGAACCTTCGCAATTCCCAAATGGGATATATCTAAAAATAAAAAGCAATAAACAAAATATAATGACTTATAAGAGTTATTTTACGAGGCAATGGAAGATACCCTTGGGTCAATTTCTTCCCCTCTCTTTTAATTCTTTTCTACACCCGCAACTCGTCAACATGAATATTCATTATTCGATGATATTTCTCCGTCACCCTTTCTCAACGCCTCCTCCTCAGCCCCCTACACCCTTAACAATCTTCATTACAACTCCTGGTGTCCTTTCTCATGTCATTTTAGTACTATACGCCACCCCTTTGCCTTCGATAATACTCAGATAAATATTTTATAATATTTATATTTTCAATTATTACAAAAAACGATATTTTTTTGTTTAATGTCATCAATTTTAAATATTAGATGCACGCTGAAAGTTTAATTTAACATAAGATATCGAAAAATGAAAACTAGATTATTATTTTGAGTGCATTTGTTATGTCCGGCGATCAATTTGAATATAATAGATCGATATTTCGATAGTAGCGACAAAGTATGGTCGATCGGATGGAGGTCTAGACTATCGAGATGGAAAATCACGGAAAGTAAAATGAATCTCTTTTCGTTTAATTATTTTATGTCAGTTCGTTTGCGAAAAGGTGTTCCACGACCCTTCGAAGAGACTTGTACTAGTTGTTAAGGATTTGATTAAGTTGATAGGATAAGATGGTATATCACTTACCTTCAATCGATCTTGCTCGTTTAGAGGCTCGATCCTCTCCTCTAACTCCGGTGTCTACCCTGCTTCTATGACGACGTTTGCTTAGAGTGAAGGATGAATGAAGTTTTATACTATTTTTGAGTGAAGAATTTCCTCATTAGTAAATTTAACCTTTTATTTGATCACGATTAATATACTATTTGGTTTTATTTAAAAATTATATACACTTATGATTCAATAAACAATTTTTATTGGTTCAGAAAAAAATTTATATGTGTCTTTAATTGTTCTGAGGAACGCTTTAGCATCGAATTCAACAAATATAGGAATATGATTTAAAAGTTATTTATTCAAGATATTACAATACTGCAAAATACCGCTACACGACTATTCACAACACGACAGGAGAAATAGATCGGCCTAACACTTACTGTAAAGTATTATCTTGAATAATGAAATTTACTGAATCTAGAAATTGTAGATTCGATAGATAGATAAAACTTCACGCAAAACGACCCAGAAGTACAAATTACTTGAATAGTGTCACTATCGAACCACAACCTACCCTTTGCTTCACGTTCGAAGACGGATATATGCAAACGGTATACGGACCTATCGACGACCGATTCACGTGGGTCAAAGAATACAGAATTACTGGTTCTGTTCAACGACTAAAACCTCGAGCTACAATGCTCGAGTGTTTTTATATTTTTAATGAAATTTTTATGTGGAGTAATTTATTAATGCCATTGGTGGAAAATGACGTTTGATTTCTTTTGTCGATTGTTCCATCCGTCATTATTTGCAATATCTTCGTCAACACGTAAAGGCAAATGTAGGTCTTTGCTTGCGCTGCGTTTCCGCAGTTTTTGAAAAAAATGATGTCAGCTGCTCTACTTTTTATTAAAATTTGGCAATTAATAACATAAATAATAATTTTAAAAAATGTAGGGTGGACATAACACATACATCATAAATTGAGATCTATGTCAATAAACGACGCATGAAATTTCATATAAATATATCTGGACAGAACCAATAAATAACGTCCATAATTTGATGAACCAAAATGTTAATCAATTATCAAATTGTATAAATCATTAATGTAAATATTATCTCAATATTTCTGAATTTACAACAAATTCCTGGTAATTTTTAATTTTCATTCCATAAAAAAATGTTATTAAAAAAAAAAATAAAAAAAACTTTTTGTCAGATTAATTTTACTACTCGTAAAATAAGTATCAAGTAACACATTGTCATGTAATTCACGTTTATTCATATACTATCATCTGACTCTACCTTATTACAATTAGCATCCTTATACATCTAATTAGGTTGATTATTCGTGAAAGACGTTAGTTTGCTACCTGAGCTTCTTCCTACTATCCTTCTTGTCTAATATAACTCACATCGTTTCTTTATCACCGTATATACGATATCTGATATTATTATTTACTACTTCATTTGATAATTATTCATAATACTCAATAATTTTGCCATATTTATACATTAGACTGTGTCAAAAAAAAACCGACTTTTTTTTCAAAAAGTGTACGGAAAATATTGTTCGAGATGACGATCGAAGATAATGTTGAAGTTTGAGCTCTTAATATTAAATTATCAACCGCTTCATCGCAATTTTCGATTTCCCATTACAATAACACAGAAAGAGATTTAATAATAGTTTGAAATTTTATCACTCATCAGGACATCAGAGCATAAAAAAAATCAATAATCAATTTTGTTAATAATTGATTGCACTACAAAAAAGGTAAAATTTCACTTTTCGATTAATTCAATTTGTTAGAAAGTTTTGAGTCATGGAAAATTGCCTTCCTGGTTAGGATTTGGCAATCTTTCATGGTGTTTTATCATATTATATGGCTTCTGAAACATTATGGTCAACGTAAAGTCATATTCTATGACAAATAAAGATTCAATTTCATACATAATATAGATTAATTTTTTTTTTTTTAAGCAAATTCTAAAGTGAAATTCATAGTAAGTTGAAGGGTGTAGTTTAGTTGGTCATTTTTGAAAAATCGTTTTCTATTTTTTTTCATTTTTTAATGCATATGTATCCAAGTATATCGTGCCGAATTTTTATGGAAATCCGAGCAGTATAAGTGTATTTGCCTGAATCTAAAGGTCGAAAACCACGATTTTAAGCGTATCGAATATGTGAACTACCACAGCTTGGACACATCAAGAGAGAGCAGAACAAAAAAAAAGGCCAAGTTAGAAGCAAACGAAAGTTTTGAACAAGAAAAAGGCACTTCGAACGGTGTGAGGTATCGCAAATTAAATATTAGTAAGATTTTTTTTTTTATTTAAAAAAACTTTAAACACGTCTATCTCAAAACTACGTTTTTGCTTACGACAATCACGACTTCTCGTGAACCAGTGGGCTAATCCTTCTGAAATTTTAACCACATATGTTACACATACATACTTATAGAATGGACTTAAATCACATGAAAATTTTCATTTTAACTAATTCTTTTTTACAAATAACAGCGAAAAAAAAACATTTTATCAATTTTTAACTTCCCGCTAAGAAAATTGTAAGTTTTTAAAAATTCAGGAAGTTATTGTTTTCACCCCGATTTTCGAAAATCGAATTTTTATCAGATGTCAACGTTTTGAGGTCCTAGGAAGCTATTCTGACTATTTTCAGGATGATTTCCGATTATTTGTGTGTGTGTGTGTGAGTGTGTGTGTTTTAACCGATTGAGATGGTTTTTGAAGCAATCGAAAGAGTTTGTTAGCTGTCAACTTTCCTGAAAATTTCAGATCGATCGATAAGATGAACTCTAAGATATTGAAGAAATACAAGAAAAAAAAAATTTTTGTTTTTCGTTTTTTTGAAATTTTTCAGAAACGGCTTAATCGATCGATTTCAAAATCTCATCAGCTCTGAAATACAATAAAGCGCGTCGATTGCCACCTCAGCCATCTCAATGGATAAATTAGTTCGAGAGATATCGTTGGCGAATGAAATGGAGGAAAAAGGTTTTTTTTCAATTATCTCTGAAGTGACTTGTCCAATCAATTCTTAATTCTAGGCAGCTCTAGAACTCAATAAAACGCTTCAATCGCCACATTAAATGTCAGAATCGGTTAATTAGTTCAAAAGATATGGACGTTGAAAAATTACAAAAATAACAATTTACCTTATTTTTCCCGGATAACTTAGAATATAATTGACCAAATAACTCAAAAATCATACCAGCTTTACGTCTGTATGTTTTTTCTCGATCACTACATAGTGTTATGCTACACGTTCTTTCGTTTAAATAATATCAACAAAAAACTTGAAAAAACACCGTTTTCAAAATCCTTCTCGGATACTTTATATATTAACGCTCTGATCTGAGTTAAAACTCATTTGAATCCTTATTTTGATAACTTACATTGATTCAAGTCGGAATACATTTATTTTGTCGAACATAATCTTCAATGAAAATTAAAATAACAGTTGTTCATTAATTATTTTTGATTTTTAAATTTTCAAGCTTGACCATATAACGTGAATTGTTTGAGCTTCAAAAGCTCATCAAAACCAATTATATTCAAAAGGTTCTCGACCTCGAAGAGCTCGAAAATGTATTGACAATAATGTTTTCGAGCTCCTTGATCTCGAAAACAGCGGGAAGTTGTTTGGCTGGCCCGCAGGGCCAATCGTTGCCCAGATCTTTTTATTCATGTTAGCTGAAATTAGTAAAAATGGTCGAAAATTAATATCGCTAGTCTATCTTGTAGCCACTGTCATACCGAATTTAAAACACTCCAATTTTTTTGTTTCAGATAAGCTGTTGCTGAGATATCGTGATTGAGTTAACCTGCCTTTAAATTATTGCACTCCGCTTGAGTATACCTTTTGTATGAACAGACTTATAAAAATAAATAAAAAAATGTTTTTTTTTTTTTTTATAATTTACGATCATTTTTGATATTTCTAAATTCGTGAGCGACCTCTTGAAAATTTTTTATCGAGCTGACTTTTGGAGAGGCTTCTTAAAACATCGTAAACCAACAAATTTGTATGCGAGATCGAAAAAAAAAAATAGTCGTTTTTTTTGCTCCACCCTAATATATATATATATATATATGGGCAGATCCATTACTTTTCGACGAAAGTGTGCGCACGTGGGTCACCGATTTCAACGCCGATTTTTTTTTTTCGAAATTACGTTAGAAAAAGAAAAGATTCTGAAAATTTCAGCTCGATGCGATCAAATCCAGCCGCTGGAGAATTTTTTGAAATTTTAAAAAAGTTGATTTTTCAGTCATTTTCAAATATTCATACCTCAGCTTTTATATAACTTAAAGCTTCGATCAAGACGGCATTTTTCTCTGTTAATGTGATATTTTCAAGAAAAAAATAACTCAACGATTTGAACTTAATTCCGGCTTAGCTATAGGTTTCTAACTGGGCTACTATTTAAATAATTTTTTTCCAATTTTCAAAGTGCTCTAAAATCTACAATTTTTTGAGTAAAGAGATGATCGAGAGCTCAAATTTTTCGTTGAAGTATGCTCTATTGATTTCTACCCTATTTTTTGCTAATTGCTGCTATGTCTCCGAAATACAGCCACATAAAGCCGATCGATTTCTTTAAAATCGCTGTTTTCAGATACCCACAACTTTTTTCTATCAATTCGAAATCTTTCAAAAATTTTAGAGATTACACATTTTCTATTCCCAAACAGCCCTGAAAATTTCAACTTTGGTTTTAATCCGGTTTCGGAGCTATGAATTTTTAAAACTTTCGAATTTTCAACTTTAAATGATGTTTTTCAGACTTTTACCATCAGTTTCATAATTTTGCAGTATCAATTTATACTTTTTCGAAATCCCAAAATGGAGAAAAAGGCTGAATGAATTCGTCATATGTAAAAATAAACAATCAAGACGTCCGAATTTCTTCTGTGTCGAATTCTTAACAAATTCATGTTTGTTTTATGTGTTCGAAAAATATATTCCAAATGAATTTTATACATTTTCAACAATAATTATATCATGTCCATTTTAGTCAATAACCTACTGCGACTTATTTCCGATTTCCCACCCATTTATTATGAATAATATGTCAGAGTCTGTACTTAACAACAGTCAACATATCTTGCATTGTTTACGTTGATAAATTATTATACGTCAGTGAACATACCTAAGTAGGTTTTCTAAGTTTGAATTTCAAACAACTTAATATAATGTTTTTGAACTATATTCATTTTTTCGCTTTAATGTATTAATTAATCAGAACACTAAGTGAACACCTCTTATTATAGTTAGACATTAACCTTAGTTGTCAGAATGCGTTTGATGAATGCAAAAAAATATATAAATTTAAATAAGTTAAAAACAACTAATAGAACTCGCAAAAAAAATCAGACCTCTTGATTGTTTATTTTTACATATGACGAATTCATTCAGCCTTTTTCTCCATTTTGGGATTTCGAAAAAGTATAAATTAATACTGCAAAATTATGAAACTGATGGTAAAAGTCTGAAAAACATCATTTAAAGTTGAAAATTCGAAAGTTTTAAAAATTCATAGCTCCGAAACCAGATTAAAACCAAAGTTGAAATTTTCAGGGCTGTTTGGGAATAGAAAATGTGTAATCTCTTAAATTTTTGAAAGATTTCGAATTGATAGAAAAAAGTTGTGGGTATCTGAAAACAGCGATTTTAAAGAAATCAATCGGCTTTATGTGGCTGTATTTCGGAGACATAGCAGCAATATGGTTTTGACTAAAACGATTTGCATAATAAAAGTCATTAAAAGTATTTCAGATTTAGACAACTGAGAGCTTTTGACTTCAAATAAAAAAAAAAATTGTAGAATACCTAAATACCTAAAGTGTGCACTTCAAATGCTCACTTTACATTGCGAATAATCAATTTACTCACATAAATTATTGACGCACGTATTCCTCTTGAAACATCTAAAAAAATATTTAATCTATTCAATTTACATAAGATATTTGTTAACACTACAATATCAAAGATGATTTTCTACTTTCACAAATAAAAAAATTTTTAGATATAGTAATTTATGAAATAAAGAAAAATTGATCGAACTATATCGAATTTTTAAAATTTTGTTTGATTTAAATGCTTTGTTCTATGTCGTCCATAGTTTTTGTCTCAGTTTAAATGGTTTTTTCCTTGACAACAGTCAATTATATATAATTTATATCAAAAGTAAAAAGGTAAGTAAAATATAAAGAAACAATATTATCAATATGTCCTCGGGGCTAAAAATGTATGAAAAAATAATTCTCGATGAATTAAAGTCAACGCTAATAAAGAAAATTAATGTTTTCTTATTGGTCAATGTACATGGATTTAGGGGTTTTTCACCCCTTAAACTTGATTTTTCGGAAAAATCTCAAAAGGCGTTTCTCTACTTTTTTTCCATTTTCGATCGCTGTAGCTTCCGTTAAAATTCCGTAAAAACTATGTAGTAGTTTTTTTTTATCAAGAATTTGTGAATATTAACACTTATAACGTTTGTTCTATTAATTACTTTATTATTAAACCAAAGGCGTGTTCCACAATTTTCCACCCCGAAAATGATGCCGTTGGTCACACTCGATTATTTAAGCTGCAAGTATGTGAAACTTGAAAAACACTCCTTTCGAAGCCTAAACATTAAGGGGTAGTTTCACTCCTTAGATACGTTTTTTGACAGCTAAAAAAATTACGTGACCTTAGATTTCGAAGGAGAATAACATATCTCAACCCTATCTAAATCGGAGAGGAATCCTTGTTATATCTTCCTCGTTAGATTAAGACTAAATACGCAAGACCAAGGAGTGAAACCAAACTTAGGATTAAGAACTTGACACAATTTAATAAATTAATTTATGTTCTGAAGCATTCGATTATTCATGCAAGCGTAACTTATTTAGAATCTCTAGCGTAGAGAATATTAAGCTCAGGATTAAATGACTCGATGAATCAGGTTTTACGTTGACGTGATGTTAGGTCAGAGCGTCTCGTCACCAGAACAGAGACATGAAGGATCTTTAGAGTCCGGTGTAAATGACGCAGATATCGGTAGCAGTGATTCACTACATGGACCTGGATCTGGATCTCGTGGTATTCGGCACTTTAAAGACTGAATATCTGGTACTACGTCGAATCAGCTTGTTATACTCGGTCTCTTCAGATGGATGCAACTGTGTACAGAAATTAATTTCATTACATTATTCGTACTTTGAGACCAAAACAAACTATCTGCTTTATTTATCATTTTTGTATCCGCCGGATGTTCTATTTCACATCAAAATTTGACTTACGATAATTATGAATTTCAATATCTACATTCAAAATCAACACATCATTTACTGCTTTGTACAGATTATGTAGCTTATTTTATCACTGAAAAGCTTCAATGTATTTCATCAAAAGAAACTTTTATATGCTTATTAATTTAGCTTAATTTTCTTCTCAACTCATATAAATTGTGCGTTAAATTTCCGGCAATATTTACGGTAAAGCACAATACGCAAGAATATGCGAGCTATTAAGTTTAAGCATGAGCAAGTGAGTAAGCATTATTGAAATACTCATACTAGACAAAGAGCATGTTTACTAATGCGCGCGCAGTTAACCTTAGAAAGAGAGCTATAGAGTGAGAGAATTAAAATACAGCAACGTCGTGTCCCCGTCGGTCTTATTAGAGTTATCTTTGTCACTGTACTGAGTTTATATTTACTCTCAGTGAGCCTCTTAAACCTACTGAGTGTAGTGAGAATCTTCAGTATTCTCCCCTACTTTCTGATCGTTATACCTTCTACTTTTACTCTAATAAACAAACTTATTCTATCTATCCTTTTCCATCCTTATTAATTTAACGTCTAATTCACTCACTCATGTTACATTATCCTTATCCTACACCACCCTTTATTCATCTGCTTCTCTTCCCTGTCCCTCTCTCCTTTCAACCCCTTCATCGTGACCCACGACTCGCGATTTTCAGAACTATATTCTATCCTATACTGCTGCAGACTATCCAAACCCTTCCCCGACCTCACTTATTATCTTTACGACTGGCAAGATGGAATTAAACATCATGGGGGCATATAACCAAAATGTAATAATATTCATTACTATGCTAATGTCACGGTTACTTCGTGAAACATTCAGTTATTGCGAAAACTTTATGAGTATTTTTGTTATCTGTGAGTCAACATACAACATGAGCCTATTTTAATGTTTGTTGGATGAAGACTGAGAATGAAAACAAATAAGAAATCAAGAGAGCGACAAAGGCATGAAAAGCCTTGGTCCTTAAATTTCCAAAGTTTTTAGAGTTTTTTAGTAGAAATATGGAGGGAACAAGATTGAAAAAAAAGTCAAATGGGAGTAGGTAAATAACGAAAGAGTTAGTCACGATCGGTACGTTCTATTGGAATAGCGTGTATAAAGATATATAATTATTGGGAATTTTTTATAGTTTACGGAATTGGAAAATTTTTATTTTTGAAACTACTGATAATAGGATAAATTTCAGGAATTTCGGAACTTTATTCGTTACGCATAAATGTATTGAGAATGAAAAAAAAATCTGGATATCAGTTGATGCTCTGGGCCAGCTTAAAAACTCCACCGTTATCAAGTTCAAAGAGCTCAAAAATATTTTGTAAATACGTTTTCGAGCTCGAAAATAAAAGTCGTGCTTAGAACGACCAACCGATTACAATGGATTATTGAGTAATTAAAAGAAATTGTAAATATGTAATTCGGGTATAATTTTTGGAATATTTAGTGAGTTACATCATGAGTTGTCTAAAGAAGTTAAAGTAAACTATTAATTTTTTAATTGTTTACATGGACCATATCTCTTAGTCGAATTAACTTATTAAGACGGTTATTCCAACGATCAGGGTGTTTAAGTGTGTGGATCAGGTTTTATTGTTATAATAATCGGTTCATTCGTTTCAAAGACATTTGAAAAAAATCAACTTTCATCATTTCTTTCTCCCGCGATATCTCTCAGACTAATTAACCAATTAATATGTTGATTGGTAACAATCAATACGTTTCATAACGCGCACACACACGCACACGCGCGCGCGGGCGTTATCGTGAAATTACTCAAAATATCTTTCTAGGACCTTTAAACTGATGAAACCTCGATTTCCATAGCGGAAAGTTGAAAAATCAGTCAATAATAAAAATTCCCTGATAATTTTTTTAGTTTCCTACCCGAGTCAAAATTGAGGTCCTCATAAAGTACTGTTATACAAGACATAAATACTGTAGAACATAGAAGTACTTATCCAAAACCTAATTAGCATAAGAACATTGTTCTATTGAGCACGTAATTGGCTTCGTCCTGATTAAAATATACAATTGAAACTAAATTCGATTCTTATCGGATTTAATCAGTCAATCGAAAAGCACTCAAGAGAGTTCCTATTATAACTGATTGAGTTTGAATCGCAATAAATAAATATGATTTCCCGGCTGAATCCGATTGATATTTTTTTTATCGAATGTAATTGGAAAATCATAATTTTTTTTTTTAATTAAAAGTTATGTTCTGTCGTATAGGCACTAGTATTAGAACGAGTTAATGCTGGTTCGATTACGTGTGAGTTCAACCGGATTATAGAAGTGCTGCCTGGATTGTTAGTAAAATAATTATATCTGAACGATGAATATATTTTGTGTTCTTCATTTTTGAAACGTATGTACAGCTCGGAAGCCAAAGGGTCAGTGATTATTTCAGTCTTACAAAATTTTTACAAGTAGTCGCGAGGTAAATTTGTACAGAAGCGGGGATAACTTATTTAGTGGGCCACCACAAATGCGGTAGAGTACTTAAGTTACTATTGTCTTGAATTGCAAAGTCCTCAAAAAGGGTCTAAATTTTTTTGTCTATTACACTCAAGTCGACGATCGTTACTATTCTTGTTGCAATTGTACAGTGGATGGGAAATTGTCCACGTTTTTCTCTTCAACAAATGAAAATTAAAATAAAAAATGAAAACGTAGATTGCTAGATTATAGAAAAGTGCATCGATTTTCGTTCTTAATTTTGTGTTTCGAAGTTTTGTTTGAGACAAAAACTTGGACGAAAATTACTAAAGACCCTCTTCGACAGGCGCATAGTAAATTAGAACAGTGTCTCTTATAATTAATCTTTTAGATCTCAGAATGACAAAGATGTATTTGCAGCTTGAATTAGGCTCGAATAAAGTTGAGGAAGTAGTTACAATTTTTTTTAAACATTGTGTATTGTAGATTATCAAAATATTTAAGTGAGAGTGGACAGTTACGAAATTAGATCCTTCTCAAGTGACCTGAGTAATAAATCGTTTCAAATGAATATCTTTAGATAGATTTGTTCAAAAATCTAACTATTGTATTTGTCTTCATGGTCGATTTTTCAAGGAATTTCGTCATAAATTATAATAATTAGTTGGGTAGAGTTCAAAAATACCATTCGTTAAAAAATTTATATGTATATATATATATATATATATATATATATACCGGGAATTGACTATGATGTGGCTTATGCGAAGTTGGCTACAGAATTTAGGAATTTTTCTAGTTGGTAGTAGTTAGTTTTATTTGGTGGTGAACTATAACTAATTTGGAGACCCAATTAGTGGCTCCACCATGTAAAAACTACGATCAAGATGGTAACGCAGTATAAAATATGGATATCGAAAAGTGGTACTCAACCACTCTAAAATTACTTTTTACTTATTTATTTATTTATGATTTTTTTTCTAATCGTTATTATTTTATTTTATTTTATGAATTAATTAAATTTTAAGTTGATTATAGTTTAATTGAATTTTCAAATTTAATATAATCTAATTAAAAATAATATTATTTATGAAAAAATAAAATTTTTGTAATTTTAAGTACAAATTTTGTTTTTTTGTTTTTTTTTTTTGTATCGTATTATTATTTCATTTTATTGAATTAATTAATTGAATTTTAAGTTAAGTCCAATGCTATTTATAGTTATGAATGTGTATTTGATTAATTATAAATAATATTATCTGATCAGAAAATTAAATTTTCGTAACTTTGAAGCAGAATTCGTTTTTTTTTTTTTTTTTTTTTTTTTTTTCCTTAAGATATGAGATTAATCAAGATTGAAATACACGAATTCTAAAATTGTGAAAATAATTTTTTTTAATTAATTTTTTTGTATTAAATGACCACACGCATGCGCGTTATTACATTGCGCGCGATTTTTTAAATTGCTGAAAGCAATAACATAAAGTTTTGGTATGCCAATAACTATTATTTTTTGAAGTAAAAAAAACATTTATTAATGTTCTATACCATATCTCTGAATAATATTGAATACATAAAAAAAAATAAAATCATCATTCCCAGAAATCTGAAAATATTGGAAAATTATTTTAGTAGCAAAGCGTTGAGATAATCATGTTTACAATTGTTTACCCGTTAATTTGATTATTTATTAATTTTTTGGTTTTGTTATTTAAAAAAATATTTATGTTCTAAAGAGTATACCTACATAGGAAAAAAATTTTATTTATGTTTGATTGAAATAGTTTAATAATTATCACTAATTTTGTATTTAATAAATTCAATTGCAACAAAAGTACAAATAGTTATTGTCAATTTAATGTGCGTAAAAAAAAGTGATAAATTTGAATTTATATCAAAACTACAGTAGTATTTACGATCTGTACCAATGACAGAGTCATATTGGTGTTGCAGTTATGGGCAATACTTCGAGAGTTCGAATCCTGCTGAGGATAGCATTTCCTTTTTGTAATTATTTATAATTATTCGAACTATAATTAAATAATTTAATTATATTTATCGGCATCAAAGAAAGTAATGCAAATCATGTTATTTAACTCGAAATTAACTTTTTAAAATTGAAAAATATTAAATATACACAATTATTTATGTAAACAGCAAAATTGTATAAATGGCTACGATATCCTTCTTTTCTGTTGAATAGCTTTAAAAGGTTTTTCCCAGAGTCAATGTTATGTCCAGGTAGCGGATACCGATATGGATTATTATTGTTTTTATTTTCAGCCCTAGTCTTTCGACCAATAGACCGGGATCACACTGAGTAATTATCTGGAAGGTTTTGAAATGAAAGATTTTAGATATACAAATTAGATTACTATACATCATACAATTGAAAATTTTGATGATTCGAATACAATAAAACTGGGTATTATTTTATAAAAATATTAGGTGGCTAGGCAGCCGACTCTAATTTACAATAAAGTTCGTTTCGATAACTAGAGAGGACTATAGAATTTTGAATACAATACAACTTTTTGCGATATTTCCGTGCGTTGGAAATGTTTTGATATTTTAACACAAAATAAACTTAAAAATTACAGTACCTGAGTTTGTGGAGACTGGATTATTGTATTTCGCTGATTTCACTGATTCTAATTTACTAATTGCGGTTACAACTTGTTTTAGCGTTATTTTAATTCTTATAAATTATTTAATCACTAACTGAGAAAATATTAATTTAAACACTAGTAAAATAATTAATAAAATTAAGTGTGAGGACACTTGTACAATAAAATAAAACTGAAGTGTGAGAACACTTGTAATAATAATAAAATAGTACGGAGCTAGTGCGTAAGTGTGAGAACACTTGTAATAAGAAAATAAAAACTAGTGCGGAACTAGTGAAAAACTAAAGTGTGAGGACACTTGTAAAAACTAGTGTGAAATAATTTTTGTGGAGACACTGTGACTTGAACTTCACTGTCTCAATAGGACTCCTGTCCTGAGACTGATTGAGACTGACACTTCTTGAGACTTAAGAGACCGATATTGAGACTTAAGAGACCGACATTGAGACTGATTATTTTTTATTTTACGGCCCTTTTTATGTGCTCCTATCGGGTCCTATTTGGTGTATTGTTTGGGGGAAAACTGTGCCCAATCGGAACACAGTTCCTATGGGTCCTTTCCCTTTCCCTATGATTTTCCGTTAGGGAAGTGGAAAAGACACACCCCGATGTGGGCCTATGTGTGTGTGCATCCACACATAGGATCACATGTACAATATATTATTTATTACAATGACTTAAATTTATTTATAATTATTTATTTGAATATTATTTGTTTTCATTTGAATTTATTTAATTAATTATTATTCGTTTGAATATTATTTGCTTTCATTTAAATTTACTTAATTAATTATTATTCATTTGAATAATATTTGTTGAATAATATTCTTTCATTATTTATTTAATTATTATTTACTTGAATATTATTTATTGAATAAGATTCTTTCATTTAAAATTATTTATTTAATTAACTATTATTCATTTGAATATTATTTGTTGAATGATATTCATTCATTTCAATTTATTTATTTAATTAATATTTATTTGAATATTATTTATTTAAATAAAAATTTCCTCATGTAGAATAATTCATTCAAGTATTATTTTACTTAATGACTATTTCGTCATCAAAATTTATTTTCGTCTATTCTTCTGCTAAATGACTATTTAGTCATAAAAAAACTATTTTGTCTATTTATTTAATGATTCCGAAATGTTCGACAAAAGTGCACTTAAAATGAAAGTAAGGCTTAAGATAGTGTAAAGATTACTCATTCGTTTAAATAAAAAAAAGAATTCATTTTTAAATTTATTTACTTCTTACCCATTTTAAGTACTCTTTTGTTAATAAATATTTTCGGTTATTCTAGAGGAAAGTAGTTCCAGATGGCCTTTGACCCTTGTAATTACTTAAGGTTCATTAAAACTACATTTAGGTGTTTGCTCCAACATTTCAATAGATGGTAGAACAACGAATCTAAATCTTTTAACAGCATTTTTTTTAAAAATACATTATATTTTATCTCTCTAGAGTTATTTAAGAAATAAAATTTGGTCACCAGACGAAATTTAATTAAGTATGTGATAATATGCAAAATGTAAAATTAGAGAATAAAAATATGATGTTTAGCATTTAGCTGGACGTAACACAATATTATTGCTATTATCTATTTTCTTATTTTTACAATTTATCATTTGACATTAAGTATAAATAAAAAATATTTAAAAGTATTTCAATTTGAATAATGTTTGCGAGCTTGAAAATAGCTGATTGCTGCGGTTAGTCCAACAGGTCAAGCGATTACTAATGTTTTTCTCTTTTTTTTTTTTAAGTTAATAAATTGGTAGCTTTATAACGTGTTTCAATATTTATAAACTTTCTTTTATTAAATAATTATGTTCGATAATTTAACAGGTTTGAAATCTATTCGCATACATTATTTAGTTTTCTTTCAGCTTCCGAGCCCCAATCTCAAGTCTGGCGACGGGAAGTGTAACCAGGCAGCAGTGGTTTACGACGTGAGAGTGCGGCTCTCTCGCTGTCTCTGTTTAAAATTTTCTCTCTCTCTCTCTCTCTCTCTCTCTCTTATCTTTGCCTTATCGCCGAGTGTAGTTGAGTCTTAGCGCTGAGATTCAGGGGTTAACTTCGCGCAGCAGGTGACCATAAATCGGCCATTGCGCATAATTAGGTAGGGGTCAACGGAGGTTGGCGTCTAAGATGAGTTGACCTGGGAAGTCACTTGAGTTCGGGAAGCTGAACCGATCAGTCGGAAAATTATTTGCATCTTGAAAAATAAAATTTCATGCGTGTTGGACCTAGCTACATTTAATTTAACTTCGTCTAAGACTCGAGTGCATCTGGTAAAATAAAACCATATTATTAACTGTCTTGTGCTAATTTTTTTCTACCTCATAAACTGTGGACGCCGTGATCCAGGACCCACTGTTATAAGGTACTGAATAATTTTTATTTACAGTTTAGTACTTAATACATTTGGGCTGCACGCTTCTGCTATTGAAGTGAACCTATAGTAACAACAAGAGAATATAAACAATGGGTCATGAAGTTTGACCAGTACTATCATAATACAGTGATAGACCTAATACTTTTCAAGTAAAATATTTCCTTACGCATAATCTCACTCTTCTCTTTTCTTCAATTCCATTAGGTTTTTTGACGGCTTAAACAAAGCAGACACAAAATTAATAAATATTAACATCATATAAATAAACTTTATGTATACTTATCAAAATTACAATTTTTTAATTTAACAATATGTAAATATTGATAGAACTTTATTTTTTTTTAAATCTTATATTACTAAATCGATACTAATATAAATAATTTCAATACTTTATGATTATTAGTTATTATTTTCTTATCTTAATTTTAGGATACTACTAACTATAGTATTATGAAGAATTCAAAATAAAATATTTTTCATATCTTATTGTAATTTTTTATAGGTAATTTCAATAGTTTAAAATTATCGGAATTCGTGAGTTTTTAGTCTTCAAAAATTTTTATCTGTAAAGATACTAAATCTATCGTAGAAAGTCATAAGACTTTTATTATTTGTATTTTATTAAAAAAATAGAAAAAAAGAATAGTTTTCGGCGCTTATATAATAATACTTATGAGACTTCAATAAATAATAATAGTACTTAAATAAATTAATCCAATTAACCTTCTTCGTGTTGATCATCAATTTTCACTATTACAAAATCATAATTATTATTATTATTATTATTATTATTATTATTATTATTATTATTATTATTATTATTATTATTATTATTATTATTATTATTATTATTATTATTATTATTATTATTATTATTATTATTATTATTATTATTATTATTATTATTATTATTATTATTATTATTATTATTATTATTATTATTATTATTATTATTATTATTATTATTATTATTATTATTATTATTATTATTATTATTATTATTATTATTATTATTATTATTATTATTATTATTATTATTATTATTATTATTATTATTATTATTATTATTATTATTATTATTATTATTATTATTATTATTATTATTATTATTATTATTATTATTATTATTATTATTATTATTATTATTATTATTATTATTATTATTATTATTATTATTATTATTATTATTATTATTATTATTATTATTATTATTATTATTATTATTATTATTATTATTATTATTTCTTTTTAAGTTAAATGCTCAGGGGGTTATCCCCGGTAGTCCGACTCTACCGAGGGCCTCAACTGAGCGCCAAATCATTACTGCTGCGATGCTTCATCAACAAGATGATCAGCATGCGCAGCAGGCCAAGTTTCGTTGTCTTAGGAGACGGAGGGATCCGAGAATTACCAAGTTTCGTTGTCTTAGGAGACGGAGGGATCCGAGAATTACAGCCTTTTGCATCCTCGATGCCAAAAACTCAACTTGCGATGAGCAAGTTGGGATTTTAGCCAATGCAGATACAAAATTCTGTTTCATCCCTCCTAGGACGCCAACAATGAGTACGACAAGCTTGACACGGTAGCCTGGGTAAAGTTTGCCAATTTCAAACAGGAGATCCTGATATATTTCGTGTTTGTGCTCTTCTTTAACCGTGATGTTATATTCAGCTGGAGCTGAAAACTCAATAACATAAATGTTACGAGCGGTTTTATCAAAGAGCACAATATCAGGTTTATTATGATCTATTTTCCGCGTTGTTGCGAATGGCACGTTCCAATAAATACGGCAACGGTCATTCTCAACAACTTGCGGAATATCTCCTGGCAAATAAGGCAGCACTGGTGTTTTATCGATACCGTGCGTATGTCTAAGGTGGTAATAAAGTACTCGCAGAGCAGCATTGTGACGCTGGACGTATGCACTACTTGCCAGCACAGGACATGCTGACAAGAGATGCATAAGCGTCTCAGGATGCTGTTTACACACCCTACACAATGTGTCGGGTAGCTGCATCTGGAGCACTTTTGCACGGTATTCGAGAGTGTTAATTACACCATCTTGGCAGGCAAAAATATACCCTTCAGTCTCGGACATCAGGCCAGCTGACTTAAGGAAGGAAAACGTCAGCTGCTCGGACAAGCCATGTTCACGCACGTGTTTAAAGAACACGCTGTGCATTGACTTGCCCATGTGTGTACTGAGCAGTTTTTGCTGCTCAGCGTTGCTGATGACCCTCTTGAATTCCTCCTTAGGGAGTTCAATAAGAGAATTTACTCTTCCGAGACCAAGAGATTTTGCCGCGTACTTGGCTGCCTTATATAAAAACGCTCCCTTATGCGCATTCTCATGCTGATGAACAATTTGCATAAGGAAGTCGTCTTCATCTGCTGTGAAATTGACAACTTCATATGTTAAACCCAAAACCAAACGATCGTGTAGACACTCCAAGCTCTGACGACCTCTCCCTCCGATGTGCCGGGAAAGGTATAATCTGGCGACTGAAGACTTAGGGTGCATGCTCCGATTTATATTCATGACTTTGCGTGTCTTGATATCGAGGTCTTTAAGCTCTTTTCGGGCCCATTTAAGGACACCAAAAGAGTAAAGAAGTACCGGGACAGCAAGCATGTTTGTTGCGGAGACTTTGTTCTTTCCGGAAAGTTCTGATGACCAGATTTTCCGGAGTCTCCGCACATACTCGCTGCAGAGAGTCGTTTTGATTTTAGGAAGGTCCTGCATAGGACTCCCCTCAATACCTAGATATTTGTACGACTCTCCGGCGTCAAGATGGTCAATGACGCTCCCATCTACCAACTCGATATCTTCACGCACATCAGAGCACTTACCCTTCACCAGATTAACGACCGCGCACTTGTCCAACCCAAATGCCATTTGGGTTTATTCTTATTATTATTATTATTATTATTATTATTATTATTATTATTATTATTATTATTATTATTATTATTATTATTATTATTATTATTATTATTATTATTATTATTATTATTATTATTATTTCGGATCGCCCTTCTTATGGGCATTTAACATTGCAAATCGTTTTGAATCATTTTTTTTAATCAGGGATAGAACTACCGTTTCGTTGCTTTTATTGACAACAATAGTCCACACATTGACTTTTTTTTAGACTTACCTTTTGCCTTCATTAATAATAATAAATAAAAAAAACTGATTCAGTTTTAATTTCAAAAATCTACGACATGGAAAAATAATGCATCTATGAAACAACTATTTCTTGAAAATAAAGCTATAGCCAGTATATGATTTGACGCGACCACCAGGTGACACGGCAACAGCTCTCCTGACGGTAATGAATCGGCTGGGACGGGCGCCGGTCAAGGCTCCGGTCGTAGCGTGCGTGGACGACGAGGTGGTTGGACGGGCATTCCCATACGAGCTGCTTGAGCTAAGTAGGCGTTTTTTTGCTCCCGGCGCATCACAGTACGGCAGTAGGTTTCATCACGAAACCTTCCCGTCTCCCGGGCCATCCGGTCACGGACTTGGCGGTCACGTTCTCCTTTCTGAAACAAAATTAATGAGTTTCCATCAGCCTCCGACTGCGTCTGGGCAATTTTAAATCCGGTACATAGTGATTGCCCAAAATATCTCTCGCCTCAGATTTTAATTTAACAACTAAGGGGCGGATGATTTTATTTACAGTGGTTGGTCCTAAAAATTTGTTAGCCAAACTAGACGAGTATTTATCAGCTTTCTTACTTAACTTCCGATTTGGGTTATATACCGAGTCACCCACTTGTAGTTTCGGGGGTAATTTAAGTCCTTTATCATGATATACGGCTTGTGTTTCACTTTCGATTCTCATTACGTCTTCAATTTTGTGCCGTAATTGATCAAGACGATTAACTCGATCACGCCATGAGTTATCATCAGAATCTAAGTCATCTATTCCGAGACTGGACACTTTACCCGACAGCCGTGATTCTTTGCCGTGAACCAAGTAGTATGGAGACCAAGGCAACGAAGCATGATAGTTACTATTATAAGCAGGCTGGAATTCGCCTGTGCTTATCCTACGACGTCTGATCTTTTGAAATAAATGCCCGAATCATTGGCTTAAGAGTATTATTGATTCTTTCAACCGGATTTCCTTGCGGGTGTGCGATCGTGGTGGGAACAGATTTAACTCCTGTTTCTTCTCAATAATCTTTGATCTCATGATTAATAAATTCTTTTCCATTATTGGTGATTAGAAACAGAGGATATCCCCAACGTGAAAAAACGCGTCGCAAACTTTTCTTAACATTTAAACCAGTCTCCTTACTGAAGTCTAAAGACCTCATGAAAGCGCGTATACAGGTCTTGCACGATCAACAAATACCTGATGGAAATGGGCTAGTCACATCGGCGGCAACTACGGCCCAGGGTTCAATTGGTTGTTGCGTGCGTATTGACGCTTGAGACGAGGTCTGCTTATACTTGACCTTTTTACACGTTTTACAGTTATCAACATACTCGCCAACATCGCGATACATACCAGGCCAATGATAACGCGTACGTATCTGATGATACATCTTATCGCGACTTAAATGTCCCGCGTCCGGTACATCATGGTTTTCTTTTAGAATATCGGGAATCTCATTTTTAGTCAAAACCAGTTTTCACGCGTCTTGATCCTCTATACATTCTTTCAAGTAATCTGGCTTACAATATTTCAATATATCCTCATTATTTATACGCCAATCAACAAAATTCTCCGGATACTTCCGTACATTTGCTTTCTTTACATCGTACCATGTTACGTGTGAGCTTACACCTTAATGTTCTACTGCGTTACCGAACTTACCGGGCCTAGCTCAGCATCTCTAGAAATTTAACAGGATGTTATAAAGAGTATGGGTCGCTCAGTGAAGGAATTACTATATGTGAATAATATGGATATTTGTTTATTGGGCTTCCCCAAAATGTGGGAGTACCCAGAAAAGGCCCTGAGGGTCTTTTTTACAAATCTAGAATAGCATAAATCATACGGATACGAATACAATATTCTTATAGCGGCATTAACTATATATTAATAGCGGTATCCTTATAGTGATCTGTAATTATAGCGGTAAAATGAAAGGAGATACAATATTGATGCGCGAGCAGATAACTATTCGAATCAGCTTAACTATGGTAACTAACTCTTTTTCTGCAATTGCATCTTGTAACGGGGTAGAATTCTTGTAAGCAAAATTCAAATTTAGAATCGACTCGCGCCAAAGGCTACAGTGACCTCCTCCTACAACAACGGTCGATCCAGTAACAATCTTTTTATCATTGGGATCACTGTTGTCGAGTTTCGACCAGTATTGGGTTTTAGAAGTTGGCCAGCCTACGAGTGAGGGTATGAGGGCTCCGGAGTTGCGAGTAATCGGCCTCTTGGCTATTGGCGGTCACCGTGTGTGGACGTTTTCCTGACCACGCTACTTACATTTACAACAACTATTACTACTACTACTACTACTACTACTACTACTACTACTACTACTACAACACTGAGTACATTGATATACGCCATATAATTAGCCAAGAGCTCATAAGCCCTCGTTGTGGGGAAGCTTATTTTGTTAGTTTTTACTATATAATTAATTGGGATATGGAGGACTGTTGTGAATTTGATTGGAGATTGGAGGACTGTTGTGGATTTGATTGGAGATTGGATTGTTTAGAGAACTGTTGGAGAATTTGAGGATCTGGAGGACGTTGGATTGCAAGGAGGTTGGAGTGTTAGAAGGAGTTGTAAAGTTTGAAGTAAGTGGAGTTGTCTTGTTGGTTCAAATCTTTTATAAAATATTAATTATAAATTCGTCGAGTCATTTGTAATTTATGTAAAATTGTAATTTATTAAATCAGTAGAGTCAAAATAATTCATTTAATAAGTAGAGTCAGTAATTAATTTTGTCAGTCGAGCCGTGTTGGATATTCTAAATAGTCGAGTCACATTTCATCAGCCATCTTTATATATTGTCCATGCTCATCTTATTCATTTGTAAGGTGACTTCGTCTCAATAAATGCCATAGTTCCATATTTTAGTTTAACATAATTACTTAATAAATTTTCCTATTTATATTATTCCTATAAGTATAAGTAAATAATAATTTCTCTCTTCTAAATTTTATACTGCGTGGCCCAGTCCGGGGAAAATCCTGCCCTAAGGCTGACTAGTCAAGCAAAGGTTGTGAAACACCTTAAGTTTCACATATGTGTGGACCCTTGTTTAATTAAGGCCACAAAAATTAATTAATTGAGCGAGTGGACCCATTACATTGGCGCCCAACGTAAAAATTTTAATAGCAAAATTTTAGGAAGGAGATTTTGTTAGCTCGAAACTGGGAAAATATTTTTTTTTATATACATAAAATTTCTGAGTTTTTTTTAACTTCCCGCTAAGAAAATCGAAGATTTTCGAAAATTTCGGGAAGTTATTGTTTTCACCCCGATTTGCAAAGATCGAAATTCCAACAGATGTCGACGTTTTGAGGTTCTAGGAAGCTATTTTCACTAAATTCCAGATGATGTCCGAGTGTATGTATGTATGTAAATATTCTGTAACTTTTGAACGGATGAACCGATTTCGATCGTCAAGGTGACATTCGACGCGGCTTGTTATTTACTATAATCACTTAATTTGAGCTTAATCGGTAGGGTACGTTCAGAGATATTTCAAAAATAAAATTTTTTCAAAAATGTTTTTATTTAATAACTTTTAATTTACTTGATAAATTGATTCCAACATTTGATCAGCTCTAAAACTTTATAAGCCGCGTCGAATTCCACCTCAGTCATCAAAAACGGTTCATTCGTTCAAGAGAAACCGTGAACGAAAAAATTAAAAAAAAAAATTTTTTTGAGTTTTTTTTTAAATTTCTCAAAAACGACTTGATAAATCAATTTTAAAATTTGATCAGCTCTAGAACGCAATAAAACTCGTCGATCGCCACCTCAACCGTTGCAATTGGTGAATTCGTTCGAGAGATATTGTTGGAGAAAAAATGGTAAAAAACGTTATTTTTCAAAAACAAAGGCACTCAAAAGTATTTTCGAGCTCGAAGAGCTCGAAAATGTACTCTCGACAATGTTTTCGAGCTCAAGGAGCTCGAAAACTGCAGGAAGTTTTGAGGCTGACCCGCAGGGTCAACTGGCAGTCCGATTTTTTTTTTGGTTGTAAAGTAGCGTCGGTTTGTGGGCGAGTTGTTGGAGTTGGTTTGGGGGACGGAAGGTCCACGTTCGCAACAAATCTTGTACTTTGGATTGTATATATATATATATATATATTTAATATTTTTTTTTTTTAGTTGGTTGGTTGAGAAAAAAAAAAAAAAAAAAAAAAAAAATATGTGACAAATTTATTTTGCGAATATTATTTTATGTAATTTTTATTCATTTATTATTTATCATTAATTTACACATGTTATTTTTTTTTATCATTAATCATTTATTTACAATTTTTATTTATTATTATTATTTTACTGTGTAAGAAATATGGGACTCGGTAAATTTTTACTGGGTAAATTTTATTCTGAAATTTAGGTAAAGTCAGAAAATATTTTTTTTTTTTTCCATGATTTTTGCTGACAAATTCAGAATAAATTTCTGCCGGGTGTTACGTTTTGGGAAATTATCCCAAATTAATTAAAAATAAAAATTATTCTTAATTATTAAATTTTATCCAGGTTTGGCCTCCTTAGAGTGTCTATAGACCCCTGGTGGGCCGTGGTCGTCGATTATTTTATTAATTATTAATTTTTAATTGTTTTTCGCAATTTAAAAATATTTTCGATGCCGGTTCCAAATCCGTATAATTATTTTTACAATAACAGGTGAATGTTAGGAAAATCGGCAAGAAACCTGAAGGAAACCCGAACTGCTGTTAAGCGCTCAGAGTTATAGGACAGGGTGGAACAGCTGATAAGCGCTCGCCCCTGGGTGGTAGTAATGTTATGGACAGGCCATGGTGTAGGTGAAAATATTGGGGGTGCCAATCGGCACCCCAAAATAAGGTTGAATTAATTTAAGATTAATTATAATTTATTAATTATGGCTGGAGAGCAGAGGTTTGAGCTCCATGAGCTCTCTCATAAGACTGACTATTTAGTCGTTATAAAAATATAATAGAGCCAACAGAGTTGACAAAATGTTGACGCTGCATCTCAGGTTCCCTGTGAGAGAATCTTCGTAGCCCGGGTATCATGCATCGTCATCTGTTTTGACTACCCGCGAGCCACGGCGACTCTCTTATTATAACCGATTTCCGTTACATTGTATAAAATTATTTTATTAAAAATAATTAATTAAATTTAATCAATAAAATATTACGGGAACGTAACACCTCCCGACTTAAGCAAGTCGCAGCGTTTTAAATGAATAACGCTACGACCGAAAATTAAATTCATGGCTCGATATAATCCAAATAGAATGTGTTATTGACTCTATATAAACAAAAATTGAATGTATGAATGAATCTATATAAACTATAGATGAATGTTTCGATGACTCTATATAAACCCAAAAATTAAAATCCATTTTGAATATAGTAAAGAAGTTCTTGTCCGTAGAATTTTAACCTAAACCTGAGACACAACGTTTATAATGTTACTTAAACTTAGTAATATGAAACTAAACGTTAGTATCTAGTAATTTAATTACCTCCCGACTCGGTTGTTTGGTATTATTGAAATGATTAATTCTAAAGTAACTGCCCAAGTCAAAATTCATAATGATAATGAAGTAGCTACCTCCCGACTTAAGTCAGTTACTATTTCTAATTTAAAATATAGTATAAATTTCAATTAATTTAAAGAAAGTATTTTCATTCAACTGATTTGATTCGGCGGTCTATTCGGCTGACTATTATTCTAATCTTCATTTCTTGAGATCAAAGTCCTGATTCCTCGTTGACTCGGCGACGACCTTTAAGGTGTTGATTAACGTAGTTGAACTCGACATTCCAACTGTTTCTGCTAAACAGTGGAAGTCTTCAAAATTAATAAAAATAAATAACTCGACGTGTATAATAGAGCCAACAGAGTTGACAAAATGTTGACGCTGCATCTCAGGTTCCCTGTGAGAGAATCGTCGTAGCCCGGGTCTCATGCATCGTCATCTGTTTTGACTACCCGCGAGCCACGGCGACTCTCTTATCATAACCGATTTCCGTTACATTGTATAAAATTATTTTATTAAAAATAATTAATTAAATTTAATCAATAAAATATTACGGGAACGTAACACGGGTAATTTTACTTGAGTTTCTTTGTGGCTTGCAAAGTAAAATAAAATTTTATTGACTACAGATTTATTTTATTATTTCTTCCCGAGAATTCTAAACGCATAAAATTAATTATATCCGTCATAAAATTCTTGTCAGCTTTAGTCTCGGAATTTTAAGCCGTTAACTACATAGTTTTTTTTTTAATCCTCTAATTACATATCAAAGTAAGTCCCATAAAATGTCGACTCGTTCACGAGCAGCAAGTACTTCGCAGGCAGAAGAACGCTGTAATAATGATGACGTTGTCAATGTTGCTGCGCGTGCGTCTAATGCCCCGACACTTCCGGTACAGCAGGGTACAGGGCAAGTACACCACTCGCCCCCACCCACGAAATCGATAGTTACTACCGCGTCTACTAACACAGTAACTTCTTCGGTACCGTCAGCAACCGTATCGACAGCTAGTAGCACGAGCGGAGCTAAGCAAATCTCGGTAGATACGCGAGTTAATAACGCTTTATCTCCTGGGTCTATTCTAGTATTAACTCAAGTCTGGGCGAGAATTGACAGCTTTGTAACAAATCAAATGCAAATTGGGGCCTGAGTTGAAAATCTATCGAGATTAATTGGGACACAAAATGATATGAATCGAACAAATGCTCAGGCAATAGAGAGACTAACTGAAGCCCTAGATCGACTGATGTTAGATCATGTTTATACTAACAATAATGTAAACAATAACAATAACTTGGTAAATAACAACAACTTAAATAATAATCCGGCTTAAAATAACGATGTTAATAATCTGGCTCAAGTGAATAATAACTTAGCCAATAATAATTTACTAGAAAACAACAATAGCAATCATAATAATAATCCGGTTTTACCACGAAATTCTGTTTTTCAAAATTTGGCATCCAATAGTAATTTAGCGTCAAATAGTCACTTAGCATCCAATAGTAATTTAGCGTCAAATAGTCACTTAGCATCCAATAGTAATTTATAGTCAAATAATCCGATTTCACAACAAAATAATTTATTTCAAAGTATTATCCAACAGAGAAATTTAAATAATTGTAGACCGGATAATTACAATAATAGTTCACAAAATCATAATTTATTTAATGTTCATGATCCTTTGCCAGCTGTTTCCGACCGAGCCGTCCCGGGAACTTCCTTTGGTACATACAGAGATCCAAGTGTGTCTCAATCTTTCCGCAACCCTATGATTTTGTCTAATCATGGTGCTGGTGGGGGGAGGGGGATACACTTGGACTATTCAGTAGAAGATCACTACCTAATCTATTCCAGGGTTTCGGGCATATTCCCGTACCCCTCTGGGTTGCTTAGGTGACCCGAGTCGAGATGACCCGAATATGCGCTTGGGTTTGAATCATGTAGGAGACCTAGCTCAGGGAAATCCTGGTTTTGATAATCGTTCGGTTAATAATTATCAACACATGCCACGTAGAAGTTTTGAAACGTCTCAAAGATGGAAAGATATCCGCTCACAACTAAATATGTGGTCATTGCGCTTTCTACAAGGTGATTTATCCGCGAACGATTTTATTGCGTCGGTCGAAGCCAGGGCTAACCGCGAGGGGTGGTCCGCAGAAGAGATTTTGCGTCTTACGAGTTATTTGTTGCAGGATAAATTATCGCGATGGTATGATCTTAATTTCCCAAGATGGCGGACGTATGACCAGTTTAAAGTAGAATTCTGTAGAACATTTGGTTCTTCTTAAACTGATCAACAAATTTTGATGGAGATTGGGCAAATTAAGCCCCAAGACGGTGAAAATAGCTGCGACTTAATATTTCGTATGCAGCAGAAGTACCTTTCTATGCGAATTCCACCGGCTGAATCAGAACAGGTAATAAGTATTCGTAATCATCTCCCTGACGATGTGCGTACTCTTGTTTACTCTCGTCCTGTTTTTAGTTACGAAAGTTTACTATTCGCTGTGCACGAGGCTACTGTGTCTTTGGAAGAGTGCAGAAGGATTTACGGCGCTGAGAAGTCTATGGTCAACAAGCATAATAAACCGAAGGAGAAGATCCGGTTCTCAGCTCTTCAAAGCTTCCAAGATGCTGAATTCAACTTAGTGGACGGTGATTACTGACAGCCGCTGTCGATTGAGGAGGTGAGAGAGCAAGAGGATGGAAATTATACGGTGTGTGCTGCGGCCAACAGCAGTGGACAATCTTGGCGAGGGGCGGATTACCGTCCTCGTCCACGTAACGATGTCCAGGTCCGTGGTGGACAACAACACCGTTTTTAATCTTCTACCCCAGCCACTCACCCTCAGCCTGTCTTTAATCAACTACAGCAGCAACCTAGTACAGTTCATTCTTGTATTTGTACTCAGTGTGGGCATAATCAGCACTCAGTGCCACCTTCTGCGCCTCCAAGACCAGTGGATCATAGCTACACGTTATTTCCATCGCGTAATCCACGTAGAATCACCACATGTCATAATTACCGTCAACCTGGTCATACGTTCGACCATTACGAGAACCCGCGTGCTGACGTATGCACATATTGTCAAGAACTGAGACATATAAGACAAAACTGCGGTCTACTTAGTCAGTCCAACTCGTCTGCAGCTATACCAATTAATGCATCATCATCAGGTAGCTATCCTCATGGCTCAGTTCACATAAATCCTGCTTTATTACCTTCCTCTGATCCAAAAATGGCCCTCACCAGTCTGGGTAGTTTCCCCTCCCAGACGTGGCGGGAGGTCAGTCATTCAGGGGAAACAGACTGTCGGTCCCGTAAATAGAGTTAATTCAAACAAAGTAAATTCAAAATTAAATTCAAAAGTAAATTCAATTTCAAGATTAAATTCAAATTAATTTAATTCACGTCAACGTTTTTTTGTAAAGTCAAATAAGATTGTAAATAAGTTTTCTAGTCAAATTAGTAGTTGTACCCCTCTTCAAGGGAAAAAGGTTAAGAAAAAGAAAAGGAAATTAACGCCCAAGAGAATTTTACGGGTGATTAATTGGCAGAAAAGGCAAAAGGAAAAGTTTAGGTTCGGTAATGTAAATAATGAGGTTGGGGTTGGCGGTAGGGACATCTCACAAGGGCGAGATGTCTCTCCCCCTGATATGTGTACGACGATACAGGTTAGGGACGATACCTCGGGACTGGGAGTTATTCCTCAGGCCCAGGTGGTTACTCCTGACGTGTGTTCGTCGACACATGTCAGGGATGCTGATGTCGAGCACTTGGGTGATGTGCTGACTGTCAATGAGGAGGAAATTGAAGTTTTGGATTTGGGTGTAAATAATTTAGAAGATAATGTTGTATATAGTCGTATATTTATTAATTTTAATTCTATTTTAAATAATTTGAACGCCGGTTACTTAGAGGGAGTTTATTTGGAAAGTTCCTCGGGTACCTCAGACATGTCAGTGACATTGAGGTCATCTGATGATTTAGTTTTAAGTAATAATTTTAATTTCAATCATTCATATCAATTTAATCGTAATGATAATTTAAAGAATCTTTCTGATCAAGATTTAATTAAATTATGTAGTATCTTACACGACGTTAATGATGGAAGCTACACAACTGATCTGAAATGTCTCCTTGATCTTTTTGAAAACGCGTCGTCTAATAATTCTAAATTAATTGAGTCTGTTGGCCCTGATGACATTTTGGAACCTCAAAAAGTTAATCTTGAGAACACACCCTATCTTTGTGGACTAGAACCTATCTCTGAAGAACACAAGGAGGAGGTTGAGGATATAGAGGATCCTATGGAGGAAAAATTGGATTCTGGCTTCGAGTCAGACCATTCTATACCTGAATATTTTCCTTCAGGTACTCCTCAATCCTCTGCCACTTCTCGTGCTTCTTTTATGCCTATCATTCTATCTAAAAAACATCTACCTGCATCTCTCATACATCGCATTGCATCCCGAACAGCCTTTATACCGGGCACTGGACTCTGCGCGCCTATCATCACTGCTTGTAATCTAATATCCATTTGGGTATTTGGAGTACAGTTGGAAGACATTATCGACACTGGCAGCGAACGCTCATATATTAACTCTCACATTTTCGAGAGGGTATATGAATTAAGCTCTGGTGAACTAACACCTGATGATACGCAGCGTCGTGGTGTCTTGTTAGCCAACTATACGCTCTGTAAAACTAAAGGCGGAGCCTCCTTTATTATTCAGGTCGGTAAAGTTGCGGGAGAGCAATACTTAAGTGCATTGGTCGGTGTTCGAATCTCCCGCGCTTGCGTTTCTCGTCGCTACTCTGAGGCCGGTTAAATGGAGCTGCGTCGGCGCGTTATCTCACGCAGACGGCTCCACCGGTCCCATTCTCATTTCAAGCTCCGCCCTCTTATCCAAGTGGGGATGAAGAAGAAGACGAAGCCATTATCATTGTTGAAAATTCACCGACGCTATAAGCCACGTGTTTTTTGTGTAAAAAATTAAAATCGTTTGCAATCGCTTTGACTTACTGTATTTGTCATCTCAAATTATTTTTCACTTAAAAGTAGATAAATTGTACTTATTATTTTTGTTATTATTTAAATTCATCTCAATATAAATAATTATCAAACTTAATTATTATTCATCTCACCGCGTGGTTTTGGTTGCCGCCAACCGCCATCTTTTTTCTCAACTCACCGCGTGTTACCGCGTACTTAAAATTCTACATCTCAAAATTAAAACTAAAAACAACGTGCAGCGTAAATAGCGTAAAATGATAAAATAAATATTTAAATTATTAAATAAAAAATAAAATAAGTGTTAAAATATATTTATCTTAATATTAAACATCATCTCATCCACGTTCCTGCCAATTAAGCGTCCCAGCATCTCACTTTCCTACACTTAAATTTAAATTTAATTTTAATTAAATATTTAAGTGACTTTTTTCAGTCGGTTTAAGTCATCAAGTAGTATTGGCGTTTTGGCGTCAGTAACGAAGAACACCCGTTTGAGCTTATTCATTGCCGCGAAAAACCTACTAAATGTAATATGTTAACTACTGAACAACGTGAAGACTTTGAACAATTTCTAAAACTTGAGATGCAAGAATTCGAGTCATTACCTAACCCGGGGCTGACTGATTTGGTTCAGCATACAATTGTGATAGAGGCTGGCGCTAAACCGGTAAGGATTCGTCCTTATCGACCAAGCCCAGCCATATCTGCTAAATTCAATCGTCAAGTCACTGAGTTAAAAGAAAAGGGATATATTCGAGATAGTGTGAGACCTTGGTCGTGTTCCCCTGTTATGGTTCCGAAAGCGGCGGGTGATCTGCGTTTCTGCGTCGACTATCGCCCTGTTAATAAATTGACATCTCCACCAGCGCACCCATTGCCAAATATGTTACGAATTCTCAGTGCGCCGCATCATGCCGTCTTCATTCGTACGATGGATCTTAAAGAAGCTTTCCACCAGATTTTAATGAGTGAGGAATCAATCCCGTACACTGCTTTTTTTGTGGAAGGCTTAGGCCATTTCGAATGGGTCTGCATGCCATATGGTCTTTGTGGTGCCCCCAGCACTTTTCAAAAGGCCATGGATAAATTACGTGAACGCTTTATTAAGCTTCTTGCTGATCATAAATTACCGATGGTGTGGGCGGAGAAAGTTCTTGCGTATCTGGATGATTGGGTCATAATTAGTGAGACCTACGAGGAACATAAAGAGCTTCTCTCTTTAGTGTTCGAAGTTTTCCGTGATGCTGGTCTTTTAATCAATCCTATTTAATGTAAATTCGCGCGCTCGGAAGTAAAATTCCTAGGTTTTATTGTCGATTGTGAAGGATTAAGACCAGACCCAGAAAAAATGGCTCCAATCATCCAATACCCCCGCCCCACTACTCGCAAACTTGTTTAATTCGCCCGTTGCGCGGAGCTGAAACACGGTACACTACAACTGAGAAGGAATGCCTTGCAGTCGTGTGGGCCGTGCGGAAGCTCCGTTGCTACTTGGAAGGCGCACCATTCACCGTTATCACCGACCATTCTTCACTCAAGTGGCTTCATTCACTTAAAGACCCCAGTGGTCGACTGACTCGTTGGGCAATTGAGTTGATTGCTAGCCAAGTCACCATCGAACACCGCAGAAGAACTAAGAATAAGGGCCCGGATGCACTTTCTTGCTTACACGAGGATGTCGAACCGGCCCCGTGGTCCGGAATGCTAGAAAACCTTAAAATTACGAACTTAAATTTTACTTCGGTACTGGCAAAAGACTGGTATGATGCACGCATTGAGAATGTCACTAAAAATCCTAATAATTACCCGGAGTGGTGTATAGTTGATAATCGACTTAAATATTATAAACCTGACTACTTAGAAGACACTGTAGATGATGAGGACGCATGGAAAAGGGTGGCGCGAGAGTCCGAAGTCCATGATATCCTTCGCAGGAATCATGAAGACCCGGATGCCGCTCACCTAGGGTGTGAGATGATGTATCAAAGGATACGCATTAAGAACTATTGGCCGGGGATGTATCGTGATATAAGCGAATACATTGATGAGTGTGAAGTCTGTAAAAAGACTAAGTACAAACAGACATCTTCTCATGCCCCTATGCAAACTCGTCAGCGTATTAAACCTTGGGCTGTCGTGGCAGCCGATGTAACTGGCCCGTTCCCTCGTTCCTGCAAAGAAATTGAATACATTTTGATAGTACAAGACCTCTATACTCGGTTTATCGATATTTATCTGTTAAGGAAACAAACCGGTAAAAATGTAGTTGAGTCATTACGTAATGCTCTGGGTCGATGAGGTTATCCAATGATTTTTGTTACAGATAATGGGCGTGAGTTTATTAATGAGACTGTTCGAGACTATCTGAAGAGAGTTGACGTCAAGTTTGTGCCACTGGCAGTTGCCCATCCCCATGGAAACCCGGTTGAGCGGATCAATAGAACCCTCAAGCCAATGATAAGGGCATATATCAATCAAGATCATACCCTGTGGGATGAGCATCTTGGTGACTTCCAGTTGGCATATAACTCGTCGTATCACGCGTCTATTCACTTATCACCTATTTCACTAAATTTCTAGGACCTGCTTTTCTGCGGGTGAGGGTATGAGGGCTCCGGAGTTGCGAGCAATCGGCCTCTTGGCTATTAGTGGTCACCGTGTATGGACGTTTTCCTGACCACGCTACTTACATCTACAACAACTATTACTACTACTACTACTACTACTACTACTACTACAACACTGAGTACATTGATATACGCCATATAATTAGCCAAGAGCTCATAAAATTGTAATTTATTAAATCAGTAAAGTCGAAATAATTCATTTAATAAGTAGAGTCAGTAATTAATTTTGTCAGTCGAGTCGTGTTGGATATTCTAAATAGTCGAGTCACATTCCATCAGCCATCTTTATATATTGTCCATGCTTATCTTATTTATTTGTAAGGTGACTTCGTCTCAATAAATGCCATAGTTCCATATTTTAATTTAACATAATTACTTAATGAATTTTCCTATTTATATTATTCCTATAAGTATAAGTGAATAATAATTTCTCTCTTCTAAATTTTATACTGCGTGGCCCAGTCCGGGGAAAATCCTGCCCTAAGGCTGACTAGTCAAGCAAAGGTTGTGAAACACCTTAAGTTTCACATATGTGTGGACCCTTGTTTAATTAAGGCCACAAAAATTAATTAATTGAGCGAGTGGACCCATTACAATCTTCAGCCTCGAAAATATCACTCCGCCGTTTTCTCTGAAAACTCTTTTCTTGCTGCATAAGAAAATATCCCTCCACCGTCTCCAACGAAACTCTTTTCTTCCCACAGTCAAAACTGCTGACCACACAAAACGTCTGCTCATCACGTTGTATTATAAAAGTAAGACTTAATGCGACTAATGTAATGCGATACTTATGTGCAACTGTATAGCGTCTGATGAAGTGCAATCAAATATATTACTTTCTGGATTTAGATTTATCTATTTATTATTTGTTAATTACTATTAGACGGATGGGCGTCAGCTCATTCGTCACACGCTCCCCCGGCTCGAAAAAGAAAGCCATTCTCCCGAATGTCTAACTCCTAATCCTTTTGCTGAACTGATTCCAACCTAGGTTTTTCTATCGATGTCGCTCCTTCTTCTTCTGTTTGTTTTTCCTTGTCCACTCGAAATCTTCGTTTTGTACATATCTCTAGTTCTTCTACCGTTGCAATTTTTCCTTCTTCTGTCCGTCTCTCATTCTCTGCTTGAATTTTTCGTTTCATGTATAATCTTGAGCACAATCCACATAAAATCAAAAATATTACGACGCCTAGTTCCATACAGAAATACACGGCCAAGGTCTTGATTCCCACGATTTCAGCTCGTATTCCTTCAATCTCTACCATATGACGCAGCTTCTGCCGCACTTCTGCCACTCTGACACCTCCTTTTTCCACAGTAGCCCCATCACCTTGTATTTGCCCTGCTGCGGCAATTAGTTCATCCAGAGCAATGTGAGTTTCTTACAGTATCCCTCCCAACTCCTTTTCAAACTCTGGCCGGCCTAGCTCTCTATCCATAATCTTAGCCACGATATGTACTCCTTGAGTTGGAGTTAAAAATGTTTCACCAGTCGCTGCTTCTCACTCTTTTCTCATACACATAACTCCCGTTCCGTTCACTGTCATTTCCTCGGTCTTATTTCCGGCTTAACCAATTTTTACAAGTTCATCACCCATGGCAACAAACAGCCAAGCGTTCCTACTGTATAACTTCGTCCAAAATGTCTTTTCTAACTTGACTACTCTCAATTCACACTCGTTGATATCGATGTTCTTTCCTGCATACAACCTTGCTTCGCACCCTTTACCGTCTTCCATCTCATATACGACAACTACACCAACCCCAAAGAATCGATTATTGACTACCTTACTCTTCCCGATGTCATCTTCCGTAAGTGATACATATTCGCCTTCCCTTATAGCGATATATGGTGTAGTTGGCATTATGATCATGGCGGGAAATAGATAATGTTTGATCAATCTATATCTTGTTCTCAACATCAATAGCACCTTCCATATGTATATGATTTTTTGGTTATAAACCCATAGTTCTGCATCTCTGATCGCCAGCAATGTTTTTATCCCCTCTGAACCCATACCAGTAGGAAGTTCCATCCCCTTACTGTATTCCAAAATAACATCGATGGTCCGCTGAAAATCTGACACCGACAATATCCCATTGTAAATCTGGCCCTCAGTTATCATGAAAGAGGCAAAAAACAATCTTATACTAACGGTCTCGCGCACTTCTAACTCCCCTTCAAACTGATCTAAGTCCAGTTCATTTTCTTCATTTCCTTTTTCAATGCTAAATTCCTCTTGGAGTCTGAGTATGACGTCGTTATCCTCTGTTCTTGCTAAACTATCATTACCTTCCGCAAATTTGGATATTCTCTCGTAATAATTCATTAGCTTGTCTGCATCGTCTGTTATCTGACCTCGAAGTCATCGCAGTCCGCAAGATCTTTAGTGAACAGTAAGTTCCGAAGTAAAAAAAAAAAAAAAGATAAAAACACAAAGTAAAAATAAATTACTTCTCTTCATTTATACACTCTTTATTTTTCAGGGCTTTGTGTTCTCGTCTCGCTGTGTTGACGCAATCGATTAGTTACGATTCTTATATGTACATATTTTTTTTTGCTACTTCCTATTTGTAATAAAAATTCTACAAAAAAAATTTTCGTTTGTTTCCACGTTATTACCTGCACGAAGCGTACCTCATTTCATTTTTATTCCTATACTCCCCCGGCCCTTTTTTTTATATTTCAGAAATAATTTCTTGGTTCGAAATAAAGATTTCTTGAGTCAACATAATTTTTCATGAATGCATACGCCGTTTGCAATTCAAGCGTGTTCCCTCTCTTTTTTTTCACATGCCGTCCTGCAAAATTACAACGTCTGTACAATAATGAGAAGAAAGAAAAAAAAATTTCATGGTAAATTCTCTAATTTTATAATAAAAATTTATTTTTCATAAAAAAAAAATTCAAGTCAACCGTATTGTTTATAGTGGACTCAGAAATAAATTATTTAGATAAAAATTCTATACATTTTTTTTTAACCCGGTGCTTTTTATTTTACCTGACCCTCCTTTTTTTCTTTTTTTTTTTCGAATTCTACAATATGATAATTATCATATAACTATGAGTAATTGATTATCCAATAAGAATCATTAAAAGCCTTAATCCTATCATTTATGGTTTATCTAAATAATTTTATTTAAGTTGAATTTTACACATTGCTTAAAATTCAAAACAGACATTTATTATTTCTCTTAATTTTTCAAATTTAAATTGTAAAATATAATAGTTACAATAGAATTAAAAGGAAGAATAATTGTTAGACAATTATAAAGTAATTAGTTATGAATTGAAAATAATCTACAATTTTAATCGTAACATCTATAGTTTCTAAAAAAAAATTCATCTAAGTTAAATTTTACACTGCCTAGAATGCCGCCGCAGGCGCTGATTATTTTTCCTTAGTTTTTTTTCTTTTCGAAATTCTAAAATACAACAATTATAAAATAATTATAAGACAATGAATATTAAACTAAAAAGCATTTAAAGTTTTATCATGTAATTTATAATTCGCCTGAAAAAAATTAATTCATTCTAAATCCTACGCTGCTCAAACCTTGAAGTAGACACTCGTTAATTTTCCTAACTTCCCAAATTGAAAAAATTTTTTTTTTTTTTTTTATGGGTACAATAGTTGTAACATAATTATAAGATGGTGACTTTTAAACCACAAACAAAAAATTATTTAAAATTTCAATCATAACATTTATAGTTTATCTAGAAAAAATTTATTTAGGTCGAGATTTATACATTGTTGAAATTCAAACCAGATATTCATTATCTTTCTTAGTTTTTCAAATCGAAATTTAGAATGACGGATTTTATTACATAACTATGTAGTAATTAATTCTAAACTAGAAATCATTTGAATGTTCTACCCCATTGTTTATGATCGACCAAAAAAAAATTTATTTAAATCGAAATCTATACGTTTCTTAAACCTTGAAGTGGACACTTATTATTTTTCCTAACTTTTCAATTTAAAATTCTAAGATGTAATAGCTATAATATAATTATAGGGCAGTTAATTTCAGACTAAAATCATTCAAAAGTTCAATCATAGCAGCTATGGTTTATATATATAAAAAAAATGCATTTAAATCAATTTCTAAACCATACAATGCTTGCGCCAATACTTATATACATTGGATGGGAAAATTACTTATAGGACTAGTACTTATCGGGTAGTATTACTGATCGTTGGATCTTAGCATACATTAAAATATTCCTTCTCTTCCTTCCATCGGTTAAGAGATTTCCTCAACGTTTTATTAATTCCCCTTTTTCTTTTAAAATTGTGATTTAAATTTATTATTATTTTTTTTTGTATATTAACAACAGGACTGAAAATAGAAATTATGAAGAATCTAATGTAGATAGGTTTATTATTATATTCTGTAATTATTACTAATTATAATCCCATTTCCGTTATTACCGCGAAGAGGGAATATTTTCATTTTCTCTTTTTTCTCATTCTTTATCTATTTATATATATACCTGTAAATAATTAAAAAAAAAATCATTCTCCTTTTCTTTTGATATCTATATCTACTTTTTTTCAGCATTTATTGAATATTCCTGAATAAAAATTCTTTATTACATTCGTTCGTTCAAGGTCTTATAATTGGGATCTAAACTCTGTCAATGGTCCTCTTATCAAAAAAATATCATATTACTACATTCTGAAGTCAGAAAAATGACTTCATTCATTCTCTGAATGTCATCGTCGATGTATTGGATTCAAAATTCTCTTTTGTTTCCTCCTCTTTTTTTTTTGAAAATTTCCTTTCTCTAAGTCCGTGTCATACAGGGGTGATATCAAATGTGTGTCTAAGGTGTCAAAAAAAATTTTTTGACTCTTCAACTGTACTTCACCGCCTGTGTAATACTATCTGTAACATTTTAAACTGTGTTTTGTTTTGGTACAGTGTTAAGTGTGAAATTCCAAAAACTGTACTCTACACAAGTGAAGTTTTCGAAACACGTGCTTATATAAGGTAACAATTGTTCATTTCCTTTTCTCTTTTCTTCCTTTTTTTTTATAAGATTACAGTGTCCTTAATTAACGAAATTTCCTAACTTTACTACCTGCTCCTGAGACAGAGAGAAAAATTTTTCTCATAACTCTTATTAACTATTTCTCCAAAAATTTTATGTACGTATGTAAATATTATGTAACTTTTGAACGGATGAACCGATTTTGATCGTCAAGGTATCATTCAACGCGGCTTGTTATTTATTATAAGCACTGGATTTGAGCTTAATCGGTAGGGTACGTTCGGAGATTTTCCGAAAATAAAATTTTTTCAAAAACGTTTTTTTTGAATAACTTTTAATTCGCTCGATGGATTGATTCCAAAATCTAATCAGCTCTAAAACTTTATGCCGCGCCGAATGCCACCTTGGCCATCAAAATCGGTTCATTCGTTCAAGAGAAACCGTGAACGAAAGAATTAGAAAAAAAATTTTTTTTAGTTTTTTTGAAATTTCTCCAAAATGACTCAATAAATCAATTTTAAAATTTGATCAACTCTAGAACTCAATAAAACGCGTCGATTGCCACCTCAACCGTTGCAATCAGTGAATTCGTTCGAGAGATATCGTTGGAGAAAATATGGTAAAAAACTTTATCTTTCAAAACCAAAGGCGCTCAAAAGTATTTTCGAGTTCGAAGAGCTTGAAAATGTTTTCTCGACAATGGTTTCGAGCTTAAGGTGCTTGAAAACTGCGGGAAGTTTTGAGGCTGACCCGCAGGGTCAACTGACAGACCGATCTTTTTTTTCCTTTTTAATTAATTATACTTACAAAAGAAAAGAAAATCCTGAGAAAAGTTTTTTTTTTTTTATTTACTATTAGTTGAATTTAAAATACTTTCAATTTCTTATTTCCTAACATTTCTCTTTTTTCTTTCTTTCCAAAATTCTTCCAGCTAATTGTACATCAAAATTAAAGAGAAGAGAAAAAAAAAATTATTATACCTAAAAATTTAAATGTTCATAATTGACTATTTTCCCATAATTATTATTAAAATACTTCTAATTAAACCAGAATTTAACTTAAAAATCTGAAAAAAAAAAAACTTTACATTTCCAAATAATTATAAAAATTTAAACCACATTTAATTAATTTATTTATGGCATTTAAAATCTGAATTTAAAAAAAAAATTTTATTCCAAAAAAAATATAATTCTCTCTCCTTTCAGGTAACTCACTATGCCGATTTCCGTGGGCCTGCAGTCATTTCACCGTCGCTTGCTTCAACTTCCGCGAGATGTTGATATTTATATCTCCTTTCCCCCGTGCTCTAGAGCCTGTCTATTAATATATACCCTTTTCTTCCTAGGTTATCAAACGACTTAGGGACATCCTGGGTATTTTGTGTATGGGCCATTACTCTTCACTAATGGCCCTAGATCTCATGGATGGGATGAAAAGTCTCACCACTCTCCATCTCCCCGTCATCTTCGAGGATTTATACACTTTTTTCGAACGCGTCAATGAGGTGCGCATCGCTCAGCATGTTCGGGCCCAGATTTCGTTTGATGAGTATAACCAACCACATCATTATTCTGGTGATCTGGGCTCAGTTCGAATCCTTCTAAACAACATCCAGGACCTACTGGATAGAACTGCTTAACTCTTTTCTTCCTCTTTTTTTTTTTCGCACCCCTTCTTTGTAATTTCATTTCACTTTTTTCGTTATTTAGAATACTAGTGAGTGTAAATATTAAATCATAGATTTATAACTAAATTGGGTACTAACAAAAAATAATATTTTTTTTTTTTGTAAAAGCAGATGAATTTTTCGTATATTTAGTCGGACTGCATTCAAAAATTTAAATTATTGACAATTTGCTTTCCTCTATATCTTAAACTGTCCCTATAAAATAAAGTTATGAATGATAATTATTAAAAATCGATTATTACTTTGAGGAATTATCCAATCAATAATTTCTCCATCAGTCTGCCTTGCCCCTCTTTTTTTTTGTCTTTTACTTAATCCTATTTCATTTATCCGTTTTTTATAGTATTCATAAAAAAAAATGTTGATTATTATTATTATCCTTCTCTTGTTTTTTTTATGTATATATATACATATGTCTTATTTAAACAATAATTGAATAGTAATTAAAATTACGCAATTGGAGAACTTCGTACAGTGAGAGTAAATATAAATAAAAATTCCTTTTTACGAATTAAACAGGATAATTTTAAATTATCTAAAGAAAAGTTAATTGTTGTGTTACGTTTTGGGAAATTATCCCAAATTAATTAAAAATAAGATAATTTTTAATTATTGAATTTAATCCAGGTTTGGCCTCGTCAGAGTGTCTATAGACCCCTGGTGGGCCGTGGTCATCGATTATTCGATTAATTATTAGTTTTATATAATTTTCGCGATTTAAAAATATTTTCGATGCCGGTTCCAACTCCATATAATTATTTTTACAATAACAGGTGAATGGTAGGAAAATCGGCAGGAAACCTGAAGGAAACCCAAACTGCTAATGAGCGCTCAGGGTTATAGGACAGGGTGGAACCGCTAGTAAGCGCTCGCCCCTGGGTATTAATAGGGCTATGGATAGGTCATAGTGTCGGTGAAAATAATGGGGTGCCAATTGGCACTTCACAATAAGGTTGAATTAATTTAGAATTAATTATAAAGTTTATTAACTATATAGAAAGCAGAAGTTCGAGCTCTATGAGCTCCCTCGAAGGACTGACTATTTTGTCGTTATAAAAAATATAATAGAGCCAACAGAGTTGACAAAATGTTGACGGTGCATCTCAGGTTCCCTGTGAGAGAGTCGTCGTGGTCCGGGTCTCATGCATCGTCATCTGTTTTGACTACCCGCGAGCCACGGCGACTCTCTTATCGTAACCAATTTCCGTTACATTGCGTAAAATTAATTTAATAAAAATAATTAATTTAATTTAATCAATAAAATATTACGGGAACGTAACAGTTGTTTTACGTAATTGGCTAATCCTCATGTTATTTTTTTTTTATTATTGTTGTCTTTATAATCAATCTTTTTAAATATCTTGTAATTCCCAATCTACGTGCCGTAATACAAATAAAAAAAAAACCAAAAAAACAAAACGTTAGTATGCTTTTAAATTGATATTTATAATAAATCTGTTTATAACAGTACAAATTATGCGTAGCTCGTTAGCTAATATTATCAATAAAGTTAATTGTTATAAACTGTAATTTTTCTTGACCGAAAAAAAAAAATTTTTTTTTTTGCAATTTATTCAAATAGTTTTCACCATCATTTGAAACTTCCCTTCCCCATTTTTTTTCATTACTTGTTATTATCATTTTCATCCTATACTCTTACAACCTCACTGCCTTAATTTATTATTGTTTTCTAGATATAGGTGCAATATTTGCGACACGCTCATTTCGGCACGTATTGTCTCTGCTTGAGAGAGAGGAAAGAAAAGTGAATTTATGAACGAGAAAATTGATCATAATTAATAATAATACAACAACACAACTAACCTAACAAAAGGAGGTAATTGGATGGGTTAGAGGGAAAAGAAAGAATTCAAATCTATCCGATGGATTCGTGGTGCCAATCGGGGATGGTTTTAAGTTTTATGATGAGCTCTTCATTACTAATATTACCAACGATTTCGTCGAACACATACTCTGGCAAATCTTTTAATGGTATCTTGCTGTTTCTTGTCGCGTTATTTAACACCTGAATAGCCCGTTTCATAAGCCTTTCCCTGTATCTTGCTGCTACAACTTTTTCCAACATTCCATTCCCATAGTGGCCGATCTTTCCTCGTTGAAGATTTAGGACAAAATCCTTATGCCTTCTACCTTTCGTTGATGCTTTCCATCGTCGATAGGTGTCACTTCTCTTTCCCCTTGACGTATTAACACACTTTTCTTCATTTCCTCCACTTCCTACTTACATTTTACTTCATACTCCTCTTCATTTTGCTTCAAGTACAACAATTCCAGCTCCAAATCCTGGTTTATCATATCTCCCATAACTCTTTTCTTTATGAGGAACTGTCTGATTATCAAATGCGTCCAGCTGACGTGTCCCTCAATGACTGACCATATTTCATCCGGCTCTTTTTCGTATCCTGCAGCAGTAATAATATTCAATAGAAATAATTTAATTATTTAAATTATTTGTAATATTAAATAAAAGAATTAAAAAATCGAAATTATGTTTATTTAATATAATTCTATTCAAATTGTATAAATTATGAATTTAATTTTCAATGACTCGAACAAGAATTAAAAATTTTAGTATTTAAAATAATAAGATTATACGTAATCAAGAGCTCGATAATTAATAGGCATAGAGGACCGATTTGCGGCGATTTCCATAGGCACCATCATAGGTGAGGGGTAGCGTGCGAGACCTAGATCTAATTTTGTTACCGAAAACTAATGTTATTAAGCAGAGTTGAATGCTTGCGGGGTGTGGTGTAAGAAAAGGCGTACGTGACGATCTCGGGTCGAAACTTCTAGAACAATGACTCAGTCTGAAAAAAAAAGGCGATGCGAGTTCTCCTTGGTGGAAGAAAGAGGGCCATTTCCCATGTTATTAGATACGGGTTATTTTAGTCTGCTGATTACGGGTTATTAATTAGATTTATGGTATCGGTGTTTATTGGTTATTGAACCTTATGTCATTATCTTTCGATTGGTTATAGTCATTTCTTTCTATCGTCAGTGGTTTAAGTGTTACACCTATTTTTAGTTACAATATTCAATAAATTGCAATTATTGTTAGGTTTGTAGATAAAAGTGCATTAGAGAATTATTTTGATAATCTTAGGTTTTCGTTATTTTGATTATTCGTCGAGTTATTCAAAGTAGAATTTAGCGATATAGTCGTATGCGCTATAGAGAGAAGTGAAGGAATACATCACGCGATACGTCACAAGAAAAAGCGGTAGTAAGAGGATGAGTCATGAGACACGCCTTGAGAGAAGGTTCTAGATCCGAGTCAATGTTATTAGATGAGCATTATTTTGGATTGTTAATTACGGATTATTAATTAGGTTTAAGGTATAGATATTTATGGATTATTAATCCCTTCGTTATTATCTTTTAATTGATTATAGTCATTCCCTTCTACTGTTATTGGTTAAGATGTTATACCTATTTTTAATTATTACGGGACAATTGTTAAGTAATCTGGAATTATTATTGATTCGATCAGGTAAAGTATTTTATCGGATGATTATGATATGCGTAGTTTGTCATTATGTTAATTATTTATCGAGTTATTCAAAGTAGAAATTATCGATATATTCGTATGGGTTAGAGAGAGAAATAACGAGATACGTCACGTGGTACTTCACAAGAAAAACCTTGAGAACGCGAGAAGGCAGGCCGTAGTAATTCTATTAATGGAAGAGAGATGCAATCCCATGCTATTAGATGAGCTTATTTTAAGTGGTTAATTACAGATTGTCCGTTGATATTGAGGTTTGAGTGTCTAACCATTATTAATCTATTTTTCCTTATCTATCGATGGGTTATGGTTATTTATCCCTATCATTATTAGTTTAGAAGTTATGCCTGTTTTTGATTTTAAATATTTAATAATTTGCAATTATTATTAATCTCATCGGTAAAGGAACACCAGTGAATTATTATGGTAATATCAGTTAATCATGATTTCATTTATTTGTTGAGTTATTAAAGAAAGAAGGTATGCGCTTACGTATGTATTAGGGAGAGGCAATGGGGAAGCGAAATAGCTAGCTTCCTTGATTGACCTCTGATGGTTAGTTAGTAAGTATATAGGTTTTTATCTAATCTCGGATTCTATTTTTCTTTATCTACTGATCGATTATGATTTACTCTTATTGTTATAGATAGGTGGCTATAAATTTAATTATTCTCTGTAGGATGTTAAGAAATTATTATAATGGTTATTTACTCTGTCATGGTATGTTATGGTTGTCCAATGTTATGCAGTTAGTCAATTGTTATCTTATTTTTTCTTTATCAGTACGTTGAAATATTGCATCTCAAGTTGTTAATATTTATTTTACAAATAAATTTCTTGGGTTATGGTGCAATAGCTACTGTTCTGTATTGAGCGTTATTTATGATTTCATTTACGTTCAATTGTGTCAATCATAGATTTAATTACTTTGTTTTTGTTAATAATTATCAGTTTGTTTTGTAGGTTATTTAAAATTTTAAATGAATTTCGATATTATTTAGGCTAGTAGATACTAGAAAGAAATGCGGAGGGACCATGTGAATTGATAGTTTAATGTAAAGTCAACGATGCATAAATGTAAAGGTTATCGAGGTAGTGACACTTGACTTCATAAATAAAAACGGAGGAGCATCGCGCGGCACTATTTGAAAGTGGTATTGTTAGGGTTGCAATCATTAGGAAGCTTATCATGGTTTAAATTGATGCGCAATTTATTAGTTAGTTTATTATTTCTTCGTAAGTAATGAAAAAAGGAAATTTATGATATTCTTTGTTTACATCAACAAGTTTTGACCACTCATCTGAATTTTGATCTGTTCAATCTTTAGTTTATAAGAATTTCTTTCTGTTTATTTAACTATACGTCATTTTCGTATTTTCGCATGTTACGCTGTAACATGTGTCTTCCTCGTTATCGGAGGAGTTTTCGGACGTGGAGATGCTGGCGAAACCGCCTCGCTATCTTCTGGTCACTTAGCTGGCGTAACCGCCTCGCTAGGTCGGTTGCGTAATGGGCGTAACCGCCTCGTTATCTGCTTACCTTTAGAGATGCTACCTGTTCGGTAGCGAGTGCTGACTGACTTTGGGCGGTTTTGCGGCGCCTTTTGTAGTGATTTGTCTCCCGAGGGGTTTTCCCTTTTCTATGTCTTTGGTGACGTTAATTGGTCCTTCTGTTTCTTCTCGTTTGCCTTCCCCTAGATTCAATTATTCACTATACTAAAACTTAGAATTTTATTTATAATGCGTGAATAACGATACTCACCCACGAAACTCAGTCGATTATTATTACCAATTAGGAAAAATTTATTAATTTGCCCTGTTACACCTCCCCACTCCCCCCCAGTCTGTGGCGTATGTGGGTGAGTATTATCATTCAGGAGTTTTTTGGAAGACAATAGAGAGTGTTCTTTATAAGAAAAGAAAAAAAGTTCTTCTTGACTAGTCTCACTAGTGACAGAGGTCAACCATTGGACCGGCAGCTTCTTGTCAGGTTCAGTCGTACACTAACCTGTTTACATAGAAATTATGAACAGAAAATAACTTCAACAGAATGAGATGCCATTCTCAACCGAAACAAAACGAGATATATTTCTTTGAAATTAAAAATTCTTTGGATAATAAAAAAAATGAAATTCTTTCTTTAGAACCCTCGAAAATTGAAGCAACCCGGGAGTATTTCCGGTTACTGCCACTCTGAATTCTCGGGTATGTATAATGGATTACCGCAGATACCCAGATCCAGGACATCATCTAGCTCGTCGATCTCTTCATCATGGAAGCGGGGGATCTCTCCTTCTACTCCCGAGTCATCCGCCGCGTAGCCTCGATTAATTTTCAATGGGACTTCATCGGGAAATCCATGTTAGCCCAGTTAGGTCCTCTCCGTGTTCTTCTTCTTTTTGTTCCCTTTTCCTAGACTAAAGGAAGGGGCGGTTGTGTTGGTTGCTAAAGTACCAGGTGTAGGTTCCACAGGTTTAGTGATCGTAGCTGGTGACTTTATGATCTTGGTAGCTGTAACAGGTCTGGACGAGGACTTGGTGGTAGTGTTAACTGACTACGACGAGGATTCTGAGGTGGATGGTAGTGGGTTCAAGGCCCGTGATGGTTCAGCTGTTGGTTGAATGGGTCTACTGGAACTCCGAGCTCTGCTGGATTTCCAATGTCAGACCATGGGAGGCGTAACGACGTGTCGTCACATTGCTGGGTCATTTCTCTCCTAGCTCACTAGAGGAACTAATCCAGAGCTGCCTTTCTCTGTTCCCTTCTCTTCTGGTAAATCAGCGTCCTCTTCAGTCGCTTCACCTCCTTGATCTCAGGTTCTGTTACCTTAATTACCACGCTCGCAGGTCTTATGCGAGCTGGAACTCCTTCTTGTTCCTGGCCTTCTTGGTTATATGCCAAGTGGCGTCGAGGTTGAAGAGGGTCTATTCTTTTCCCAAGCCTCTGAAGAGCCAATCTGTGAGTGGGTTGACTTTCTTGATGTCCCTCGTTCCTACGGTCGTCCGTTGAATGACGTAGATCTTCCTTGGACAAACCCTTTCTTCTTCTGGTTGAATCTCTGTCTCCTCGGGACAAACCTGAGTTGCGCGTCTCCTCCCCTGGCTGTCTTCTACTACCTCTGCCCCCTCGACTCTGGGTAGAGTGGCGTTCCATCTCAAAATTTTTAATGTTATGGTTATTTGTTATACTAAATTTAATTATTTGAAACAGGAAAATTAATATATTTGTTATGCCAGAAGAAAAAGCATTTAGCGAGGTTAAAGCACAGGAATAAGCTTGTCGTAAACGGGATTGTACCTTTAGGCGTGAGCTAGAGCGTAAAATTATTAAATCAGGGATACAATGAGCTCCCAAAGACTTGCCCGTGTCATTATGCAGTTCTACAACCAGCGGACTAATGATCCGTTCTACTTTTACTGGACCCAGGTATTTCTGACCCAGACCAGATGAATATTTCTTGGCTTTGCTACTGAGTTTGCGGTTGGGATAGTAGACCTTGTCACCAACTTGAACGTGAGGGATGAGCTTATTGGGGTTATAATATTTTTCTTGACGTTGGCTTTCCTTCTTCATAACCTACTCGATTTTGTGTCTTAGTTGATCCAGTTTCTGTATTCTTTGTTTCCAGGCCGAGGGATCTAGGTCCATATCTTGCAGTTCAGCTACTGGCAATTTTCCAGCTAAGCGTGGTTTGTGTCTATGTACCAAGTAATAAGGTGACAGTTTGAGAGCTGCATTGTATGAGCTGTTATAGGCTAACTGGAATTCACCAATGAGTTCATCCCATTTTGTCTGATCCTTCTCGATATAGGCTCTTATCATCGGCTTCAGAGTCTGGTTAATTCTCTCTACGGGGTTGGCCTGTGGGTGGGCGACTGCCAAGGGGGTGAATTTCACTCCGACTAGCTTTAAATAGTCTTGATCGGTCTCATTTTCAGATTCTCGTCCATTATCCGTAATCAGGAATAGTGGGTAGCCCCGTAGATGGGAAGTGTGTTTGAATGATTCCAAATTAGCTGCTCCGGTATGCCGACGGAGTGGGTACAAGAGGATGAAGCGTGTGTACAAATCCTGGATGAATAATATATACTGTTGCCCTCGTTTTGACCTGGTGAAAGGTCCCGTAATATTCGTGGCCACCACAGCTTAAGGTGCTATAGGTTGTTGAGTCTGCATTGGTGCTTTAGCGGCCGTTTGTTAATATTTCACCTTTTTGCAAATTTCAGAAGCTTCAACGAAGTCCGCCACATCTTGGTACATACCTGGCCAATAATTCTTGACCTTGAGATGCTCATCCATACAATCGCGACCCAGGTGGCCGGCTTCGGACTCTTCATGATTTTTCTTTAACACCTCCAGTATCTCCGGTTTACGTAAAACGATTTTCCAAGCTTCGTCATTCCCGATTACCGACTTGAGAGGATTTGGTTTGTGATACTGAAGACGGTCATCCACGATCCTCCGGTCAGTAAAATTATCAGGATGCTTGCGGACGTTGTTGAACTTTGAGTCGTACCAGTTTTACACTTGGATATGAAGAGAGTGGATACCTTCCAGCCTACTTTTCACTTCCATCCAGTCTTCAGGTCCTTGGTCTTCATATAGTCTAGATAAAGCATCAAGACCTTCGTTCTCAGTGCCTCTTCGATACTCTACAGTGATCTGGTGGGACAGTAACTCTATAGCCCATCGAGCGAGTCGGCCATTAGGGTCTCTTAACGAGTGCAACCACTTACGTGCAGCATGATCTGTTACTACAGTGAACAGAGAACCTTCCAGATAACACCGTAGCTTCTGGACTGCCCAAACAACTGCTAGAGATTCCTTCTCAGTTGTGGTGTAGCGGGTTTCCGCTCCTCGTAGTTGCTGGCTCAGACAGATGATAAGAAATTCTTTTTATGGCTCTGGGTCCTTCTAAACCAGGAATGCCCCTAACCCAGTATCGCAAGCATCCGTATATAAGTAGTATAGGAGTCCAAGACGAAGTATAGCCAGTGGTTTTGCGTCTATCAAGGTCCGTTTGAGTTCTAGTAAGGATTTTTCTTCCTTATCACCCCATATCCATTCAGTAGTTACTCCAGTCAATTTATTTAATGGTCCCTGAGCTTTGGCCACGTCTTGCAGGTGCCGATGATACCAGTTGACTAACCCCAGGAAACTCCGAAGTTGTTTGCGGTTGTTAGGGGGAGGATAGTCGATAATCGGAGCAATTTTCTCAGGATCAAGGTGTTGTCCATCCTTGTTTACTATAAAGCCCAAGAATTTCACTTCCGGTCGGGCAAACTTGCATTTACTAGGATTCATCGATAATCCAGCATCCTGAAAGACTTCGAAGACCTTGGTCAGTAGTTGCTTATGTTCTTTATACGTTTCGCTGATGACAATGCAGTCATCCAGGTAGGCGAAGACTTGTTCATCCTATTTCAGTGATAAAGAACGATGTACCAGCAGTTGATCGAATCTTTCTTTTAGCTGGTCCATTGCTTTTTGGAAAGTACTGAGTGCCCCGACTAGTCCGTATGGCATTCTGAGCCACTCAAACTGCCCTCGTCCCTCTACTGCGAAAACAGTCAACGGAATTGAATTGACTGCCATCCGAATCTGATAAAATGCTTCAGTCAAGTTCATTGTACTGATAAAGATAGCCCCATGGAGTGCACTCAATACCCTCAGCATGTTGGGTAGTGGGTGTTCCGTAGGAATTGTCTCTCTGTTGATCGGTTTATAGTCGACACAGAATTGCCACGTTTTGTTCGATTTGGCTACCATGACCGGAGAGCAAAACCACACGATACAGCTTGATCTGATAAATTTTTACCTCAGCAATTCGTCAATTTGTTTTTTTAACTTCTCGTTAATAATTAGGCTACGTCGATAAGGTTTAATTCAAACGGGGGTAGCATCCGACTTCAACAGGATCTCATGTTCCACGATGTCAACTAGACCTTGATTGGGAAAAGCTTCAAACATTGACATTTTCTGCTGGAAAAAATTCTTAAAATCTCCTTGTTGCTCCGTTGTCAAAGAGTGACAAGATAGCCTGGAATTCCGCCAGTTAATGCTCTCAAACGGGTATTCGACTGGACTGGCGTCGAACCACCACGTCCGAGTCTGACAGTCTATTGTAATCCCGAATTGGATGGCGAAATCCATCCCTACTCAGTGACTTAGGTCCTTGAGGATGCTGAAGTATGGCTCTCCAGCTACTGAATCTATCTGCACAATAAATGGAGCACCACCTTTCGTCTTACGCAAGGTGTGGTTGGCCAAAAGTACGCCTTGACGAGCGGTATCATCGGATTGTCATTCACCAGAAGCATACTCATGAATGTCCTCGTAAACTTTGGAATTAATATTGGAATATATGACCGTTCACTCCCCGTATCTAATATCCCGTTGAGTTTGACTCCAAAAATCCATAAAGAGACTGGTATCCTGGCAGTGATCGTAGGTGCACATGGACCGGTACCAGGTATAAAAATTTTGCGAAGTGCTAGCTTGTGCTTAATAGCTGCCAACAGAGTTTGATTCTTCAAAAAGTTAGGGAGAAAAGACTCGCGTGAAATGCTTCAGTGGCGTTTTAAACCGTCCGGAGAAGCTTTGTAAGCTTTTTAGTCTGGCGGCTCGAATCCAGGATCCAGTTCCGCCTCCCAAGTAGCATCTTCCGACTCATCATCCTCAAAAACCGGGGAGATTTTCTGGAGATGTGTCTCTTCCGGGTGAATAACCCTTGTTTTGTCTTCCAGTACCGAAATCACCTGGTGTACCATCATCAAATCCTATCCTTCATGCACCAGATCTATCATTGCATCCTCGGATATTAGATTTTCTTCACCCTCAAAACTGAAAGACAGTGGTGATGCCTTAGTATTATCCACCCCCTGTCCTAAGTATTGGGGAAACGTTTTATTCACCGATCCCGGTGGTATTTCCTCTTGTGTCTGCAACTCCAAAGGAAGTGGCGATGTCAAAGACATTCCGCCTGCCTTTCCTCAGATGGGAGGAATAAACCTGTAACATTACCTCCTGGCATTTTTAGTTCATGAATTTTACACTTTTTATTTCCTAAATTTACTTTGATATTTTTATTTTGCTTACTTCCTAAATTAAAATTATCATTTTTATTATCTAACCCAAAATAATTCCTATCATTTATCTTAAAATTATTATTATAATCTAACTTAAAATTATCAGTTATGTTTATTACTTTTAATTCATCCTCAATTAACCAATCATTCTTTCCGAGAGTTAAATTTTTACCGACAGCAAGCGAGCATGCGCTTGGGCGTTGGCTCAACGCGGTACTTCTATCCCCACTCGAGCGTGTATTCATGATGGCCGACTGATGGGCCCGACTATTATCCCTACTCATAGCCAAATTCATGATGGCCGGCTGACTCCCCACTCCTTTTTGTGAATGAACAGACGGTCGTTGCCCTAGTAACCCAGAGGTCCGAGTGCTATCCCCTCTCTGTTCGTAGTACGCAAAAGCCTCTACTTGAATGAACAGCTAGTAGTTGACCTACTAACCCAGAGAGTACGCTATTCCCTCTCGCATCAGAGCACGTGGTGTCAGACCGATGGGCCGTATCTACTGCCGCTGATACTCTGCCGCTTGTTGCCAGTTGGCGTTCTATCTTTCTTGTACTTTCATCTTCCCCATTCCCAACTTTACAGAAGCTACATTTGTTTTTATTCTAATTCTTTATTTTATTATTAAAACGTGTTTTGTTTTTATTACGACTCTTAATTACTTTTACTTTTAAGTTTGTCCCCAGATTATGAATGTTATCATTGACCTGTTCTGTCGGGGATTGTACATGAACAGGTGTTACTCGTTTTTTCGCGTGGACTGGCTGGCGAGCTGACGTCGCTCGCATTATGATGAATTACTTTACGAGGCGATGTAATGACCGCTGTTGTAAAGTCACAGTTTGCTATTGTGTGAACGATCGTGTGGCAAATATTGCAGACATCTTGACGTGGATTTTCACATACATCTAATGTGTGTCCCGGTATTCCGCAGTTGTAGCAAGGCCTTAATCCGCTCTGCACAATCACAGGGGTGTGGACGTAACTAGTTGATGTCACCTGGGGAGCTTGACTGGTTAATGTCTCTCCAGACGTGGTATATATTTGAGTATATGTGCTTCTTGAAGGAAAGTTATCCTGCTCTCTTGGCTGGACTGGGAAAGCTCCTGACGATTTCTGGTAGTTGATCGAGTTTCTTGTTTGTACTCCATAACGAGAGTTATATATCCCTCGTCCAAGTTGGGTTCTATATGTATTCATGTTGCTGCAGTTGGACCACTACTTCTTCGTCGTCATAAAGCTCTTCTTTCTCTTCAGGGCTAGTTTGTATCAGTCCAAATCGTCTTTTCTTTGAACTGGACCGTTTTATCACTTGCTACCGATCTCTGTCCTCCTTCAATGCATCTAATGACCTCGTGTACTATGTTCAAAAGCTCTTCGTACGTGTACGCTGGCATTGAGAATACTAACATCCTCAAATCGTCTGTGAGGTGATTTCTTATGCTTTCCACTAGTTCTGCCTGTGGTGGTGGAGTTTGCATTGCCTGGTATTTTTGTTGTACCTCTAGTATGAACTCGGTTACATGTTCAACTTCCTTCATTCTTATGTGACTTATCTCCATAAGAATTTGATAATCCGTTGAAGGACTGCTGAATGCTTTCCGAAACTCGGTTTTGAACTGTTTATAATTTTCTCAACGACTGTAGTTTGCATCATACCACCTCACTGCTCCAGTCTGGAGAACGTAGCTCATTACTCGTAGTAATTTACGATTAGTCCAATCTTCTCTGTTTGCCCGTGCTTTAGCTACCTGCAGGAAGTCATTTACTGATGTACCTTTCTGGGGAAAGCGCAAGGTCCAAAATTTCAAACTCTGCTGGATATCTTTCCATCTTCTTTCGTCCGCCGGATTTCTCTGGTAATCCCCAAAGCTTCCTTGGACTACTGGTTGAAATGCTGATGTTGGTGCTGGCGCCCTCGGCGCATTCGAATAATAAATGTCCACCTGAGGAAGATCACCAGGTCCATATCTGTTGTTGTGTCCCCAGGCTATATGCTGGTTTTTGTGTACCGGTGCTGGGAGTGTTCTTGGGTACGCTTTTACCGATGATCTTTGAGCTGAGATGTAGTTTGGTACCGTACTGTAGTATTGTGGTGGAGATGGCTCTATTGGTTGATACAGTTGGTGTTGAGATGTTGGTTGGTGAATGGATTGCAGTCTAGGTGGATGAGCTGCAGATAACTCCTTCCTCAACAAACCGTGGCCTACCAAGTTCACGGTTAAGCCTATCAGCTGCGAATTTGGTGATTGCCAATCCACTGGAGTTAAGTAATGGCTGAAAGTGAGTTGTGTTCTAGCGCGTTTATTCTGTTCAACAGTGTGTGTTGTGATGACATCATCTCATCTAACATAAGAGTTAACTGATTGATAGAGTCATTGTTGTTGTTGTTAATTTCTCTTTGTGTGGAGTTCATTCTACGTCCTTGCTGTGTGCTGTTATCCACTTGCTCAAATATGGTTTGTATATCAGGTGGAATACCCTGCCCTGACATTGCTTCAAGCCACGGATTCACATTATTCCCTATTGCTGTTGGTAGAGATACTATTGAATTTCTCATCGACATGCTTGGTGTCGTTATCGTAATGCTTGTGGTTGTTGTTGTATGAGTAGTTATCGTTGAGACCGTTGTATTGATACCAGCCGTTGTTATTATGTTACTTGCTTGATCTCCAGCAGTCATTGTGACGTTAGTTTAGATTTGTGGTGCTAATGAGGACATCCCGAGCGTTTGACCTGATGTCACGCTCTGTCATGTTATCACAGTCTGGCTTCCAGCCCCGACTTGTAGCAGCGGTGTTTCCCAAGATGTGCTGCTAGGGTGGGAATACCCACGTCCCATAGGAGTCCTTTGGCGGGTTCCATTTGCCTGGGGTTCTGCATTTTGCGTAGCTCGTGAACGGATATTCATTTTAAACGTATTCGAACAGGAATATTATTTTGAGGTAAAGAAAACTAAACAAATACTAATAAATTTGCTACAGGAATTAAAATTTTCCTTGAGACTCTATTCCATTAAAACCCGAAGGAATTAGATAAATTGTCAAGGGATTTACTACCAAGTAATTTCTTTCCTTAAATTATTTAACTGAACCCATATTCCTTCAATTCCTTTCCTCTCCACCAGAGGGATTTTTCCCTTTTCCTTGTCTCTGGTGACGTTAATCGGTCCTTCTGTTTCTTCTCGTTCGCCTTCCCCTAGATTCACTTACTCACTCTACTAAAACTTAGAATTCTATAATGTGTGAATGACGATAGTCACCCACGAAACTTAGTCGATTATTATTAACAATTAGGAAAAATTTATTAATTTACCCTGTTGCATTATATTTTTTTATCAAAAATATTTTATTATCCCTAATTAAAAACTTTGATTAAATCCGATTGAAGCTCGATCGGACTTTGATTGTATTTTTTTGAATGATCAGACATGACTGCATGAATCATGCTTGATCATGCATAAGTCACCCTTGACCATGCTTGATCTTGCCAAAATCATGCTTGATCTTGCCAAAATCATGCTTGATCATGCACACTGATTTTTTCCCGAAGGGGGCAAGTCGTTGATCATCAATCAGACGATAATGAGTTACATCTATTTGAATCACTCAGTATAGACTCGAAAAGATTACAAATTTATAGCAGAGCAGAAATCCAACGAAAACTATTTACTTCTGAGATTTATAAAACTAAAAAAAAATAGCTTTTCAGTAAAATTGACTTTAATTAACAATAATGAAATTTATGGATCAATAAAATTTTTTGTGGAAATGAATAAAATTGTGCATTTCGTTTTAGAGAAATTTGTTATTGAAAAAAAAAAAATTATTTCGTAATTTAAAACAATAAGTTTAAATAGATCATATAATACCTATAATTTAAAGTAAAAAATTAACTTTTTTTACTATAAATCAAGTGAAGATGATAAGTCACGTATTGCGTATAGGAAACATTGTATGTGATAATTTGAAATTATAAAAAAATAACTTTTAGGTATTTAGTAATTTATTTGTTAAGAAATTTTATTTTTTTGTAGAAGGTAAGTTAATAAATTGGAGATAATTAAAAAACAAAATGATTTTACTATTTTAATAATAAATCTAATCATGTTTTTATCATTCAATTCTTGTTGTCATTCATGCCCTTGCATGATTATAATTTCGTATAAGTATAATCCGTATAAACATACCCAACCATAGAAACTCATAAATAATAATAAGCACTCTTGCAAGTACATGCATGATTGATTAAGTGACGTAGAAAATGTTTGAGCATGACCAGTCTTGACCAAGCATGAATCGTGTACGACCATACAAAGTGATACGTAATCATGCAAGCTCATATATGACTATATAAAGGACGCAAAAAATAATTGTGAATTGTAACAGGGTAAAATGGATTCCCATGACTATTTATTTTAATCTAAATTTGAATTTGTCCACGGTTGATAACGGGTCCTAATTATTACCCGGTCTATTGAATTAAGCGATTCGACGTGTCACCGGTTGTCGCTAATCAGTGAGACCCGAACATCTGTCCCTCCCCTTGGCTAGTTATTTAGTGGGCATGAGTTTTCCGAGGGTAAATCGAGGAGACCCGAATCGAAGAAGATATAAGTGAGTGTGGAACCAAAAATCGAGGAGAGTTGTTCAGGTGACGACAACGGCAGGACGCAGATAAAATATCCAGATTTCAATAAACAATTTAACTGGGAGCTGAGTGTGCGAGAGAGAACGGGACCGGAACGATGGCTGCAAGTAAAGAGAGATAGCCGAACACCAGCTTTTAGCAGACAGCATACTGCAGCCACGGGACAGCTAGTGTTGTGGAGTTTAAATAAAGGTAAATTTATAATTAATTAAGGCCTCTACTTTAATTGTTAGAGGGCCGAATTAATTATAATTTTTTACTTAAAATCTTTCTGTTAGTCTCATAAAATAATTGATTGAAAACCCAGGCCTACCGGTCGTGTTAATCGCGTCTCGCGTCTCTAGTTTGCCACTTTGTCTGCAACTCTAAATTTATTCTATTCGAGGCCTCTCGGCCGGAATAAAATAAATTTCTGTCGGCCGCTTTAGACAAATTTTCGGTATCGTAAAATCGTAAATTCAGGCCCGCGTGACACCAATTCACTGGCCGAGTATTCTAGTCAATTTCTAAGCGTAATTCTATTCGTAAATTTAGTCATAAAATAATTTTAATAAATTTTAAATTATGAATCAAATATCTAAATGGTTTAAATTGAAGTTGTAAAAGACGCTAGAAAATTACGATAAGGTTGTTATTGAATAAATTGATGAAGCGGATTATTTTGTCAGAAATAAATTAAGAATAAAATATTATGAAAAAAAGTTAGTAAAATTGTAAGTAAAATTAATTAATTAATGATTCAATTAAAACTAGAAATTAATTAATTAATAAATATAATGAGTTAAAAATAGTGAGCTTAATCATAATAAATTAATTGTGGAAATTTATATTTTATATTGGAAAATTTTATTGGAAATTTCATTATTGAAATTTATTATTGGAAATATAGTCAGGGGTATTCGAGAAAATAGTGATGATGTCAATAAGATATGGTGAGTAAATTAAAGTAGAGTCAACTAGTGTTAAGTAAAATTAACTGTGTCTGTGATGAGTGCGGTGGAAAATTTAGTTTTAAATAAATATACATCCAGGGGATGATTTTTAAAATAATATTAAGGCTTACCGTCCAAGGGACGAGTTATTAAGTTTGGTTAATGTTAATGTCCAGGGGACAATATTAAGGTTTACCATCCAGGGGACGAGATAATTTAGTTTGGGTGTGGAAAATGTCCAGGGGACGCATTAAGTTTGTCATGAGGACTTTAGTTTGTCATAAGAATATTTAGTTTGTCATAAGAAATTTAGTTTGTCATAAAAATAATTATTGTCATAAAGGTTAAATAAAATAAAAGCAAGGTGCTTATTAAACAAAATTAAAACTAAAATTGATTAACATTTTTTCAGCCTATTTTACGATTCCTCTCCTCCCTCACAAAATATTGCAAACGACCCTGAGTAATTAAATTAATTAATTTAAAATGAAATTCTACAACATCCAGTTCTGGAAGGCCGAGTCCATCTTCCATTGGCGCCCAATTATTCGACTATAATACTAGGTGCGACCAGACTTGGCAAGAATAACCTCTCTGTCATAGAATGATCAAGCTTGATCACATCTGATTATGTATACTTATACAAAGCTATGCGCGGTCAAGTAGGCTCGAGCTCGATCATTCTGGCCGCTCAAAAATAGATATGGATAGTTATGTATGATTAAGAATGGTCACGGATGCCCATTTAGAGCCATGTGCAGTCGTGCATGATGGTCTTCACTGGGTTGAGTATTATTATGCATGACCAGACTTGGCCAAGCATGAATCGTGCATAATCAAGCTTCATCAAACAAAAATTATAAATGATCATGCAAGAACAAGCTTTATTATGCAGGCTCCGGCACGTTATTTTAATTTCTATTGAACATATTCGTGCACTGTCAAGTATGACTGGTGTGTGAATCATGCAAGTTCATGCATGATGGTATATCACCATTCATAATTGAAATATATCGTTGAGTAGGACTTTGCGCGACCTTGCATGATTCATGCCTGATCATACATGATTCATGTGAGATCATGCCTGATTCATGCTCGACCAATCATGGTCTTGCATGCTGATTTTTTCCCGGGTAGCTAAGTTATAGATAATTAATTAAAAAGATTTTAAATTCACGTTAAATGAATGGGAAAATTTTCTTTTTAATGTGTACAAAGATGTTTTGACATGGGACTTGAAAAAAAAAATAGTCATCTCAAACGAAGCACCCTAATATATATAGATTAGGGTGGCTCTTAGCAGGGGTGTTTTTGAATTTCTTCGCCCCCAGCGGCTCAAATGGTTCCAAATTGATGTAAAAAAATTTCCCGAAGATTTGAGCTCCTATTATTAACTCTTCGATAGTCCGCATTCGAACCAAAGTTTTTCATGGAAATAACAGGAAAAATTTCTTTCGTTCTTTAGAATTTTTTAACTCAGGGACAACTAATTCTAATATAGTGAAACATACATGTTTTTCTAGAGAATTTAACGCTCTACAAGAAAGGTCTCTTATAATTTTTCGCTGAATTTATTGGTTCGAAAGTTATTTAAGCTCAAAGTCTAATTTTTATATAATTGTCAACATTATTAGGTAGTTTTACAAGATATCCACTTGTGTTATAAAATTTTTTACACTTTTTTTTTTTTTTTAAAGCAGTGAATCAAAAAAAAAGAACCTCGATGTCTAAAACAATTCTGCATCAACTCTGACCTAACATTGTTACAAAGTACGTATATTGTTTCATAGATGCTGCAACCTATTTCTACAGATTCCCATATGGCTTTAAGATAAATCATAAGCTAGATAAAATCTGCAAGCAAGTATTCTTTTCAAATACATCTTCTTCAAGTTTCGCTTAAATCTTCTGTAAGAAACTTGATGAAGAATATTCGTCAAGTAACTTGCTCGAGAGAGGTCTTAATTCTGATCTTTATCACACTCAAGTCGATGACTGGTACTATCTTTGTTGCACTTGCGCAGTTAATGAAAATTTTGTCCACGTATTTCCATAAAACAAATGCACATTTTCGAGAAATGAAATCTTTGATTGCTAGATTATAGACTAATGCATCGAGCAAGGTTGTTAACTTCACGTAGTGAGGTTTTGCTTGAGAGAAAAGCTTCGACAAGTATTACTGTAGACCCTCCTTTAAACAATGCTGCTAGAGGATCGGCTCGAAAAATTGATAGAATACATATCTCTCGTTTTCATAGTTCGAAGAAATTTTAGTTATGCAGAAATGTGACACTATGAACTATTATGCTTTAGAGGTACTCTAGCAAATAAATCATGATGATCGTATAAATAACAGAAAAACCCAGGAAAAAATCGGCATGTGAAAACTACTAGATATGAGTTTATAAAAAAAGATGATGAACAATGAGTTATTTATAATATTGTAAATAAATTAAGTCTTAAATGAATTAAAAGCAATATTGCGAATTAACAAAGATTTTTTGAAAATCGGCATGCAGTTTTTTTAACGATTAATATAGAAGCAAACGTTAAGCTGACCAAAAATTTTTGGTATTGAATTAATAATTAAATCCATTCGACGGAAAAATACTTCAATAGCTTTACAATATGATTTTTCATCACAGGTCAAGAAAATCATAAATCTATAAATATATTAAATTGATTTGTTAAAAGTGATGAAGTGGATTGAGGACACGGTACTTACTTTTTATTAAAGTAGTGTAATAAATTTATAAATAATAAACAATTAATGACTGCGTCATGTTATTGTCTTATCTAGGTGTTCCATAAGCTATATAAGTACGTTTTTTTCTTATTCACAGAATGTCAAAATTTAAACATTTAATCACTCAGGATTTCAGTTTTTTTTTCAAAGAGCATCAGTTATAAATAAAATTATCATGGAATTTCTGGCAATAAACTTTATTATATTTTTACTGATAATTATAATTTATGCTGGAGCAATAGAAGAACACGTGATTGATCCTGACGAAACAGATCAAGTTCCATGGCTAGTTTTTATTGCCAAGTACCCGGAAGGAAGGCTTTCATTTGGTTGGTAATATATAATAAAAATTTTTTGCATAATCGAAATTTTTGGAAAAAAATTATACTTTTTTACAACCGGAGCTTCAGTATGAACACCGTTGAATTTTTATTAATTTTATTATTCAATTTCATTTTTACTTAAAGCTTTAAGAAAGATTCTTTTAGACTTATGCAAAATAGATTTTTTTAACGATCTTTGTTCAATAAAGAAGAAGGATGGGAAAAGTATTAAAATGCTTGGATTATCCAGCAGTTAGGTTGCGAGATATAAATTTTAATTCTTTGTTTGTGAAGAAATTAACCTATTAAGGATTTTTATTTTCCACTATTCACATTTTGTAGATTAAATTTAGTTGTTAACTGGTTAATTTGCGAGCATACAGTTATTTATTTTATTTACACTAACGCAAAAAATTAAAGGAACAGAAAAATTTTATAAATTTTTTAATGAATTTTGGAAGGCTGTAACTTTGTGAAAAATAATTGTATCGAGATTTAAAAAAAAGCATTTCATAGTTTGAAATCTCTAGTTTCAGCGAATTTTTATCAAAATTTTTTCAGAGCTCCGGTTATTGCGCAAATATGAGAAATACCGCGAGACAAAAAATTTCTAAATTTTTTTTTTTTTTTTCCGAAGAGCCCACGGACTGTGGAAAAATTTTTCCAACTAAACCAATGCGTCGGCCATTTAGCAAATTTATGCAGCTTCGATTTGGCTTTTTTTTTAACCTCGTGGGACGATTTGTCGCAGAGATATCAGCCTTCAAACAAATAATAATCCTTTTGGCTTTAATCATCAATATTTAGGGTACCAATAATCGCACAGTAAAATTGGGGGTGGCGTTAAAAACTTAAATAAATCCTCTACAAGATTCTGTCATCGTTATCTGGAAAAAAATTTTTTTTTTATTTTTAACATCCATTAGAAGTAATTACAAAAAAATGATTTTTTTTTGTTTTTTAGTAAATCAACCGCTACTCTGTAAATATCGATGAAAAGACTATTGTTGCCAGGGACTTTTTTAGCTTGATGTACTCCCAATAACCCTGTAAATTTTCAAATTGATCTACTGAACCGTTTTTTGGGGGTGATCGATCAAAGTTTTGCTAAACAATTAAAGAAACAAGTTTTGTTCTTTTCATTGTGTAATCATAATCAAAATGAAAAAATAATTTTTTTTTTTTCTGTTTTTTCATTTTTGCGTTAGTTACTCGGTAAATGTGAGGGAAAAAGAGAAGAAACGAAAAATTTCCAAAAAATGTCAAAAAAAGTCAAAGAAAACAAAAAAATTGAGACTTTTTTTCTGTGGTCGGAAATTTTATTTTGACATTTTTTGGAAATTTTTCGTTTCTTCTCTTTTTCCCTCACATTTACCGAGTAACTAACGCAAAAATGAAAAAACAGAAAAAAAAAAAATTATTTTTTCATTTTGATTATGATTACACAATGAAAAGAACAAAACTTGTTTCTTTAATTGTTTAGCAAAACTTTGATCGATCACCCCCAAAAAACGGTTCAGTAGATCAATTTGAAAATTCACAGGGTTATTGGGAGTACATCAAGCTAAAAAAGTCCCTGGCAACAATAGTCTTTTCATCGATATTTACAGAGTAGCGGTTGATTTACTAAAAAACAAAAAAAAATCATTTTTTTGTAATTACTTCTAATGGATGTTAAAAATAAAAAAAAAATTTTTTTTCAGATAACGATGACAGAATCTTGTAGAGGATTTATTTAAGTTTTTAACGCCACCCCCAATTTTACTGTGCGATTATTGGTACCCTAAATATTGATGATTAAAGCCAAAAGGATAATTATTTGTTTGAAGGCTGATATCTCTGCGACAAATCGTCCCACGAGGTTAAAAAAAAGCCAAATTGAAGATGCATAAATTTGCTAAATGGCCGACGCATTGGTTTAGTTGGAAAAATTTTTCCACAGTCCGTGGGCTCTTCGGAAAAAAAAAAAAAAAATTTAGAAATTTTTTGTCTCGCGGTATTTCTCATATTTGCGCAATAACCGGAGCTCTGAAAAAATTTTGATAAAAATTCGCTGAAACTAGAGATTTCAAACTATGAAATGCTTTTTTTAAAATCTCGATACAATTATTTTTCACAAAGTTACAGCCTTCCAAAATTCATTAAAAAATTTATAAAATTTTTCTGTTCCTTTAATTTTTTGCGTTAGTGTATTTGATTGGCACTTGAGATTAGTTGAACATGTGTCACACTTACTAAAAAGCTAGTATTTGTCGTAAGAGGTAATTTGAGATTCGCACAAGAAGATCCGTATCACGATAAATCACGATACACAAGATTTACTGTAAATCAACGCAAATCATCGAGATCTACCATGAATTAACGTTAATGGTCATGACTTACTGCGAATCAGCGCAAATCATCGTGACTTAGCGTCGATTACTGCAAATCATTGCGGTTGCTATTAATTGACGAAATCTTCGTGACTCACCGTGAATCACTGCAAACTATCATGATTAACTGTGAATTACCGTGATTTGCTGCGAATCATCGTAATTCTATGAATTTAGACTCAATTACCGTTTTGAATTTATTCAATCACCATGATTGTTATAAAGAATGACTATTTATTCATTTTTGCTTATTAGGTAATAAAATATGTAAAAACAACAGCATAATCGCAGTGATATCACTGGTTAATGTCTCGAACTACAATTAATGAAGTTAGGGTATTTGTAAATAAATTGTGTTTGAATTTCACTTAATAATTACTATTATATTTTGAATTGATAAAAAACACAATTATTTGAATTATATAGTTATAAGTTGTTACGATTGAACTTATTGATAATACGTTAATAGATTTAACTACGTGATATACTCGTTTTTGATACATATACATATAGATGGATAGATATATAGATATAGATTGGTGGATATAGATAGATAGATCAATGGATAGTCGAAGACCGGCGACTTCCAGTTCTCATTTCGAAGTGTCTCGATTTTTTACTTAAGTTTTCGACACTAATTCTCAGCGTATGTAGTTAAGATAGGTAAGGGCAGAAAATGTGTGGTTATTTTTGTTTAAATAAAAATTATTGGTCGTGTATTATTATGCGAGTATGAAAGAGGATCTTAAATATTGTACGAAAATATTCGGAGAATAAAAAATGTAACAGATGTTCTCAAAATGTTATTTAAAATGAAAGAAGTTGAAGTAGAAATATATCAATTGGTCTATTGGGGATTAAAAAAGACACATTTTAAGTGAGAAAAAACCCCAATTTCCTAATTTTAGGCAACAATGCAAAAAAATAGAAATATAATCAGACCCACCAGGACTCAAAATGGAATTCAGTAAAAAATATGGAACATATTTATGGAAATTTTGTAAATAAAAATTTAGCAATTAATGGGGATTGACTTCAGAATTTTTAGTATTTTTAATTTACTTAATATTTTTAACAACCTATACATGTAAACAAATCTCATTTTTCGGAAAAAATTCTTAACGTAAATTGAAATAGTAAGAACCATTTATGTGTATAAATTATTAATGACTTATTAATTTAATCAAGATCATTACTGGGGTACCCTTATCCATGATCAAGCCGTTCTTGCTGCTAATGAAATGTCCTATACTGAGTAAGTTAATATGAAAACACCATATGCATTGTATTAACCAGATTACTTGACAAATTCCCTTTAGCAAGGTTTTTATGGGCTCAAGAATGCTGCTAGAGAATATTTCTATGAAAATTATATTCTATTATGATAAATTTTATCTTCAATTACAGTACAGCAGATTTGATGGTATTTACGAATTGCAATGTGAGGTATTATCAGACGTCCACATGTATTCCAGAGATAGTTGAAAAAATAATACGTATTGACGGCAAAGTTGTACTTCTCATTCTTAAGAAACCATTGGAAATAAATAATCCGGAGTATGATATTATAAAATTTGCGATCGGTGACAACAACAACAGCGAAGATTGTTATATTCCTTTTATTGATTACTTTCATCAATATAATGATTTTGGTAAGTATTTGAATTTTCAAAAACTGTAAGACTACTGATATTATGTGCGAAATTATAAAGCAGTCATTTGGCTGTTTTTTATTCCTAAGAGAAATATTAAAATAGGCTCAAATTTATCGCGTTAATGGATTTAGTTATAATTTATCATGCTATATAGAGATCGTATACAAATCCATGCATTCCCTATAAAAAATATCCAAATAGGAATCCAGCCTAGATTCTCATCTAATTTCCTACAGGAATCCAGGAGACATCTCGATATAGATTTTGACATGAGCTCCTATGGGAATCCACTAAATACCAAATCCATATAAGAATTTAGTACGAATCCTCAGGTGGATTTTCACTTCGATTTTTTTTGGGAATCTGCACTATGTCAAAATCCATATGATAATCTTGTATGAATCAGGAATCAGGAAAATTAACAAAAATCGTCACAATATTGATACGGATACTATAAAAAGCGTTGCTGTTTTCATAAACTTTCCTGGAATACAATACCTTTGTACGATTCTTAATTTAGTGTTTTATTAAAATTATTCGTAATTTCTATTAAGATGTCATACTTCTTGATTTAATTAATAAATCAATAATTTTTTTTTGATATTGATATAAAAAGCATCAAATAACTAATTTTTTTGTAAAAAAATATCCTGCCCTATTAATTCCGATGAACTCTTACATAAATCCATACTTTCTTTTTTGGATTTTGATGGACTCCCGTGCAATCTCACATGGATCATTCTGATAGAGTTATTAAAATAATTCTTAAGAAAAAAGAATTTCAATTTAATTTTTTATACACTGTTAGACAATCGTTGTTAAGATTGACTTATTTTAACACTGCGGTGCTGTTGAAATGAACTCATACTTGTCTAGCGGTATTATCCAACTGGTATTGAAATGATGGAAATGCGGAGTAAGAAACTCTGATCAGAGTATTAGGATGTGGGTAATAGTGTTTCAGTATCTACAAAACAGAACAAATGTATTAATAATATTATATCGACATTTTAAAACTATCAGCAATTAAGATAAAAGCGATTTGATTATCGATAAAATAAGTAATGTCATTCTTCTTAAACTAAACAGATAGCATAAATTTTAGATCACTTGTCAATTTAAATATTCTGGATCAATATAATGATCATTTTTAGTATAAATTCCACTCTTTTCATTCGGTGATAACTGATTTATAGATAAAAATTTAATCATCGATACTTTAATTTTATTTTTCATGCTAATTTAGTTTGCAAAGGAACTTGAATCATGAAAACCTGTTTTCCATATTTCATAAAATAACATAAACATGTTATCTCGGACAAATAGTCTTTGGATTTCGCCATAAACTGGTAGAGCTGTCGCATCATAAATTATTAACAAATAAAACAACACTTTTATCATCACCGCTTAACGGTGAGAAAAATTAAAACACCGCTACTGACGTTATCTTGGGGTTAAGTTCAACACTGATAGCCTTATTACTGAGACAGCTTGTACATACACTGGTTGATTCTTTCATAGTGTTGCATTCTAGGTCATAAATCTTTATCTATTCCTTAGTAATATTTGAAAAATTAAAAACTGTCCTACTCATGTGTTCGTCGGATTTGTTATAAGCCAGACTTTTAGCCCTGACTATAAAATGACAATGATGTTGATGATGGCATATTATGAGCGAGAACCCAACCTACCTTAAGATCGGACTTACAAACTAAAAATATTTTTGGCCCTAGTTTGTTTGCTAACAGACCGGGATCGCACTGGGTATATTATTTGGAGAGTATTTAGAAATAAATAGTTCAGAGGGATAATTTAAACTATTATATATTATACAACTCTGAATTTCACCATATGAATGATTTGAATACAATAACGTGAAATTTTGTAAGAATATTAGGTGGCTAGCAGCTGACACTTATATCCATGTAATTCAGAATTTCACAATAAATATAAGCAATAATTCCTGTAGCTAGGGAGAACCACTATTTAAAAATGATACAATTTGTTACGAGATTTTTGTGGATTGGAAATATGTTTCGTATTAAAATAACTTAATGATTACAGTACCTGAGATCGTAGCAGTTTGATGAATTTGACTTAGCGTGTTACACTGAAGCTAATGTATTATTAACATTGTTCAATTTTTATTTTACTTTTAAATTTACGTATGAACATTCACGAAATGAGACGATAACTTTAGAAAGTTATAAAATCATTGATAACGTAAATGCGAGAACACTAGTATATAACTTGTACGGAACTACTGAAAAATAAATCGAAGTGTGAAAACACTTGTATAAAACTAGTCCGAAACTAGTGTGTAAATCAATTTAAGTGTGTGAACACTTGTATCGAGTTTGACCTGTCTTGACTGACCCGGAAGTGAAACACTGGTGACTTTCAGTTTAACGACTCTTCATATGTTTCTCTACCTGGTGTCATTTCGTGTATTGTTTGGGGGAAAACTGTATCCAATGGAAATTTAGTTTTTTTGGGTCTTTTCCCTTTCCCCTTGTAGGTCACGTCGGGAGAGAGGTAAGAGCCCACCACGATGCTGGCCAATGTACGTGCGCATCCACACATACACCCACATGTACAATATTTTATTTATAAGAATAATCTAAATTCATTCATTATATTATATAATCCTAAAAGTTATTACATTCAAAATTTTGGACTCATTTGTTTTAACTTATTGTAGAATGGTCGGTTGGCTACTCATGTATTAGATTTTATTCCATCTAAATAGTTTTTTACTTATTTAGAAATGACTAATTTATTTAACAATTTAAAAATAAAATCTGATCACCCAGTAATTTTTAACGAAAGAATAAAATAAAGTAAATTAAAAATAAGAAGAAAGGAACAAAAATAATGTTCAGCATTTAAGCTGGACGTAACACATGAGACCAGGTTAGCTAAGCTGAAAATTGGTCGTATTTCTTGACCCAGGCTTTCTACAAATAATTTGCATTTTAACCATAAAACAAATACTGAAAATTTGTTTATCTGCACATTGTATCAATGAGTCCATATTTTGATTAGTGACTGATAAAATCATTTTAGGTTTAACTAGTATACACATCAAGACACTTTATAAAGTTAAAATTGTCAATAGTACTACAGTAATGGTTCAGGACAAAAACGGATCACCAATCGATCAGTATGGTCGTAGTTATCACCGTTTCATTCGTACAATCATCGTGAGTTTTTAGCATCAACTGTTATTGATACTACTAGAAACATTCTAATCATGTAATTTTTACTAAATCGATTCATTTTTAACAGCCAGAAGATGGATTTCCAGTAGTTTGTCGTGGTTCATACAATAAATATTTAATGGTTAAAATGTTTTCGTCTATGGGAACTGAATTTGATGAAATGCGTGATTACTTGAACTCACCAACGGATATATGGATAACTCGAAATTTAAAGCAGAAAATTGATGCTGTTATTGATAGTAACGGATTAAAACGCAACTGTCTGCGCAATTTAGCTTGCACGGGTGATTTTTAATCGAATTGAATCGTCTCTGTACGTCCCTGGAAGTCAATGTACGCTAAGAAAATGATTGCTATCGTTCAAAATATAGATATTTGTGATAAAATATTTTGTTAAGTTGGAATAATAATGAAAATAACACCTTCTGATAACAATAATAATAACTTTTACTTACTGTCATCTGACCCAGATTCTTACAGCTTTTATTACAAAGAAAGAACAAATGCCCAACTGGTTTGTAGAAAGCCGGTCCACGATCATCCCTAAAAAGTTCTATCGTCTAACTGAATGCGCCCAGGTCGAAAAATTTGATCCGATCTTAGTCAAACTGGACTGTATTCTGACTAATTGGTATCTTATTGAACTGCTATAAAGAGTTTAATCTGTATTTGATCTACTGCTTAAGATATGTTTGATCTGTTGTAATTCTAAATGATCTGTATTTGAACTTATCACCCGTTGTGGAATTTCTGTAAAAATTTTGTACTATTTTTGATCTACTGTTAAAAATAACATTTTTATTACAAAAGGACGGAATAATGTTAATTCTGGTACTTTGAAGAATAAAATTCTAAATTTTTATGAAGACGATACTAGTTTAAAACTTGCATTTGTAATATTTTTTATTTATGATATATATACTCATAAAAAATTTTCTAAGTCCTTGATTTTTATTTTTTTTTTTAGATTCTTCCTTTTTGAAGTTAATGTTGATGTGGATGAGTTACCACCGCATGCAGTTCCTTCCAGGAATTCGTTGAAACATAATATTTTCCATCGTCAAATACTTCTGATTATATTTATCCAGAGAGAAAATGTAAATTTTATATTGTTTTTAATGTGTACAAAATTCACTATCGCAAAATTGCTTCCATCACACAAACATCAGATGGATTGACAATTACAATCAGAGATCTTAACGAAATAATTAATTTTGGCGAAATTACAAGATCCTGCTGATCGACATTTTACTAATAATAAATCTGTCCAGCGTGCTCGACTGTACAGCATTGAAGTATACAGTAGGGTATCCATCAGTGAACGGACGTATCTTCTAGTTTTTATATCATTATTATTATGGTTGTAAATAATAACATTATTATAATTATTTACAACGTTCAAAACTGCTTGATTATTGAGTGGATTATAAATTTTATATAATCCAATGCTTTGAGCACCATTTAAAGTTTCACAAACTTTGAATTGTTTTTTGTGACGTAAAATGAAATTTCGTGTTGATCCTTCTGGTAAGGCTTAAAATTTTGTATGGAACTTGAAATATTGCCAATATCCATTCATGATTTGAGTTTCGATATTTGTGGTTCCATTGACAGTGTAGACTATTTTTCCAACCATATCTTCATAGGAAAAACAACTATTTACCTATAATGGCCTAAAATTCTTCACATCAATCGATAAATGGAGTAGCTAATGAAGGTTGAAACTAGTTAATCTTATCTCGTACAAAGTTTCAAACTGATTAACAAATTTTTCTATCATTTCAGCGGAAATGGGAAAAAATATACTTGGAACGAATAGCCCCGGAAAAAATAGACCCATAAAAAATAGACCCGATGAAAGCAGACCCGGAAAATGGATTGGAAAAATCAATTTTTCAACTAATTACCGATCTTACGTAGAACGTCATATTCTGCCTTACTATTCTATCATATTATGTCTTAATCGTCTTTCAATTCCTCGTTAATTTTTTTCGTGAAAAAAAGGTATTCCAAGGGGTTCCAAGGGTAAAGCCCCGGTGGGGTCCAGGGGCAAAACCCTCCAGAAGAAAATAAACTTTTTATTATATTGTGAACATAACAGCATGACCTATCATATTTTTAAAGGGCTATTTCTTTCGATTAGCTAAT